>WAAE01019832.1:0-11614 GCA_013400495.1 Nicator chloris
TTTTGATTAAGTTTTTTTTTTTTATTTACATTGGCAAAATGTTTATAAGCCATTACTTCTCAATTGGTATAGTCAGTTAAACATAGGGCATATATTCTGAATCTTAAATCTATTACTAAATTTTCAAAACTAGATTAGAATTCAGTTGTTCTCCAAACCATTTCAATGATTGAAAGCCACAGGCAAGAAACAATAATTTACAAAAAGTGCTGTAAACTCTATTTGGTAACAGAGTACAAAATCAATTTAGCATTTCACAGTCTCCTCCAACACTAAGACTACTGCTAAGACTACCATGAGCCCATCCCAGGCTCACTTAAGACTGCATCCTTATTCAGAGTGTTATTATCTATTCTTCCTATGTCTGTCCATTTTTAAAATGCATCCATTAGCTTTGCTTCTACACCAAAAAGTTCTTGTGCAATACTCTACTGTCCAAAGCATAAAGAGTACTTCCATGGTGATCTGTAAAACAATTGAAAATAGATTATCTTGCCCCTGTAGACACAAAAATATCAGCCAAATTAATGTTTTATACTTTAACAGCTTTTTGTCTTTCAGATAGCAAGAATTTAACTTACAAAACAGTCAGTTTTGAAAATGTATGCACCTTCACAGCTGCTAGTGTAAATCAGTTATGAAAATACCAGTACCCTAAAGGAAAAAGACAGTGACTTAGCACATGATCACATAGTTAAATTAAGCCACTCAGCCTCAATATCATTCTAAAAATACATCTATATTAAGATATGCTGTGGGACTGAAAAAAATTGGAAATTAGAACACAGAATCTTCTCTCTTAAAGAACAGAGGAAACATGCCAGTGTACAAGAAGAAAATTTAACTCTGCAGCAATATTAACCTTATTAAACTTGTAAATGTAATATTTGTCAGTTATTGTTAATGTAACAACTCCTTACTGGTGTAAATTAGTCCAATCTCATTAAGGATAACAGAAATACACTAATTTACATGTGCCTAGAATCTCTTCTTAAGGCATTTTTTCTCTTGTACTCATCTATTCATGGAGTTGGAAATAACACTTTATTAATAATAACAAGGAATAAATTTCACCAACAATTTCAGTCAGTTTAAACCTACTTCACTTTTTATTTTCTCCTAATCATTATCTCACAAAAAACCAAACACTAAAACCATCACAAATTAATACATTAACAAAAAACCTCAAAATTAATAAACATAAAGCCACAATAGCGACAAAGAAGCAGAGTTTCTGAGCTAAGAAAAATTTGCTTGATAACAGCAAGAAACAAACAGTAACAGAAACAGTATTAGTGATAAAAGTATGGAAAAGAGAAGGTGATTCACACACCAAAAGGGAGTCTCCACCCCAACCAAGTTCCATGTGACCACCAAGACAAAAACAAAATGCGATTGCCTTTTCTCCCCACCAAAGCCACATTCCCCAGCAATGATATGCATGATATAAAGTAGCAGTCTAGACACGCCCAGACAGCTATAGACTCCAAACCACTCGGCCACTGAAAGAAAATTTGGACACAAAGGATCTTAAAAAATTAACCTAAGTAAAAGGAGAAAAAATATATTTTTCTAGTAGAAAATATAAAGTCTGCCTGACACATCAAGCACTGCAGCTCTAATGTACCTTTTGGTTCAAAATAATTTCTTCAGAGTTCAAATGTGACCACTTATTATTTTTGACATTATTAATAAGTAACTTCTACATATTCATCAATCTAATTTTCATTTGATCAACTGTTTTTAACTGGCTGATATTCAGAAGTTTTGATCCTTGTTAAGACAGGAAACATTAATTTACAGAAAACCAATTCTTAGAATTATAAATTTATTTCCTGCTTACTATCTGACAGCTAGAAATGAAATCTAGGAGTTTCCGTGAGACTTCAGGAGTGTTGGCAACATAAATAGCTTTTCCAGAAAGCATTTAACTGTCAAGATGGAATTTCAGTTTTCAGATATTCATTTTAATTAATATATCAACATTTCAAGAACACAAAAAGGTATTTATGAAGTATAAGCCATGAAAGTACTGCTACATTTCATGATGCATTATGAAGGTTTTAATATCTCACTAAAAAGTATTTTGCTTTATAGTATGTTTCCTTCTTTTCAAATACTTATGAAAATACAGGTTAAAATTCATGGTTTATTGTAGAGATTTATTTTTTTCATCTCAGGCATCATTCTTTCATTAAAAAATATTATCTGTATACCTAAGTGCATGTCTTTGTTTTTTGATGTTTAATATTATAGCAAAGATGATATAAACTAAAAAATTGAGTACTGCACCACAGAAATTGTAAGGCGATCTTAATTAATTTCCTTCCTTAAAATTTAAGAAAATAGATTCTAGTTTACAATAAAGTATTTATGTTTTTAGGTAAGGCATACATTTCAATATATTCAATAACTTTTGTAGGATATCCAGGGAAATCATTAAAGGCCGTGCCCTTGACTAAACTTACTTTAGCCTGGAGGTTACTTGAAATAGCGTTGTGTTTTTCAGAGGTGGTAGTATGACTGCAGAACACTAAATACTTTCTGAAAAAATATTGTCTTACTAAAGTAGTTCAAAATGGAAACCCCCTCTGGTTTTACTCCAGATACCTTTATTTCACTAGCAAAGGAGATTCAATGAGACTACAGCGAATACGGACATCATTCCTCATATTTCGCTGAAACCCACTGTGCTTTGCATGCCATGACTGCCATTTGCATGCCCATGAAGCCAGCAATGTATAAAGCAAAGACATGATGAAAAGAGAAGCCTTAAGAAGGAATCAGATTTGGAGGCGCTTAGACAATTTGAGCTGAGAAGGCAGAGGTTGTGTGCTCCAAAAAATTGATCTAATGAACCCTATAGGGAACCTGCTCTCTGTAGAGTCACCTCATGCAGTGTTTTGTAGAATATGGTAACAACTAGCTTGAATGTCTTCTATCTTTGCTTTTTCTCTCTATTTTCACTGTTTGACAGATAAAAGATCTATTTAAAATAATGGAATTTCAAACTAGTGGTTTTGTCATGCCTTTTTTTTTTTTAAGAAATGTAGTGGAGATGAAGAATTATTCATATGCTAATAGTTAAGAACTAGTTAATTTGTCAATCCATTACTAAAATCTTTGCTTCTATACAATCACTCAGCTATGATGCTTAGTCACCATATTTCTGGCTGTGAGAGTAGACTGACTGAAGCATTTTTAAAGGAGAACAGCAAATAAGAGGTGGTGTAAAATTCAGATCTGGGTAACAGAGAGATATTTCCTTCTCATTCTCATGTTCTTTATTTTCCTATCTTTCTGGTTGTTTCCTTTAAGAAGGTCAGTATTAAGGTGTCCTCTAAAAATAGAATGGAAGATGGAGAGCAAACATCTCACTAGCATGTATTGAGTATATGTTGAACTCTCCCTTCCTTCCTGTATAGAAACTTCCTCTAGATCTGAAGGTGGAAAAAGAATGCCAAATCCTTTCTTTTCTGAAACGTGCAGATTTGAAATATTCGTGAAAACATCTTTGCCTACTGCACAAACATCAGTCTAGTGTAGCAGTGTGGAAGTATCCTTGGGAGAAAGGAAGTGCCATACACCTGACTGTTTACTGAATTTCACTTTCTAGTGTGAATCTCTCAGTGAACTATCACAAAACTTCTGTAAAGTAAGAGCAATTATCTTTTGCTACCTGGAGTCCAAAGTATAACTCACAAACCTTTTAGCATAGATTTATGTTAAAATGATTAATATGAAAAATAGTCAAAAATTAGATATCTCAGAAAACTTTGTGGCTTTTTTGTCAGTCATGCAGGTGATCTCTCCACAGTAAATCCAAAAATACGAAGACAAAACCATGGGATCCTGAAGGATTCCCTTCAGTGACTGAAGGACAATGTCATGGTGAGATACACAGAGAATCAACTTTATGCTCTCTACTTACCAGTGTTCAAAAGAGTTCTGGATTTTCTTTTTAAATGCAAAATCCCCCACTTCTTTTTAAAGAAATATATCTTTAGTTTTGCACTCTGGAAAGCTTTAAATATTCTACCATTTGTTTTCTACATGTAAAATTTCAGCTGCCTTGCTTCAGCAACAGGCAATTTTACAGATTTAACAAAATATTATTACAATTTAACATCCTTGATGAATACTAGTACTCTTAAACTGCAGGGGCACTAATAGACACATTATACTGAAAAATCATTGGTGCCAAGCATTTTTAAACTTTTGAGAAAATTTACATATTTATAGGCAGTTTCATATTTCATGCCTTTATTTACTGACTCCAGATATATGGACAGTTATTATCTGCCACACTGAATGACACTGAAAACAGCTGATTGATAACAAAGAAATGACTCTCACATGGAAAGTACCATGCATTTTGTTTTGCATATTCTCAAGGATACTCATTAATGAAGGTAGGAAATCTTAACATTTTCTTATGTGAAGAAGGCAGGGAGGGTAAGAAAAATCTGTTTTATTTTATAAGGCTGCAATATCATCAATGTAAAAATTCTTGGGAAAGAGACTATATTTATTTTCCCTCCCATTCTCTTTTCTAAATATTACTTTGATCAGTTCTGTTTAGATACTCCTGATGAATATATCTGGCAGAAATATTCCACACCTTATCATATGTTTATACACCCTAATTTCTTAAGTTTTCACAGGAAGAGAATAGTATGGACATCCACAATCTATCCAAGGAGAGAATGTGATGGACCACATACTGCTCTTGTCTGCTATGATGAAGACAGATCTTCAAGGTAACAGCGAAAGCAGCTCCACTGTCCTTCCTCAAGTAACCAGCCTCTGCCTGAGCGTTAGCATTACTGAATATACTCAGAGCTTATGATAATGGAGTAAATTATCTGAAATTTAATTAACACTGCTTTTCCTAGGCCTCCTCTGCTTTCTCAAGTCAAATTGCTCCTCACTTTCCTTAACTCTACAAAAAGGCTATGTGGTCCAAACATAACTGGCTGCTACTGAAGGCAACTCCTTGCATTGCTGGCAATTCAGACAATTTTGAGTGCAGGCTTAGCTGTACTTTTAATTAAGAGTCTTCATACAATAATTCGAATCTGTAAAAACATGTAACTGAATTAATACTACAATTACCTTTTCGTCTTTTATGTATTTTAATAATAAATATCTCACAGATGACTATTGCTGTTAATACTTTTTCGTTTTCAGAACAGTTTAAGATAAACCTTCTGTTCTTTGTGCAGCCTGCATTGATTTTGCCTCCCTTTCTATTCCAAAAGATTTTAACAAGCTAGGAGAATGTGGCAACTCTCTACTGTAACTGTTATTACCAGAATTTGCATATCCTTTTTTGCTGAACTGTGAAATCAGCATTCCAATTCCAAGCAAGCTCTGGTTTTCAGACATGAAAAATAATTATGAGGCCTGGATAATATCAGCCATCAGATAGTCTTCCTTGGATCTCATTATATTACTTCAAACATACCTCTATCCTGAAACTAAGCTCTTGGAGAGCAATGCTTTTCTTACCTGATTCTAATAATGCAGCCTTATACTGCTCGGCATCAAGGAATGTAGGAACATTGATATGTTATGAGATGAAGCAGTACAGAACACACTGCACTGGCAGGAAGACTTGAAAACATGATACAGCAGAGCCATCACACACCAGTTGGGAAGGGTCACTGAAGACAGTCATATGTGACTGTTTAAAAATTGTGTGGCACTGTGCTTCTGTAGAGGGTTAATTAAAATCTTCCTAGACCCTCAGATGTGCAATCAAGAAGCATTTTTCTCACATACTGGACTAGCAAAGATCTTGGTGTTGTTGTGATATTTATTTAATTACTTTTTCCCTTTTACAGCAACTATCTTTCACAAAAGGACTTTAGAAAGTCTGTCAGCCTTTATCTACAAACATCCTTAATTCTTAAAAGAAGATCTTACTCTTGTTAGAAAACCAGTATGTTTAAAAAATTCTTCATCCTGTCTTTCTCTTAGCATAAAAAAAGCACTGAGCTATCTAATAGTCCAATCAATAAGCAAGGTGTCATCTTCAAACTGGATCTTTCTTTGCTGCAATTTTGTCTAAATTTTACCTCTTTTTGTCTGTGACCTTACTAACACAGAGTTTTGGCAGGTAATCTTGCACAGAGAAGTATCTAGGCTCTCAAACAGTTTATATTTGGAATCAATAAAGTTTTTCCATAACACTGAAAAATAGATTGTGTTTCTAAGGCAGCTATCCAGCATACTACACTGAACATCACTCTCTTAATGCATCAGTTAGATATTCTGTTAAGCATCGTCAGCAAGACATTTGCTTTGTTACTGACCAGTACTGCCATTGTTACCCTGGTACTCTCTTGATTCCCTGAATCCATCTCCTGATTTGTTTTGTGAATTCTCTTGGGAAAGAATAATTTTGTTATGTCTTTGCTATGTACGTATTCAATGGATACCAAGCCCATGGTTGTAAATCTTCAGTATTACAGCAAGAAAATAATTAAAAGTATTCCTCAGTAGCCACATCATAGTTACTTGGCTATAAACCAAGTGTGGACTACACAGATTACAAAGCTAGAGCAAATAAGCAAGTTCTTTGCTACCAGACACTTAAAAACAAAGCAACTGATATCTCCAGCTGGCACAAATTTTTAATTATATTTCAGCAATATCTAATTGCAAATGAACTTGTGAATTTTTTATGGTCAAAATCTTGTTTATGGGCAAAAAGAAAGCATACCATATGGACAGACAGAAGCATCATATAGGCATATAAAGCAAAGATTATGTATAAAAAAGCACTATAGATAGATGAGTAAAACCAAGAAATTAATGCTAGCATAACTGAAATCTTAACAATTATTATTAGTCCAGATCTAAATGTTTCAGAAAAAAGAAAAACAACAACAACAATAAAAGAAAACTGGATATTAACTGTTATATGCTCACATCCTCATTTCTACTCCTTTGCGAAAATGTAGAGTTTATGCAATCTTACTACATAAACAACATATACGCCTTTTTTTTGTGGTTAAATTAATTTTTTTAACTAATTTCCCCTTTTTTTTAGGTAATAGTTCCCTCCACTGTAGAGTTAACAAAACTGTCCCTTCCTTTTAAAGATTTTGCTAGTCTTCAGCCTATTTTTGCTTTCTCTGAAGTGGTCTAATGTGTACAGTTTTCATACATTCCTTCACAGCAAGTGAACAGTGCAAAAACAGCTCTTAACTTTAAGGAGATTTTTAAACATTAAACCTCAGAGTCTCAGTTCTTCTTTGAAATGTCTGATGCAGTAGTAATGGGGGAATTATATTATTTTAGGACCACATGATTGGCACATTCTGCCATCTGATATAAAAATGGATTGCTGTTACTTTCCTTCATTGTATGCTGCTTCCAAATATTTATGTGCCAGCATGGTAACAGTATTTGCAGCAGTCACATCTGAGTACAGGATTTCTAGCTCAAGGAAAGTTCTGAGACATGAAATTAAGGCAAAGAAATAGAGATGTTTCTGACATCCTTTTCTAAGGACATACCTTGATACAGTCTTCATGGGCAAAATTTAAAAACCTAAGTAACAATGTGAAAGACAGAAATTAAGAATTTCTATTTGTACTGTATGAAATCTGCACTGAAGCCTAGCACCATAAAGGAGGAGCTGGATATGTTCTCCCATACTCACTGATGTACGTTTTCAGTCCTTAATCACTGCCGTACAGAGACTAAATCCATTGTATTCTTATTTCTACACAGCAGGGTTTTTTCTCCTGAAACAGTTAACAACTGAGCATAACTCATCAATTTACTGCAAAACTTTCTTCGTGTAGTGGTGGTGATTTTCTACCCAGTCTGAATAAAAATGTGCTAAAGGTAGGATTATTCAAGCTTCTATTTTTCCTCCAAACCTTAAACAATTTACACTGCATGGTTCTCTCTATACTTGTAAAGGATGCATTCTTATTTACTTTCCCATTAGTAAGAATGATGATAATTTTTTCTTTGTGGTTGATTTGGTTTTTTCTCAGCTTACAGTGGGATTGACAGTATGGACTTTGCTAAAATGCTTTATTTGTGCTTGTGCTAGTCTTCAGAGGAGTCTTGTTCAGTCAGTTCTAGACAGTCTTCTGGCAAAGAAAATATAATGCATAATTGTGCTCAGCAGATAAGAATTCAAGTGCATTGTTTTCTTTCTTCTTAAATCACTAATATTCCCTAGGAACTAGCTTGTTGTGAATGAGATCCTGTTTCTCTTTTTCTTATCATTTGTATTCATTCATTACAGCCATTGTATTTATACAGCAAAATGTGTTTCAGTTTGCATTTTTAGAATATTTTATCTATTATGCAGGGATTGTAATAACCCAAAGCTGATTAGACGTTAAGGGTTGAAGTTGTCAAATTACTATTGTCTGTAGTACAAGTATGGAGACAGTGTCATCTCTCTAGGGAAAAAAAAAAAAATATTGTAGAAGAAGGAAGAAAGGAAGCAATTTTTAAGATATATTTTCTTATTGTTTTTTCTTGCTTATCTGAATATTCTGGTTACCAGATGGATTCATAAATAGACCGAGGTTTTCATGGCACTTGCTGCATGTAATAATCAGCAAGCCTAGACAGTTTACAATACAGTATAAAGTTAAATGGATTTATAAAATTAAACAGCCATTTGAAGAATTAGTGTTTGTTTAATAACTTTTTTTTTCTTTTTTAGGTTCTTAGAAAATTTCGATGGCAGTTACTGGTGAAATAATAACATCAATTAGAAAAAATCAAAAATTAATCAGAGAAGAAAAACTGAATAAACAATCAAAAATTACATCTTTTTATTTAGAAAGACAAAATTATTGCAATTATCCTGTAGAGAAATATCTTTTGATAATAATGTTCCTATTAAGTATGTTGAAAAGGCAGTCTTGTCAAAAATTATTGAATTAATCGACTAGTTAATAGTATTCATTACAGTAAGCTGATATCTAGAAGTAGGTTCTAGATACTATCAAAACAGAAAAGAATACAGAATCAATTAGACTGGAAAAGACCTCTGACATCATAAAATCCAGTCTTTGACCAAACACAGTCCATGACCTCTGACATCATAAAGTCCAATCTATTACCAAACACCACCATGTCAACTAGATCATAGCAATAAGTGCCACATCCAGGGATGGTGAACACTGTATTCCAGACAGGAAAAAATATTGCTGTGAAAAAATATTGGACATGTTAACTGAATCTGGGTTACACACAAGGGAAAGACCTTATGCTTTTTTGTTACATCATGATCATGTTAAACCCCTTCAGGGATAGTGACTCTACCCCCTCCCCAGGTGATTAGATAGATTCCAGTATGTAATCACCCTTTCCATAAAGAAATTCTTTCTAATGTCCAACTTAAACCTCCCCTGAAGCAGGTTGAGGTAATTTCCTCTTGTCCTATCACTTATCTGGGAGAAAAGGCCAACCTCCACCTGGTTACAACCTCCTTTCAGACAGTTGTAGAGAGTGATAAGGTCACCCCCAAAACTCCTCTTCTCCAGGCTAAACAACCCGTTTTCTCAGCCACTCCTCACAGGACTTGTGCTCCAGACCCTCCACCTGGTTTTTTACCCTACTCTGGACCCATTCCAGCACCTCAGCATCCTCCCTGAACTGAAGGGCCCAGAACTGGTCACAGCACTCGAGGTGTGGCCTCACCAGTGCCGAGTACAGGGGGACAGTCAGGGCCCTGCTCCTGCTGGCCACGCTATTGCTGACACAGGCCAGGATGCCATTGGCCTTCTTGGCCACCTGGGCTCACTGCTTGTTCATGTTCATCCAGATGTCAACCAGCACACCCAGGTCCTTTCCCACTGGGCCTCTTTCCAGTCACTCTGTCCCCAGCCCCGCAGGGGGTTGTTGTGCCCAAAGGGCAGGACCCAGCACTTGGTCCTGTTAAACCTCAAATTGTTGGATTTGGCCCATCAATCCAGCCTGTCCAGGTCCTTCTGCAGAGCCCTCCTACCCTCCAGCAGAGCAACACCCCAACCCAACTTGGTATTATCCACAAAACTGTTTATGGTAGACGCAATCCCCTCATATAGATCATCAATAAAGTCATTAAACAAGATTGGGCCCAACAGTGATCTCTGGGGGACACCACTACTAACCATATAAAGATCACAGGTCTTCTATATATGAAGGATTAGAACTGCTGTTGTGGTACTCCAAAACCAGGGAATAGTTACCTTTTGTGGACAATTTTTTTTTCAGTGTGAGAAAAAAGATTATGTCTTGACAAAGATTAATGGGCCATATTCTACTTTTTTATTAGCAAGTTCTCCCTAGAAAGAAAGAGTATTTAAGACTTGTTAGCTTCATATGTTTAATCTTGAATCTTAATTCCTCCTCCACCAGATAACTTCTACTGATCACTATTTGAAACAGGAAACTTCTGGTTAGTACACATTTGTATTTCATTACAAATTTTACCTTCATATTCTTCCTGTAATATGATCATGATATAGCAAAAGAACATAATGTCTTTTAGATGCGTGTGACCCAGCTCCAGTTAACATGCCCAGTATTTTTTCATATTTTTCCCATCTAAAACAGTCTTTTATTCAAGTTTTGTTTCATTGTATGCAGGTTTTCATTCTACATGTAGCTTTGCCACAAAAAGTAAAAGAAGAAGAGAAGCATTTAACATCTGAGTTGTCTTTATTTCCTATATGATAATTCATAATGTCTCTTTTTTCCTTTGTGAATCATATACAAGATCCAAAAGGAAGAGGTGGCTTACACATTTTACTTCATGAGCTCAAATCAATTTTTGAGGTCATAATTGACATAAATGTTTCCCCACCATTTGTTCTTCTCTTTGTGTTTCAACATCACTTATTTTTGTAGTGAAACTGTATTTTCTTCATCAAGAAATTAAATAAAGGAACTTATACAAAGCACTTCAATCATAGCTAGAAGAATGTTTTCATCCCTTTCACTTCCCTTTTCGCATGGAAAACAGAGGGGAAGGAAAAAGAAAAGAATGAAGAAAACTGGGCTCTGCAACAGTTACTTTCCTGTGGGAGATTTTCAAATTATGATCAAAATTATGATTTATGTGTGCTGGCCACTATTCTGAATATCACTGTTGCCTTTGTGAAAGGTTTATTGTTCTTCTGGAAATCTGTTATCCTCCCTCACATGTAGTATTACACTTAAAATGTGTGCAGCCATGCACAGGAGTTGTGTACATGTGTTTTTCTGCTGATGCATAGACAGGATGCTGCAGCAGTATTTGTCTAAGCCTTACAGTTATAGAATGGGTTGTGAGCATGACTGACATTAAGTTTAGTTGCAGACCTCTATATCTTGTTTTTTATGGCAGTTTTTAAAAAGAGGTCCTGGTTATGTAAAAAGCTGCCTCGCTGTCAGTGTCCTTTGACCATTTAATCAGTAGGCAGTAGAGCCTACAGAGCAGAAAGAAATACTTGGCAGTTTATCATGACAAGTGAGAAAAATTACTTGGATTAATACTTTATAAATACCTTTAAGATTTATGCTGAAACCAAAATCACTGGAGAAAGAAAAAAAAGAGGAAGGAAGGAAGGAAGGAAGGAAGGAAGGAAGGAAGGAAGGAAGGAAGGAA
>WAAE01019832.1:11719-34518 GCA_013400495.1 Nicator chloris
AAGGAAGGAAATTCTCTTGACCAGCTCTAGATATTTGGTATAATACTGTCACATTGATTTTTATGTAGTCAAGACAAAAGAAGTGAGCATTTGCCACAGGCAATTCATCTTCCACTAACAGCTTGCTTGACCAAGTACTACATGTTCAAAGTTAAGTCTGGATTCCCAAATACCATTCCTTTCATACAGGTTTGCAAGCATTTTGTTAGATCCAGTAAGCATTATTAGCATATAAACTTAAAAATGAGAAGAAAGGGAATATCAGTACAGGAATGTACACTTAGATTAGCAGACATAGGACTGCATTTTTTTCCTCAGCTGGGGTACAGGAAAGGTGTTGCAGAAATCAGATTTCAGGAACATTTCGAGAACAAGCAAAGTTAAAGAATTAAACAGGTTTTAATAAAGCAACTGAGGTTTCAGAGGAAACAGGAAAGGGTGAGGATGGCCAGGATTAGCTGACAGTTTGGATCACTTGGCCAGTCCATCGTTGTGAGGCAGATATGAGACCTCTCTGAGAATGGCCAAAAGTCAGGATGTTGTCCTACATCTTGGCCTAACAGCACCTGTGGGCAGGCACTCATCTGCAGGGCAGAAGGAGCTATAGATCAGGTGGGGCCAAGGCAAGAGCCTCAGCTGAAAGTATCTCCCCTGGGCCAGCAGTGAACCCTGGACATGGCTGCCCCATGGCATCTGGGAGCTTCTCACCTCGTGCCTGAGATCCAGCAGCTAAGTTCCTGTAAGATTGTAGGGTCTGCCACTGGGCAGAAACAGCTGACTGGGACAAGAGAAATGTTATGCTGAAATGCCATTTAGCTTTTTGCTGAATGAGGAGGGAGCAGGCTTACTGTTGAATTATTAAAAAAAAAATCATTTTGTTTTGTAGGTGTCTTATAGGATTGCAAGACATTAAAGAATCAGATAAAATCAAAGTTTCAAGTGAAGAATAAAAGTATGATTTTATTCGGGACTATTATGGTCCGTTTGCAAGACAGAGGTAACCCGTGGCAGTTCATCTGAGTAAAGCTGTGGATCACAAACTCCAGATCATGGGGCCTTACTGCTGATGCAGCTTTGCATATTGCTACATTTTATAATGATGAATCTTTACTAATTTCACTCATACACTGCCCTAATGTCATGTTTCCTTATTCCATCTTTTATGCTGGAATGGCCAAAATATTTTGATAATTTTATTTTGCAAGTTATCCTTTAATATTTAGCAACTTTTTGTCTATATTGGGCTCTAAGGTTCTTCTTTGACTTTGTTTAATGGAAATATTTGAAGTTTCAGACAATGGAAATCTCATTTCTATCCCTTATCTCACTTCCTTTCATAATTCCTTTTGCTGTAGGGCACAGCACTATGGAGAGAAAGTTTCTGAATAGTTAGGTAATTAAGTCCTTGATATGATAGCTCTGTGTGCACTCCTTCTGTTCTTTTCTCTCTCCTTAAATAGTTTCATGTTGGATTCATATTAACTTTTTTTCTGTGATGGTCCTCTTTAATTCCAGCTATGACACTTTATCACAGCAGCCTCTCTCCAGCTTGGTATACCAAAGTGGTCCCTGCAGTGATCTTTGCCAGAGTCATGAAAGCATTCTACTCTCTACTGAGACAATTCTAGTTTTTGAAAATATTCTTGCAGCTGACTGTGTGGACAGACAGATGTAGGCCAGTACACACCAAGATTTCTTCCACTAATGTGGCATTTCAGTTTCATGGTAAGGTAAAAATTTTTAATGGCAACCTTTATAAATACATCATGGCTGCAATGTTTTAATTTTTCATTTTTAGACATTAACCAATGTTAGCTATTTAATCTGATCCAATGGTGTTCAGCACTGGACAAGACTTTATTTTTTTTTTTTTTTCCAAAAAATACAAAATTAAACCGAGCGAGACAACATATCTATGAGTATAGAGGAAAAAAAGTAAAAGTTTATTATTCCCTGACTGACTTTGAGGAAGTTATGGACAACAGATCAAAACCCCAAATGATGTAAATAGGTATAATTTTATCAGCTGTATTTAGAGACCTTAAGACCACCTCTCATGAAAGATCACTATGTTATATGTGATCTTGCTGAACGTGTTGTAGTAGCTCCATGTTTTTGTTGTTCTAACGCAGAAGGATCATCTCATTCTCCATGCATACATATTTGTGCTGAGGGGAATCCAGTCTAGTTGAGGAGAATAATCTGATAAAACAGTGGTCATTTCCTGGACCTACTGCAGGAGACTGAATTCTCATGTGCTGTTTAACAGAAGCCTAGTTGCACATCTTGATTCGATAGGTACCTCTGTGTTATCTACATGACCACAGGTAATACAGACTTCCATGTCCTTGCCTTCAAGTTGTTTCATCACCATTATAAGTAGCTTCATGTTGTGCTGGTAAATGACATATACAGCTTCATCAGTAAGAGACTGGAAGGAAATTCCCTAATTTCCCACTCTTAAACCTGGATCTGATTTACATGAATACTACACTTCTATGTCTGTGCTTCTAGTTTGTCTTCACAACTGGATTTCTATTTGAATGTTGCTTACACATAGTGGTTGTATAACCCTCCTGAACACTGACATTCAATATTATTAGCAGTACTGTGTGCGTATTTCATGTTCAGAAATATGAAATAAGAAACAGAGGTCTAAGAAATCCAAATTTCTTGCCATTTAGACAGTTAGGCCCCTATTTTACATGGGGCTGTTGCAGATGGTATCTCTCTGTTACTTAGGAAGCTTCTCCTCCCTTCATTTTTTGTAAAAGGCAAAGACTCAGATCTCCTACACTTCTACCTCAGTATTGGTGGAAAATATTTTGTTACTGTCCTGCACTTTCAGTAGATGAGTGTTTATTATTTTTCAGCCTCTGTGATTCTTATATTTCTGAGAAAATTTAAAAAAAAACAAACCACGCCACACAGTTTAATGTATATCAAATTAAAGGGCTGGGTCTTGATCAGAAGCTCAGAAATAGAGTTGTGAAAGAAAAATTTAAAACCCAGTTCCAGGAAAGAACTTCTGTGTTAATCTTGAGCTGTTTCTGTCTTTCATCTCTCTCCAAAAGCTCTCATCCCTTCCCCTTTGCTTCTGCCTGACTCTGAAGCTTTTCATAACGCATCCTCTCTCTTTCTGCATGTGGAACTCCTCCTCTTTCCTCTGCCTTTGTACTTACTTCTCTCCTTGCTGCTTTCTAAAAAAATAAATTCAGACTCTGAATCTATATAAAATAGAGTTGTGATAATTTCCATGGGTTTTTAATCTCTTCTGATATTTATAGCTTAGAATCCTCTTCCTTTTTACCTTCTACTTGGTCACATCTAGTGACTGAATTTGTCCCTGCTCCTTCTGGATTTGTCTGAATTTCTATTTCTATTTCTATCGTTTTCCTTCATTATTGTGTTCTGTTGCAGTTGGTGCCAGCTGTGCAGTTTAAAGCATTTTCAAGGGTGTTACGACATCATGCAATAGTACATTATAAAATTTTCTCAGTGAACAAGGATCAAACCAGATTTAGAACTATTAATTTCATGTTTTCCATATATTTATGAATATCTGGTAACATATTGAACATTTTAGAAAGTTTTTCTCCCTATCACCTTTTTGGAATTTTTTTGCTAGTGGGTATGCAGCCAGGTCTCTTAGCCTGGCCTCTTCCTTTATGTTGTGATAAGGATATCTAATGAATATGGCTGCTTCTTCAGGACAGGCTATTCCAGTGTCCCAGCTTGGTGTCAAGAAGATAAATAGTGCTTGCTGACATCACTTCTAAAATTGATCAGCTAGTCACTTATGAGGCAGTTTCTGAATGATGGGGATTCTTGAAGAATGCTGAGGCAGGTTTAAGCACACAAAGATTTACTGTTGGATTCTCTACCTTATAACATACACAGACTTCAACAATCCAAGTTGCTTTTGGGGAAAAAAATATGGGAAGAAAAGGAAGAGAGAAACAGAACAAGGAAAGGAGAAACTGATTTCTGATCATCTAGAAAGAAGAGTGAGAGCGCTTTCTCCAGTGCAATCAGTCGTGAAGGTTTGTCATGACGCTTTCTGCTGGGACTATGTACTTTTCATCGGGACTGTCCCCACTCTCTTCCCTGCCCTTGATTGCTCTTGTTTCTGATCTTGGTGTGCAAACAAGAGCAAATGTTACACACTATGTTTTTAGCATCTCTGCACATAAAGGGTTGAGTAATATTTGTCAAGAATTTACATGAATATTATTTTATTATGCCTCATCTTTGTTTTCCCTAATTTAAACTAAAAACTACAAATCAAGAGTTAAAGTGAGATGGGTAAGATAATACTCCCACCCCTGATAATAAGTCTCCCATGAAACCCCACAAAAACAGCAATATCAGGGATTTGCAGCTATCAGGCCATGAGAATGACAAGAGCACAAAAAGCTGGGAATAACCAGGAGAAACACTGAAACATGCTGCCTAAGAAGCCTCAGAGAAAGGCTACAAAGCTGCAAATAAAAAGCTTATAGTTGATTGTTTTTTTTCCCTACAACCCAAAGGAAAATAAAATATTGAGCTGAAGAAACACATGAGCAGAAACACAGAATGGAGAGATACATTTTTGCCAAACAATTGACAGCAAAAATATTTTAAAACATTGATAGATGAGGATAATACAAATAATTTGCATTGCAAGACTCTAGCATGATGAGGGATTTTATTGGCACTTTTTGATGGAGAAAAAGACATGCTGATATGTTGAGATATGCTTATGTTCAAAACAAAAAAAAATAGAAGGAAAAAAATAAAAAGCATTCTAAAGCAATTTTCCTGAAGAAAATTTGCTGTCTGAATGATGTGTATACAGAACCAGAGTCTGTAATTTCAAAGACCTTATGAAAATGTTGAACTCTCATCTTAATGTAAATGCATCCAATAAAACCTTGGCTTTTTATACGGCTAAGCAGATTTCAAATGCATTGGCATTTGAAACACGCTTTGATTAACTCTTTGGAGATGGAGTCTACTGAAAGTTACTTTGAAATGGGAAAAAGACCCAGTCAGAGCATATATTAGGTTCTTCAATATCCAAATTTATTTCTCTCTTATAGGATGCTCTTAGTTGGAGTCTTGTAGGCTTGGTTCCAGCACTCTAGGAAGAACTGCGTTCTTCGTTTCCAACTCAGCAAAATAAGTTTTCCATAGAAAGGAAACCAGTGTTCTGCTGTGGACCAAATATCCATAGTGACAAACTTTGGCAGATGTTATGAACTGAAGAGAAGTTGTGGCTCTCTGGCACCTATGAAGACTGACTGTTTTCTTTGTTTCAGTATTTGGTACAGTACGGTACCTAAATTCACCACTAACGTTTGGTCACCAGGTTGCCAAAACATGGCCACAACGATCTCTCATTTGTGTTGTTACGCTGCTTAAAGAGTAATGTTTTATTTATAAGAGGGCAAGCATGTTTGTAATATTTTGCAGCCTCCATCATTTGAACTTGCATATTATTTATTTTTCTGTGTAATTTGATGGTAATGTATTATGGTCTTTTATTTGAGATTTGGTGGCAAGCTGAGAAATTTAACAGTTTTAAAAGAATAGAGATCAAATTCCTTTAAGTAGCAATAAAGCAATAGTTAAATACAAATTAGGAATAACCATTTCTGTGATAAATACTGAAAATGTAAACAAATTGAATATGCTATATTCATGTAAAAAGTGTCTTGGAAAAAACCCAAACTTGTACATATTTACTCTCTCTAAATCCTGAAAGTTTAATAAAAAATATGCATTTTATTTACTATATAGCACTGATATCTCTCATAATCTCTTCTGATAAATACTGACATACTGATTTCTCACTGCCTTTCACAACTGTTGTGAGCAGGGTTGGTGGCAAGAAGATTGTGATTTTTTTAAAATAAAATGTGATTAGAAACATGACCAGCTGTGTGCTAACTGTTCAACCAGTCAGTTGCATAGAAGCACTCACACCACACTGGACTATTTTGTGGTTTTTTTTTTCTTTCCTTATCTTTTTCCTCATGAGACATAAAGTTGCTCTACTGTGTTGAGCTGCTTGCCACGTACAGTAACAAAAATATAATACCTAGGAAAGACAAACAAAGCTGGACACTTTATGCAGTCCATTCCTCCAGGGTATTTCCTGCATCCTCAACTGTACATGTGAGAACATTCCTACCTAATCTCTTGAGAGTATGTTTAGGAACTTGTCATCCATGGATTTACATAATCTTTGTTTGAACCATAGAATTCTACCAAACTTCACAACCTCCACTGGCAACAAATCATAGAAATTAAAAACCTTTTATATGATAAGATATTTCATCTATATTTTTACCTCTTAATAGTTTAAAATTGCCCTGGAAATGTTAGTGTTCTAACAATTATTTACTACATTATTCATTTTTGTTATACAGCATCTTCATAATTTTATAAACCAATCTCGTTCTCTCTTTGCCAAGTGTTTATCTGTAACAACATCAGTCTTCTCCTAAAGTTATTATCAGACCTTAATGCCTCTGGAACAGCAGCTGAGATCATTCAGCTCTGCCAACTTCATACATCTGGATTTTGTGTGGCAACTCCTAATATATTCACTGTCTATTTCGAGTAATTTTTAATTCTTTCTTCCAAAAATTCTTTTCCCCAGAATAATGTATTCGAGGAAGTTTATTATTCTTGAAGGAAAAAAATTATACAAATTATTTTACAATTTGTATAAATTAAAAGCCCTGACAAAAGTTCACACAGAGCTTGCAGGTGCCAGTTAGTTGTATGGGATCTCATTTAAACAAGTAAAATGAGTACATATCTTGAAGCTAAGAGAATGAATTTATAATAGCATACTTGATCTAAAGTTCAATGCATATTTAAAAGCATAAATAAAAAAAAAATCCAGCTTGGTCTGTTGCTTTCAAAAACAAAATAAATATACATCCAAAAGCATATTCCTCATGATTAATATTTTTGCCTTTTTTTTTTAAATGAAATACTCTGCTAATATATGAACTATGCATTCTCAAGAATAAGAATTTTCTGTTAAATAGTTGTTTATTGTGTTGAATAAAATGCAGCAATGTGTCACGGAGTCTTCATTTATTAAGCATTTTTTACATCTTATTATTTGGAAACTTTACATGTATAGGTATACATCAAAGGATGGGGCTGAAATGGCATTAATTTCTGAAGGACTGGAATCTTACTAGTCTATTTGGAAATGTTACACAGAAAAACATAATGGTTCCATGGTTGCAGTTTAGCTTCAAAAGCAAAATTCCTCTGTATTGTTGTTTTCTAGGAGTTCAATCAGTCATTAAATAAACAACATGGAATTACACAAAAGATGGTTCACCCTGTTATCTAGGGTTAGTATGGAAAGTTAATGTTCTTTTCATATTTACCGTAATCAAGAATATAAGACCTTTTTTAAAAAAAAGATAGAAACGTAAATCAAAAATTATGTCCTTAAGAAATATGTCCATAAAGGAATGTAATAATGTATTTTACATGGCCTTATTTTGCAGTATTTTTATATATACAATTTTGCACAGAAATGTTAAGAGAACTGTGGCTCTTCCAATCTTTGGAGTCTTTCTACTTAAAATATAAAATCATATTTCTGTCTACATATGTTTATTTGTACAGTTTTCCATTTTTATGGAAAATTTATATTTTATTGTGATTTTCTTCACAGATATATTTCTGACTATATAATTCTAAAGACATTACATTTAAAAAGTACAAACCTTAATAAAGAGAGACACTTAAAAATTCTCTAGGATCTGAAGTCCCAGTAAAAATAGATCATTAATTGAATGTAGAGTGCCTTGTGTATGTTTCTGAGACATACCGTAAATCAGATTATAAAATTGTATGCACATGCACATAAGGTGATTTTGCTATAACACATTTCTCTTTCATGCAGTCAGCAAATGGAAAAGGAAACTCTCTAATGCTTGCTGTAATTTGTTTTTAGCAAACAATTTGGTAGTTTTAACAAAGTAAAGTAATCATCCTATACATCATTGGAAAGTCTACATGGAGCAGCATCTGTTAAGCCAATTTTATATACCTGTCTTGTGAAATGCTCTTTTCTGATTAAAGAAATTAGTTTGTCAGAACAAAGTCTGTTACTTCATGAATATATAATGACAAATTAAATACTGTTACCTGGTTTCAAAAAAAACTATGAATATGCTTTCGCTGAGCACCTTTGGAAAGTTTATTCATAAAGGCGTCTTCCCACTTTAATTAATAAATGATAGATTGCCTCAGAATCTTGAAATATGAAAACACTATTTTGCATATTGTTTTAAGGGGAAAATGGGCACAGATAAGCATAAGTTTCCTCTGTAAAGATTCACATTTACTTGTAAATACAATCCAAATCTGATTAGAGAGCTTTAAAAAGTACCCAGAAAGTACATGACTACTAGTCATGCGGAAGACATATAAGGTTTAAACAGAAAACTGGGATGATTTTGGTTTTCTCCCAGAACTATTAACAACTCTCAGTTCTTACAATGCTCTGTCATGAACTCAGAGAGGCTTGTTTTGTATTCCCTACATTTTATTAGGAATTGTATCTGTGCTGCTCCATGTGCCTACTTGCAAACTACTGTTCTGAGTGCAATATATCAGCCCGTAGAGGACTTGTTTGTGTTGTAAATTTCAAAAACGAAAATGTTTTTGATTACACTCAGAAATGACACATTGCACTGGTTCTGCCATCCTGCAGTCTCTAAGCACCGACCCTGAAATATTTCCTAAAGCTGCTAAATTTTGCATACTTTCAAGTGTTTTTTGGTTTCTGACACAGAGCATCAATAGTTAGAAGGCTGGCTGAGAAAGTATGTACCGTTCAGCTTGGAGAGGTGAAGATTTCATGGAGATCTTGTAGAAGCCTTCTAGTACCTGAAGAGGGCTTACAAGGAAGCTGTAGAACACTTCATAAGGATCTGTACTGATAGGACAAGGGGAATGCCTTTAAACTGAAAAATATTAGATACTAGCATGAATTTCTTTTACTGTAAAGATAGTGAGACACAAACACATTTCCCAGAGAGACTGCGGATGCTCCATCCCTAGAAGAGTTCAATGCCAGGTTGGATGGAGCTCTGAACAACCTGGACTAGTGAAAGGCATCCTTGCCATTGCAGGAGAGTTGGAAATAGATCCTTCAGTTTCCTTCCAACCCAAACAATGTCGTGATTCTACAATTCTATTGAACATGAATGGAAATGCAGAATGCAGTAATTCATGTTGTGCTTAGATTATGTGAATGTGGATCCAAATCTCACTTAGGACTAATGATCACCATGGTGCTTTTTCTTAGAATATATTTTTCTAAGGCTAAAATACTGTCTGCAAAGAGTTGTGATAATTTTACCTTAAAGATAGTAATATAACTGAACTTCAAAGTTGTCATGATAGCTCTTGGAACTTATTTCAAACAACATAGTGCAGTGAAGGAACTGCATAGTTTTAATTTGTTAATTTAATAAACTCCACACTAAATTGGTTTATAGTGTCCCTTCAGGTTCACAGCCCAAAGTACATGAATGTGTTTGTTTACTTTTTCAAATTGAAATTCACTGATTTCCTTTAGGAATTTCTCTTTGTTGACTGTGAATGAGTCCATTTGTTTCACAATCACAACATGTATATTAATAAGGGACGTTGTATTTTTATCTTGACAAAGAACAATATTTCATTTTAGTTGCTCACATGAACTTCAATTCAAATAAAGATAATACAGAGAGGTGGTTTCCTTTTCCCCATTTTGTAACACAAGAAGTATAAGGAAGGCAAGAACTATCTAAATACCATCTAAACTGGGAAAGAGGGGATGTTTTGTTAAATATTTTTCAGCATCATTGGTCATCCATTCCTAAATCTGTAGAAATAGGCACAAAGTACTGCCACTACTGTACTGCTCTGGCTTAGAATTGAATCAAATAAAACACCGCCGTCCTAACAATTTTTAATGCAGGTAAATTGTCCTGTGTAGATCATCATTTAGCATCAGAAGAATGAACTGATACTGTTTATGGGGGTGTTCAGCAGTGAAAAGGCACACTAGGCAAAAACTTCTGAAAACAGGGTCCCTGTTAAAACTGTCCTAATTTGTCTTTATGACTTGATTGATCAGGCATATTGAGTAATTACATTTCAGATATGCAATGCACGGACAGATGTTGTTTTTATTCAGCTACGTAGGAGAAGGTTAAATGTTCAATTCTTCCAAAGTTGCATTTTATTTTCTTTTCAAACTCAAGGAAATCAAACATGGTTTCTCCTTTCTGGGAGAATTCTCTAACCATAAAAACCCAATTTAATCTGACTAAACACATTAACTATTTTTTTGTGCAAGTAGAAGTGTGAAAATTATGAAGCTGGAAAGAAAACCAAGAAATCACATGTCTCTGTTCCAACACAATGATGCAGGTTTTGAGCGGCAAGGAAGGAATCCTGGAGTTTTGAACCATTACCACAAGACCCAACTAAATTCTTGCAAATGTCCTCTCAGTCCAGTATATTGCTTGAGGCATGTTGCCACAAAGACCTGAAATACTTAGACAGTCTTTTGGATTATTATATATATCCTAGAAGAAAAGCCTTTTGGGAAAGACTCCTTGGAGTAATCATGCATGCATGTATTTTGGGACCAAAGGTGAAATAATGATTGATAATACACTGACAGTGCAGGATCATGAGGAATAAAAACTAAAGTTTTTTGGTACTTGTGGTATCCAAGGGGATGTTAGCAGACAGACTAATAACTTTCTAAGCAAATTCAAGAAATTAATTTCATTTCTAAGCCTCACTGTTTACCACTAAGGTAGTCTACTTCCTAATGCTACACTATGGTAACTCCTCTCCTAAATATACTCCCTCAGATTTTAGGAGGTAGGATGGATATCAAAAGTGCATAAACTTCTTTTTCTTCAGAGGTAAGCCTAAAAGAATATTCTTAAGCTTGGGTAAAACCAAGATTAGCTGGCTTTTATTCTTTTGAAAGATAGAGTAATTTTGAGAGCCTGCACATGAATCAATGTTCCTAATTACTTTTAAACAGACCTCTAAGATGTGCTGCTATATGCTCTCCACTGCCAAGCATTGCTATATAATTTGTGTAAAGCTGTGAAGGCACTGAGGAACTGTAATCATGCTGAGCCACTGGACATAATTACTACTGCCTTTCTGTGTAACATCATTAATTTTGCCCTAGTTTTAGGGGTCTCCTTGGATTGTTTCTGAAAATAATTGTATATTTAAAGCAACTTCAAATTTGTGATAATGAACTATGCTAATGATTCTTAATATCTAGTTCAGTGACTCTTTTTTTTCTTCTTCTGAGGTTAGCAGAATGTCGTACATTATTGAAAAAAACACCCCAAAACTGCTTTACATTCAGAAGATAGAAAACAAAAAGCTACACATTTCTGGTCTATATTGTGACTAGACTCTAGTAATCTATTTTTAGGATATTTATATATATATATATAGACAGACTGGATCTTAACTTGGATTTTTTGAGTCCCTGAAAATAAGTAAATATTTGTGACTGATAGTTAGCAGTTATCTTTTATATTTTCTTCTTTTTGTAGAAGAAATTTCATAAGCAGAATATTTACTTCGATTTAGACTAGTCATTGCCAGGCTCTGAAGTTTTATGAAAGAGAAAGCAAAGCATGCCGATTGGTTATTTTAAAAATATTATAGATGAGGAAGAAATATTTAGAATACATCCTTGGTAGCAAATTAAATCCTCATATGCACTTTTTCTGGAGCATTATGTCTTGAATCTGAAACTGTGTTTACAAGAACAAAGAGTTGAACAACCTTGTTGGTTATCTTCCTCATAAGCATATAGGAGTAAAAAAAAGCAGAGAACAGTGTAAGAATTGGAAGGCAGCAGTCAGCTGTTTATACAGGCAGTTCAGGATTGTTTTCTATTACAATAAAAAGCATTTTCAACAAATAGAAACTTTGAGAGGCATGCTGTAGTTTTCATCAGATATATTTTCTGATAAGACACAGTGACGACGTTTATAAAATTGTATTTTTAAAACAGCAACTGTTGTTCATTCATTTCTTATGGACATCTTGCAATGCCATAGCAGATAAAGATCTTTCACAGTTTTCATTACCATTAGGATATGCTTCTTCAAATTACTATTTAAACATAAATATTTTCCAGTGTTTGCTGCTCTTCTTTCTGTCTTTCTAGACACCAGAAGGTGAAACAAAAATAAAATTTGATCAGATTTCATGCCTGTTTTTTTTTCCATAAGTGAAAAATCCTTCCTTGCAGAGAGCTCATCTTAAAGTCTCTGGTAGCTAAAAGCACGATAAAATCCATTCCAAAAATACCAATACCCCCCAAACATCTTCCATGTCTAAATTACTTAAAGTATTTTAAGTCCTCAAAGAAATGAGAAGAGAGAAAACTAAGTCCATGTTTAGAGACGTTTTTCTCATTTTGAAGTAGAGATCACGTTCTTTGAGATTCAATTATTTTGAGGTCTACAGTACTAGAAATATGGTAAACCACAACAGAATTAGCTTTAATTATATTAAGAGCATACTGTCAGAAGCTCTGTCTATTTTATTGAATTCTGGGATACTTCTGAGCCCTTGATCTGATTTCCCTAGTTGTTCCCCATTTTTTAAGGAGTTGGTTTACATTCAAAGAAGTGTTACAGGGGAAAGAAAAAAGCACACGTATAGGGCCAAGAATGTATTGTCAGCCTAATAAAAAAAATTGAAATGCAAATGAAAAACAACAGTCCAGCTACAATGATAGCAACAAGTATAGTACAAATTATTACAGGAATAACTATATATTATTACCCTTAGAATTCTGTTAAAAACACCCTTTTTTAAGACATAGCCTTTTTTCTGACACTGTACTCACCTTCCCAATGTCCCTCCAGTTTCCCCAGCCAAGTGGTGCTGTGCTGTCATGGCGAGTCACCACGGTCCTGAGTCTCTTCCTGGGAGAAATGCAGAGTGGCTGGTCAGGGTCCCATCATCCTGGATGTGCTTGGGTTTATTTTTGTGTTTCCTCACTATGGCTCCTGCCTTCTGGCTGCTCCCAGCTGAGCGTGAGTGTGGCCCTGCAGTCTCCCCAGGCTCAGCCACAGGGGCTCCTCTTCTTTGGGCAACCCCCTGGGTCTGCCGGACCCTTCCCGTGGGGCACCGGCTGAGCTCGGGCTCGGGCTCGGGCTTGGGAGGCAGAGGGTATTTGGTCCTGAGGGTGGAGCTGGAAACAGTCCAGCTTTGGCTGAGGTGAGCCCAGGGCAGCCCTGAGACAGGTGTTTTTCAGAGCCCTGGTCTAGGAGTGAAAGAAGTCATTGCTCCTGGGCTCTAGATCGGCTTCAGAACCCAGGAACAAACAAATCTTCCTGTTTCTGATAGATGTTAGAAATGTATAGAAATGAGGTACTATACTAATGTATACTACTTATGAACGCAGCAGGCTGTAAATAAAGTCTCTTAAGCTTTTCTTTTATATAAGCAGTTACTGAGGTGATTACTGATGTTGAATTTTCTTGTTGTCACAGAAAAATGAACCTCAATCTAGTGAAAATTCTCATAAAACTTGTCTTCTTTCCTTAAAAGTGATTGATATGTCAGAAAAAAACTCGAGAACTTAGACCTGAAAACTAAATAATAAGAAAATAATTTGACTTTGGAAGTTATTTTAAAGTAAAAGGGACAACATAAAAAATGTGAGAAACACAAGAAAAGATCATCAGCATGCTTCAACAGTTAATTGTTTGATTAAATCTATGATATTGGAGCTAAAAACCAAAAAAGTCTGTGTCATTATCGTTTCATACGTTGTTTCACTACTTTCTGCTTTTTTTAAAAAAATATTTGGAAGAGCATGAATTCCATGTAGTTATTTCATATTCTGTTTTGTTTTCTGTTTTCCACTTAAAAATTACATCTTCAACACTAATTCTCTAACACACTTTTTGGTAAATACTTAACAACAACAACAACTAAAGTCTTAAGGATTAAAATTTGATTGTTAAGGAGTCCTTAGTAAGTAACATCTTCAATCTATATTTTTTACCAACAAGCTGTCAATATAGAGCTTAATCTTCAAATTCCTGAAACCACTGGAAAGGAACAATTATATCCAAATATCTAAAGCATAATCAGGGACTGACCTAAGACCTTTGAAAATCTGTAACAAAAAAGTTAGCAAATACATTAAACAGAAATTTCTTTACAGCTATTGTACTTACCTGGGCTGAGACTTTCCTTCAATCTTTACATTTATTGGAAGCAAGGTATTAGACAGTCATGCTTATTTCGAGAGTGTGTTCTCAATATTTTGTTACAGTTTCTTTCTTTCCCTTTGGTTCCATTCTGGAGTTAAAATTCCCTACTATGAAATTTTCTGATCATTTAAATTCTGACCAGCTCTATTTAGAAATATTTTTATCTGGTCCTGATTATATTCAGGCACAAAATATTTTATATAAATGGGTTAAATTGAAAGGGCAGGCTTTTGATGTACCAAATCTACTGGAAAAAGGAAACTCATTGTGTTATATCACAGGACATGTACCAACTCTTTATAGGTGAGTAAAACATGCTGAGGGAGATCTCAAAATGGGATTTAGGGAATATTTTGCTGAAGCCCATCATGCTATTATTATCTAAATTAAACTGCAGAATTAAATTGCCACAGGACGAAAGTCAAAAGTACAAATTAAATCAAAAAGCAATTAAAGATATCTATGGCTTGAAAGTCCTTAAAGACCTTTTAAATGCCAAGTTATAAATAGCAATTTTAACTAAGGAGATGCCAATACTGCAAGCTGTTGAGAAAGAGTATGCTGGGGAAAAGATTACTCTTTACAAAGCTTATTTTTATATTAATTTTCTAATTATGCTTCCACTTGCCACAGGAAGCACAGGGTACTTTTCTAGATGGATATTTGTTCTTATTTCATGCAACCATTCCTAAAAATTGCATTTAATTTCTGACATATTCCATTATTTCCTGAGTTGCAAAAGACTTAATGTATATTCAATAATATTAGTAACAAAAGTAGCTTGTGCTTGTAATTGATATGATCATGTTATTGAATCTATTGTTTTGGGTAAAATGTTGATTGTGTAACCTTTAACCTAGCTGCCTAAAAAAGAGCAAAAAAACCCCAGATAAGTAGACTTATTCAGGCAAAGCTATATTCATTAATGATGTTAGGAGAAGACTTAAGAAAAAATGCTTCCATTAAAATTGTCATTTTAAGAAAAAAAAAAATCTATGCTAATGTGATTAGAGAAAGCAACTCAGTTTTGAAAGCTAGAGCTGATTTTAAACTGATCCGATGTGTCNAATCTATGCTAATGTGATTAGAGAAAGCAACTCAGTTTTGAAAGCTAGAGCTGATTTTAAACTGATCCGATGTGTCTGTTGCTTCCTTGTTTATAGGACTACAGGAAGTAGAATTCTCATAAAATAAGAGAAGACTTTAAGGCAAATTTGAGGTCAAACAAAAAGAAAAAAAATGAGGAATTAGGAAAGATTTCTCTGTATTAGAATTTTTCAAAATGGTACTGATTGAGCTGTACAACAAAAATCATGTTTAGAAACTTGGATAAATAGTATGAAGAAGCCAACAAAGTAAAAAGATTGAAACCTAGTTCACCTAGGATATTTACACAAGGCAAAGTGATTAGAAAACATAATTTCAAATTAGAAAACATAGCTTCAAATTCAAAACCCAGAAAATTTAGCAAACTCAACAGTGCTGATCTTTTTGTCTCATATTAAATCAAAAACACACAACCCCCAAAACATTAAAAACAATCTAGTACAACATGAATATTCAAGCAAAGATTAATTCTCAGTTTCTTCCTTTCTGCAACACATCCCAGCTACTGAGGAGTGATTTGACAAAAAATATGTTTTGCATGAATTGACTATGGGGCTCTGAAGTCTGAAGCTAGATGATGGCAGCTATGGAACTGTAAATGAAACATAATGTGTCTGATGGATAACTAAAAAGACAGGCTATAACACAGCTGGAAAATTTCACTAAAAAAGTAAAATTATCATTATTCTGGCTATGGAAGGAATGGCATTTTCAGTAGCATTGCTGAATAGGCAAGAGGGAAGTGTGTTTGGCTGGGACCTCTGTTGACACTAGAAGGGAGATTGCAGAGACATTATTGTGATTGATTCTCACAGTATGCTGGATCAGCTAAAGGCTCATACTCCTGACATTTCAGATTTGTACACAAGGAAAATATATTTGTCCCCTTATATTGGCTTAAACATCAGTACAAAATACTGCACATTAACAAGAAGTGCATTTCTACATGGAAAGCAGTGTTGAGAATTATTCGACAGCAAATTTTATTCTCCTCTTTCTGACATAGTGTTTGATGTACTCTAATGTACAGCTATGTCTGTGGGTGTGTTCTACATAAATCAATCTGGTGAAATCTGGTAAAACTGCATTTTGATTGCAGATCAGAACAAAGTTTTGCAGCAGAAGCTGGTATAGTCATGACAGTGGGGGCAGTTGAAATATTTAATGGGCTCTAAATTTCCATGTTGAATGTGTTTTCATATTGGCCTCAGCAATGCATTATAAGACAGCTTGCTGATTCAGACTTTTCTAAAAAACAAGGCCATTATTTGTGTGTCCATACCTAATCCACTAGTAAGCTTCCTATGTTAATTTCAAAATGTACTGTCATTTTATATATCTCCCAAACAGATAAAAAAGTCTAAATTAACTAAAGCTGAATAGGTTAAAATATATTTTCTAGGAAATTTGCAAGGTAGAAAGTTAATTATCCCAGTATAAGGAATCTGCCTATCTTGATCTGACATTTTAAAGATAAGATTTGTTTGCTCTGCAGAGAGTATTTTCTTCCACTAATATTTTATATTTTTATTAATTTTATATATCTATGAGATTAAAATGGCTTCATTTCAGCCACTATGAATACAATAGGTCGATATAAAATGTATTTCTTTCTCTATGAGTTTATGATTTTTTTCTTGTGAGGTTTTCCAACTTTCTGAATAGTGAAGATATTTTTGACTTAAAAAACATATATATTTTATATATATTTTTATAAATTCAAATCAAAATATAAATGTGAAAGAATGCAAGAATTACCTATGATCATGGGTGAATTATAGATATGTTTTGTTAAAGTTAGTAAATACCTCCAGTAATTCATCTCTTTTTATAGTATTTAATCTTTAAACAATTTTCCTTTGTAGTTGTTTTTTTCCTGAAGTGCCATATGACTGAATTAAAAGAAAAGAAAATAAAAAAAGCTAGCAAAGAAACCTATCAATCTTTGTCAATTCAGAATTGCTCTTGCACTCCATCAGTGAAGGTGCTATCTTGCCCATATCCTTGGTTATCAGCTGGTCTTTCCTCATGGAGCAGCTCTTATCACTGACTGACAGTCTGAGTACATCTTGCAATTAAAAGCTTTGGTAAACAGCATCCTAAATATCTCTGTATTTTCTATATCCTTTGTTACTTTGTTCACCACATCTCTTGAAAGCAGTACAATTTATTATTGGATTTCATTGGACTTAATTGGACAATTATTTTTATTGGACTTCATTTTTCTAGCTGACTGTGCTGGTTTTCCTCTTACCTCTGCACAGGCCATATGAAGGGGGAAACATTTCCTTCCCCCCACAGTAACACATGCAGCTCATGAAGCGAATCACACCCTGAAATCTTCCATTACTTCATTAGGAAATCTGCTACTTCATTAAGAAACCTGCCTGAAAAAAAGACTGTTCTCTCTGGGAGCTGCATGTACATTAAACTCATCTCCTTAAACTACCAAGAGACTTCTAGTGAATTCCTGAATAATAAAAGAAAAATGAGAATCACAGCTTGGATATTTTATTGGGTTTTTCTGTTTTGTTTTTTTTTTTTTTTTCTATCAGCTTTGTCTTCCTTTCTTTTAAATTTTTTTTCTATCAATATTTTATAACTTTTTTTTCAAGGTTGATAATTTAATATTTATGTGCAGGAAAATTAAATTATGAGAAAATATGTTAAATATAAAAATTAGAAAAACTATATATTGGAACTTTAGGCCTGTGCATTATGAAAGTTTTTGAGTTTTATAATCCAAGTTGTTACTGTAAAGTAATAGGGGACTATTTTTCTGTTCCACTGCAAGTGTGTCCTCATCTCTCAGGAATTTTTCACCTCATTCAGGGAAAAAAAGAAGAATTAGCAATGCCTCCTAATAACTGTACCCTTCATGTTTTTTGAGCAAGAAGCCTTCTGAAAATACTTAGAGACAGTCTGGGTTTTCACTGCTATTAATTTCAAACTCAGTTGTTATCTAAAACTTCAGTCAGTGCTGGATTCTAGTATAAATTTAACTTGTCTGATCACTAAAGATGTCTAATTTAACACCCAATAATTTTACTACCTATTATATAAGAAAATGATACCTGTTAGTGCTAATCACATTCATCACATTTGATATTACTAAATATAGAACCCTTTAAAATTTAGATGCAGGTGATCATCAATGTTTTGTTCAAACATGCAACGCTGAGGACTTTTAAAGTTATCTAAAATGAGGCAATTTTTTCATTGTGACATGAAAAATGCAATGTTGCAGTAATAAAGTATTATTGATAATCATGGTGCATTATAGAAACATGTTACATATCGTGCTGCACCTTTGGAAGTTTGGAGCTCATCTTCCTTTTGTGAAACACTGAATTTTACTGACAGTATCTGGATCTATTGCAAAAATGTAATTTCTTGAGTATTCTCATTTGATGGTCGACCATGCAGAGGTATTGGTTCAGCAATATCCTTTAAGTTTTCACACTCTCCTAAAACAGCCATGACCTGGAATCATCCTGGAGGTGACATTGACTGTCTTGGAAGAGATGACACCTTTTACTACACTCAAACTACTTTACTACCCATGAAGAGTGATACTATTAAAGTGACTTTTCCCCTTCTGGTTCTTGTAGATAGTGAAAGGGATTAATGTCATTTTGTGCTGCTTTGTGTGACTCTATGCCTGTGCTCGGTCAGGGGCAATAAAAAGGCAAGGCAGAAACACATGAGGAGATGAGCAGTCCCTTCAGGCCAAGCAGGGGTTCTGCTCTTTATTCTAAATAGTATTTTTATTTTCAGTCAGTCAAAATATGAAATGCCTACAGATTTAGCTGGACCTATTGCCTGTCAGATGAGAGGTTTTCTCCACAAAAATATTAAAAAAGAACTCCAAACAAACCACACTTTTTGTCTGTTGGTCCTTTGGACTAAGATTCTTGTTTGAGTGGCTACATTGTTGTTCAGAAGAGGATTCACTGGCCAAAGACACCTGTTTTTTCTTTTGTGTTTGTTTTGTTGTTGGGAGGGTGGTGGGGGTGAGGGGATGTTTTTTGCTTTATTTTTTATTATTTATGTGCTCTGTGGAAAAGCTACATTCAGTCACCTCAAAATAATAAAATTCTAGGTTGTTTCATGTGACACCACTATTAGATTATTAAGTAATGAATAATAACTACTGTAGAGTTTGTTCAGGAAAGAGTCAAGCAAGTTGCATCATATGGGAAGGATGGAATTTATCACTTTCTATTGCTTCTTTTCACCCTGTAGAACAGGTATATGAGCTTTCTTTTATTTTCCAAAATAATTTTTTCTAAAAAATATTTCTAATAAATTGTATGGGTTTTGGCATTAGCCAGAAACTTTACTAATCATCATAGCATGAGCTGACTGATAAATTGTCCTGAAAAAATATTTCAAGTAACAAGTTATTTCTTTGTAATGAAGTAAACCAAAATCTAAAGAAACATACCAAATTTTTACTCTCATTTATCCAGGTATTTGGACAATATATTACTAGTAAATTCAATATTTTTTGGAAATAAAAATTTCCAAGCGGCTACAAAATACACATAGTGCTCCCAAATCTGGTAATCTACAGTAGCTCCCACAAATATATCATAAACCATTTGAGGTTGAGCATTGGTGCAATAGTGGTAAAATGGAATTGTTAAAACATCTGCGATCTTCCATCTATATGTGGGAACTGATAAGTGGAATTTATACTTGAGAATGTAATAAGAGTTGACACCTATTTGTGACATGACTGTATCATAGATTGCCTGTAGCCTGATAGCATCACTATTTCTAGCAGGCAAAGATGTATTTGCTGAAGGTGAAAATGTCATTTAAACAGTTGATACCTTTCAAATAGTCTAAGCTAAGTGCCTTGTACAGTTCTTGCCTTTTCAGAATAAATATACACAACTTGAAATTCTGGATAAAGAAATAATGTATCTGTGATTATTAAGTCAAGCCAGAATATATATTTGCAACAACACACACGCCTATCTCTAGACGAATTTCATTCATTGTGGCAAAGGTTAATAATCAAATATTGCTGTGAGTCTGTGTATAATAATTTGACATCATGGATATTTGTTTAGTTTATTTATCTTACAAATAAAAGCCATGGAACTGTTTTAAAAACCTCTTTATATTTAGACAGAACCTAACAAAATCATAACCTCCTTTACAGTACAGCTTGCTGCCATATGAGAGATGAAGAAGTATATGGTCACAGCTGACACTGAAAAGGAAGTTTGATCATAAGTCAAGAGTAATATGTTTAGATATAAACTGAAAAGTTATTTTTATTTATATGAGAAATTATATTTAGGAGTGCATAAATTGACTCTTCCATTTGGTGACATGTTTAAAGATTAAAATGAGGTGTTTGTTACCTGCCACATCCTTAACTTTCAGCCTTGCTGCTATATCATCAGATCAGCAGTTTGTTAACAGAACAGCATCTTGCATTCACAACGTGCTAAATGAACTAATCAAAACTTCTAGTATATCTTTTGGTGTTTTTCTGAAATTTTCCTCTCTTCACTCTTACATTTTTTTCTCTATACTTCTCCATGCCAACACCTCTTGCTTCATTAGTCTGCATTTTCTCATCCTTCCCTTTTTTGCATCTCTAACTTTCCCTCATGTTAATGACAATGGCGGAGCACTGCCAAGAGAGGTGTTGCTCCTTAAGGGATAGGGAGCCAGGAGCTAAGAGTAGGGCCTTGCTGGCCAGAACCTGTCCCTCTACCTGTCCATGGCAGCACCCACCTGTGTCCGTAAACCCCATGAGATTAAAGGTCTACCACTATGCACAGCTTCTAATTCCTGTTTGTTCTCTGGGCTGCTCCATTTGTTGTCTATACCCAATCATGCTGCTTTCAGAAGGGAAGGTCTGTGAGCTGTGTTCATCACATTGTTCTTCCACACACATTTTCACTGCCTTCTCTGCCTCAACTTCAGCCTCTAGTCACTATTCCCGAGAACCGAGGCTGCTGCCATTCTTAATTCCTTGTAGCAGGAGGTCCCAACCCCTCCTACCCAATGCTTCCACTCAGTGCTCAGGGGTGTATCTGTTTCTCTGATGCAAATCAGCAGAGGACTTCTATTGTCAGAAGTCACACATTTCTAGACTCCTACCTCTTGTGAATCTCCAACCACTTGACATTCAGCATAGACATGGGACTGAATATATTCTTTTGATGAGATCTTTTCAGTACAGAGCAGAATGGCTGGATTGTTCAGCACTGTATGGAGCAGTAATCTTTGAAGGCTGTAGAGGCTGAATGTTCTCACTGCTGAATGTTCTCACTGCTGCGGTCTTACATAGCAACCACTCACTCAGATATTTTTTGGTAGAAATAAAATCTCTCTTATCCTGTGGAAGAAAGAACTAAGCCACTTCTTTTCAGGGTAAGATTCCAGTTGGCTAATCCAGAATGGGTTAAGGTTTTAAGAAATACTGTTTTCTTACCTTTTTCAGTAGATGCCCCACTCTTTGTAGACTTCTGTAGACCTGTTCTTCACTCCCTTATCTTTTTACTCAGATTCAGTTGTGGTAATCAGGAGCTTAAGAGTTCAGCAAATGTGATGCAGAGTGTTATGGCACATGGCCTTGTCTGAAACCTTGGCTATTTCTATGTCACAGGCAGTGGATTTTTCTTTTCTTGTCCTCAAACAGGTCTCAGTTTTGCATTCTCTTCTGGTCTCATTCAGTTTGTCCCTGACTCCCAAGTGCATTTCCCTCTCTCTTTTGCACTTCTCTTTCACTCACAGAGTGGCTAGTATACCTTACTTAAAAATATGAGCTCTTGAAAGGTTTTGACTGGGTTTTTCTTCCAAAGGTTTACTCTTCCTGTCCATGTGATAAATGCTTGCATGCATCTTCATGCCCCCAACAGAGACATCCTTGAAATGCAAAGTAGTTACGTGTTATTTAGCTACTGCATTGAATTCCAATGTAGTCAATCCATTTTTCACTTACAAGTTTGAGAAATATAACTTGCAAGGACTTCAGTTCTATTCTTAGCACTCTTCTCCCTACTGTTGGCATTGCTACTTCTGTCAGCAGAAGAGTAGGGGGAAACCATTAGTTAATTACTAAAGCCCTTCTGAGTAGTACTTGTTTATCCTTTTCTGTGTTCCCCTGAATGTTGGGTAGTGTTTCACAGCAGTAAAAGTAAATGCAATCAAATACAAATTAGAGAATACACAAAAAGAATAACAGAGAAATGAGAAAAGTGTTTTTTGGATCAAGCCTTTTGACTGTAGGATTAACCCTTTGTATATTTTCTAAATAACCTACATTAAAATATCACTTAAAGATATTGAAGTATTTATAATTGTTTTCTACTTGTAATAAGTCAATTGTTATATTAATAGTAAAAAATACTAAATAGCAAAAAAAAA
>WAAE01019839.1:0-155882 GCA_013400495.1 Nicator chloris
CCCGGCCCGCACCACCCCCGCGGGGGCCGGGCCACCATCCCCGGGGGCCGCCCCGAAGCCCCTCGGCGAGGCGTGGCCGCGGGCAGCGCAGCTCTCTGGCGAGCCCCCGCTCAGGCACCGGTGCCGGGACTCGCTCTGGTGCCCTGCCCGCCGCCCCCGGCCGGGGATTACCCGCAGCGAACCCTCCGGTCCCCGCAGCGCCAGCCCCGCCGAGGCGGCAGAGGCCGCGCCGCCTCCGGCCACCGTGCCTCGGCTTCGCCCTCCTCCTCCTGCGGACGGCCCCGGCCCGGCTGCGGTCCCGCCTCGGGGTCAGCGGCGGATGAGCGCTTTGCCCCGCTAATCCCCCGCAGGGCCGGCAAAGCCGGGAGAGCTCGGCCCGCCCCGGGCAGGGCGCGGCGGGGGCGCCGGAGCGGCCCGGGCTCCCTCCCGGCGGGACAGCGGCGGCCGCTGAGCGCACAGCCGGGCCGGCCACGGCCACTGGGCACCCCGGGCCGGCCGCCTCCAGAGCCGGGTCACAGCCCCCGCACCCTGATCCGCCCCGCGGGGATTACACGGCGCCGGGCGGCCGCCGAGCGCCCAGCGAGGCTGCTGGCCTGGCATGGGGCAGCTGCGGCTCGTGGCTTTGGGGCTGCCCATGGCTGCGCTGCCCTGAGGAAACCTAATGGACCTACCTGGCCCTCTAAAAATAATTCACATCTGGTGCACGTCCCGAGCTCACGTTAGTACCTGCTGCAGAGGTGACTACACCACAGCAGCACAAGATAAGTGTAACAACGTAATAGCAGGGTGAAGTTGAAAGACAAAGTACTCAAAAGGAAATGGATGAATTTTATAAGGACACCTGCTATGTGGTACATGAACCAGGCTTTAATTATACTGGTTAGCTTTTCTTTGCAAGATCCATGAAACATTCACTGCAAAGAAGGAGCCAAACTCTGTCAGCACTGGGGACCATGTACCTTCATCAGAGAATTTGTTGTGTTGAGTTTGTCTCCTTTCATTTTTCTGATAATATTTGAACCTGGGTTTTGTTTTCAGACAGATCTGACATGAGCTATCTATGTTCTACATCTTTCCCAAAAGCAGACTAGACACCAGGTAGTTCATGGATGGCCTCATATTCTATAAGAATATATGTGTAATAGATATGGCTGTTTATCCCACCCCAGCCATCAAAATAATCGTACAGACAAGAAATCTTATGTAATTCCTCCCTGTGGGAAAATCATCAATAGAAACTTCTGAAACCCCAAAGCCAAACAGCCATGAGCCAGATATGTATAAGGACAAGAAGCCTCTTTGATTTCCTTGATCCAAGTACTACTACTTTATTGTATAAAAGTTGTTGACAATTTTAGACTGTGCACTGCATTATGCATGTAGAAATTTATGAGGGATAGTTTAATATCCCATATAGACTTTATTAACTCCTTTTGTGTCTGGCTGCTCTGTCCCTTCATAATGGTCCTTCTTTCCCCTATTTTTATAGTTGAGACCCTATAAAAATACAAAATGAGCTTCCTAGTTTTATGATCCCATTTTACTAATTAGAGTTGGAAGCACTAGCATAATAGGGCCTCAGTTGTAAAAATATCCATATCTTTTAGGCTCAAATCACTACAGGAGCAACACTCAGTGAAAGCTTCCTTCTCCCTGAGCAAAGCTCTCATTGCTTTCAGTTGTGCTTGGGAGTGCTTGGCACACCACTGCCTTTCAGCTGCGTGTCTAGTGGATGGCAAGTCACATGCAGAAGCCTGACAGTCTAATCCTTTGGTCATGCAGAAGCTTGGCCAGAGTGCACCATCAGAAAAAGGCTAGAAGCCTCTCAGTGGAAATTCAGGTGCAAAAAGGAGCGATGGGTACTCATAGCTCTTCTCCCAGGAAGAGCTTGCGTGCATCTGACAGCTAGAGCAAGGCGTTGAGAAGTGTTTAGATACAATGATGGGAACGAGAAAAGACAGTAACGTGAGTGATTGGCTGATATGTCCCTTTCCACTTCTAGCAGTGCTGTAGTAAAATCACTGCTACTCTCCTCATGTAACTCTTGCTGTGTGCCGGTGCTACCATCCCATAGTTCTGAAGACCTAAAATTCTCTATGAGCACTCCCTCTATCAAAGGGGCGTCAAAGGCAAAACCCTGTGATAGGGCTCAGATAAACCACTTGGAGTAATGAACTCACTTATTTCTTCTGCTTGAATTAATTTTTCAGGTGAACTGGTCTATGAAACTCCAAAAAGCTCGTATCTGTTTCATTTCGGTAATCGTGAGCAATATATAAGTAATGGCAGCCTGCTGCTGCAGAAAGGCTCTAAGTTTAAACTGGTTAAAGTCATAACCAGTGTCCAAGGCCTACTGAGCCTTCCACTGTTCAAACAAACAGAGAATATATGCCCTTAGGGAATGACAATCTATGTGTCAAATGGACACTGACTGTGCTGGAAAATTTAGTCATTAAATGATTACATGACATTCAGTGTCATGCAGCCTAGCCACATTTCTCCTTTGCCTTTATTTTCACTCCTTCATGTTATTTCCATCTAACCTGCCTTGGCTATTGCTCCTCATTTTCCAAAAGAATTACTGATTTGCTTTTATCTAGAAAGCCTTTCAGATGAGATTTCAAAGTTCTAGAGTAAATATGGGTATATGCTTTCTCTGCCCCAAAATAAACTTGAAGAAATTAAGGACAAATATTATGCATTGACAATATCCATATATATATATAAAAAGATAAATTAAGTGTGATCATCTCCAGCTGTACCTGGTATGCGGTTAAGTTGTGCTTAATGCCACACGACACCATCTATACTACAGTATCTTTTTAACAGATTGTGACCAGAGTAGTTTCAGACTTTCTCCTTGCCTTTCAACAGTTTTTACCTCATTAGAAGCATTGTGGGTGCAAGTCTGAAAACTATTTTTAAATTACTATGTGACAAATATGAAAGCAGTATGAACACACAACCTTTCATAGCATCTTCAACATTAGATCACATTAGGTAGTTGCTTTTAGAACCTCTTACTCTTCATTATTAAAATATAATGGACCCGAAACATATGTAAGTAGAATAGACCTCTTTTACTCCAGAACTGATACATTCAGACTTCTACATTCTTAGAAGCTTCTAATAACAAAAAGGGATGGAGGGGTGGGGAGGGTGGGAAAGATGCCCTTGTGATTAAGGCACCATATTAAGGCTATAGTTTACTTAAAATAATATTTTCTATGTTGTGAAAGATCGTACTACATCCAAATAAAGTCAGGATGCAGATAAGAAGGACACAGTGGACCCTCCCTACAAAAGGAGGTCCTTGGCTGCTAGGCTCCAAATCCTGGGCAGAACTCAGCCATAGAGAGTTTGTGGGACCTAAGGCGTATGTTCCTTTTTATCTATTTTTCTCTTTATAATTGATCTTTTAATAGTATTTTACTGAGTAGGAATTGTTTTAATTGCTAATGAGGTACATATGCAAATAACAAGTAACACACAAAAAGATCAGGAGATATATAAATGATAACTTCAGAAAATAAACAAGCATGCCTAACTATCAGAAGACCACCACTATAAGAGTCAAAGAACTTACCTCTCTGGGGAAGTGCTTTTTGACCTCTCTGGGTGCTTAACTGAGCACAGCCTGTAGCAAATATAAGGAACTCCTCCCCTTTGGTGTTTATTACAGAGAAGCAGTACTTCCTTCAAGACCTGAGTAAATATCCTCAAGGAAAACCACTACTGAGTTTGTCTACATCTAGCTCTGTATTCTTTTGATCATAAATACCATCTACCATAATGAATTATCAAGGATGTCCAAAAGCCTAAGTTATTTATTGAATGCATAGTTTTCTTTATAGCAACCTTGAGCTTTGCCAGATATTTTCTTTAGATCATCAAAAGAACTCTGTAACCCCTTTTGAAAGTCTTAGATGTGTGATCCTTGTAATCACATTTAAGGGGCTGGTTAGCTCAGGAGATTGTTAATAGGATACAAAACCTTTAACATACAACCCGGATCATTGCAGATGAAAAGCTGACTATTCACCTTTTTCCTGTCCCATGACCTAACTTAGTTCCTAAAGGAGAAATGTTTGTATTCCTTCAAATTTACAGAATGTGCTTTTCAAACATTTTTTTTTAACTGCACATGTAATACAGAACATTTGACAAACAGGAAAAAAAAATTAAAAGCTCAGTAGTAATTAATGAATCCTATTAAACCTGCAATCAAAAGAATTTTGAAATTTCCCACTCCAAAACTATCTTCACAGTCTCAACAAGCCCATAAACACAGAAATTGCCAGAAAGTAAGAGTGGTTTAGGAAGCTGACAGTTCTTCACTAAAATGTGCCTCTGTAGGTCCCTGTCATTAAGACTCAGAAGCTGCACTTCTAGCACAGAAGTATTACCTTTCAATGGTGATAGCCTAACTCATGCTTATTGATTCATATTTAGTAGGTAAAAAAATGTTACAAGTAAAATGTGCAAGGCATTGTATTGAAATTTCACAGCTGTTTATATTTGGGTTTGAGGTAGCAAAGTTTTAGGGTTTTGCAGTTGTTGTTTTCCATCTAAGAAAGTCCTAAGTTAGACACAGTTTGAACTCACATCTCAAATTCAGTTTTTAAAAAGTGGTCTTATTTTTTTCAAACAAAATATTAGGGTAAAGATGCATTGGAAAATTTGGGATATAAAACCTTCTACAGTTCTAAAAATTTGCAGTAGAGAAGCTCAGGGACCAAGTGACAACTGCAGAGAACGATGCTGCAAAATGTGTCCTGGCCTGGTGTCGGCACTGACTTAGAGAGTACCCTTATCCTTTTCTTGGAACACACTGATCACTAAAATAACATTAAAGGATTTTGCTTACGTGCAGTGATGTCAACCAGTAAGAAGGTGTTGGGACATCTGAGGATTGCTGCTTTCTGCATACCTGGGGGTAAGAGAAAGTATCAATCTTGAAAATGTGCAGGTAAAGATCTGGGGTTGTGGTACTGCCATTTCCAAGTATGCAAAACAGATCCCTCAGTCATGAAGCTGTCTTAAAACTTGTGGGATTAAAAATTTAAACAAAGCAATAAACAACACCAGTCACATGGTAATATTGGTCATGTGGGCCATCTTGTTAATCATCTTGTTAGTACAGCAGTTCCCCAACTAACTGCTTAGAGATTTCAGGTTTGGTACTTTATAGTTTTTTGCAACATCTTTTTGAATCAGTTGTATGGAGGGCCTCACTTGTATCTTGGAATAGCAGTGCCTGTCTTATGAGGTGTTATGTGTATTTCTTTACAGTTGTCATTCTTGCCAGCCCTTGAAGGTTTAGGTGATCAGCAGTCTGACATTAAGCAGAATACCTATTAAACAAATACCACTATTGACACTACTAAACACAAGTGTACTTTGGTATATAAATAGGACTGTGAACTAGTGAAGTATAAGCAGCATCAGGGTATTGATAACTGAAGCAATTAAATTGATTTTTGATATGTGCATCTAATTAGTATCTAGCATTCAGTCTCTTCAATTCATTGCATTCCAAGTCCCGCTATTTAACCATTTTTTTTAAATGGGGCAAATAGAAATCTTTTCATATCAGGTGATAAAAGAAGACTCAGTGTTGAACAAGTATATTTTTTCGTCTGCCTCTGAAGGGGTCACAGTGCACAAATGGAAGTGTCAGCCAGCAATGATAGATGTCATTTTGTACAAATGAGATGGAGAGACAATTTTGCTTGTTCAGTAGCCAGAGCACAGACGTATCTGTACAGGCACTAAAGACATTATGGTTCATCTAAGACCTAAGAACTTCTCTCAAGACTGTATCTGTTGCAGTAGTCCTAGCAAGAGTCACAAGGCAACAGATCCCTAATCTGTGGATTAACTGCATGTTGAGGTTACCATTTGTAGAAATTATACTACTAATCCTCATAACATGTAAGGAACTGTAAAATGTAATTTAAGTACTCAGCAACAAGATGGAAAAGAATGGTAACCTAAGCAATTTCATGAGATTTATTTGGCTATACCTTTTTTTAATAACTTTTTTTAAAGCAACTACCTTGATTTTGAATGGAAATTATTTGTGAGGTTTGGAAATTTGAGGCTCAAAATACTATTCTTGGACAGTTTGAAGTTTGGAATATCACATAATGTTCACAATACTTCCAACAGATAAACAGACTGTGTCCAACATTCGTTGTTTGACACATTTTTTCCCGTTTCAGACATACCAGGAGCTTGCTGTCACTCTATCCCTTTCCTTGGAACCTGAGGTAACAATCACATTGCCAGACTTCACACACTTCACAAATACACACTTCAATAATGCCAAACAATTGCAAAAATAAATAAATAAATAAAACCTGGAAAATTCTTTTTCTTTCAAGGGAAAGAAGAGACAGACACAAAAAGAGAATGACAACATAATCTGAGAATAACCTGGATGGCTTGTTCTGGAGTTTTTCTCCATTATTCTACCCATACTATTTTGAATTCCTCAGCCTCCTAATCCAGAGGCACACCACAAATAAGTTTTATAAACAGTTTCCTATTCGTGAGCCTGTCATTAATCTCTGAGGATGTTCCATAGATAGCCCTTGAAGGATTTGGATTTGTCTTCTTTTTCTTTGTAATCCAGTTAGGGAGTATAGCAAACAGTGACACAAACAGGATTACCTTTGGAAGGGTTCTGTGCCTGGTTATGCGAGTGGCACATAGACACAGACACGCTGAGCTCTGCTTTCCTGCTCTGCAATTTACTGGCTTCCCAGCTGCTCCTCCTCTTCTTTTCTGGTTGGTAGTAAACACATTTGAAAAAAACATATTTATTTTGACAAAAAGAAACAGATTAAAAAAAAAAAAAAGAAATAAAGGAGAAGGAGGGAAGCTGTGTGCCATCCTGATTTTAAACTTATCTTTGTTCCCACAGTTGTATCCCAGTGCCCTACTGTTAGCTGGGTGTGCATTTCCAACACTCTGCTCCCCTGAATGATGCAACAGCCTTGTAATCTCATCTAGTGGCAGAAGCAGAACCAAATGTCCTCTGTTCTCACAGAGTACTTCCAACATTTCTGTGGTGATGGTTTTTTAGAAGCAAATAATCATTAGGATTTTGTAGGTAACAAGCACTTTTTGAAATAAAAACATGCATTTTTAAACACTGAGGGTAACTTTAAAACAGTGAAATGAAATACAGAAGGCACCAGTATATTGTCCATTTCAGATTACCTTCACATCAAGGCAAAGAATTTAAAACAGTGAAAATCTGTTAAAGCATCAATTATTCTGTGTTCCTGGAAGTAGTAATTGCATATTGATTATGGCACCTGGTGTGCTAAATGGTCCAGTTGATCATCTCTCTCCATTATTTGTAACTCCCTCAATTTCTGCCATTAGCCGCGAATTCTATCAGAAAATAATTTTGCTTCCCAGCTATTGTCAGGAATAAAATTCTTTAGGAGAAAGACTGATTGATACAGACTTCCATTAAAAACATGCCTGGTTTTGAATGGTTTTTAATCTCTTAAGGTTTTGAAACCTACATATAGCCAGATTCAAGTGTGTCAAATGGTGATGGACTGACTTTACAGATTCTTAGGACTAATATAAGATATCTAGAGGGTTTGATATTTCATGTAAGTTGTTATAGGTAGCAAGGATTCACATTTAAGAACATACGTGATACATATTCTGTCAAAAATGCTCATAAGATGGTCAAGATAAACTTAATAACTTCTCATGTTTTTCTGACTAGAGGCCTAGTTTTCAAATGTACCTTATCTGTACCATGTTGTGATTTGCATTAAAACAAAAAAAGTCACAGAATGCATTTTCTAAGTTTATATATAATTTCTGCGTTAGGTAGTGTTGATTTTGCTGCTGTACACTTATGCCTCAGATTGTATCTGACATGATTCAATATAAATTGTAAGTCACAACAACATGTCAGTGTAAGTTGTCTATATTAGCTCTGAAGGTTTCAATAAAGATGATCTAAACTAAATTAAAAAGCCAACATTCAAAACCCCAAAGCCAATGGTCAAAAGAAGTCAGGTAAAAAATTTTCTCCTTCACATTTTCCAGGTAGGAAAGAAGACTGTACTCTGTATGTTTGTTAAATAATACACCTTTGCAAAGCTGAGGTAAACTTATCTGGCTGTTCTTTAAAACATTTAAGTTGCAATTAGTATAATGGTCCAGCAGTTTCTGTGTCTAGCTGCCTTCCAGTGCCAGAGCTGGATCTTCAGTTTGCCTTTTAAAATGTCTTTTTTAAAGGGATTGTTAAGAAAACCTGCAAAGGAGCTGTAGTGGATTTAACCCTGTGGAAATTTTCGGTCCTGAAGTTGAAAATGGTCTTTATGAAAGTGCTGTAAGTACAGGTTGAGTGGCATAAATTCTGTTCCTCAAACTCAGCAGGTTTTGCAGCTGCTAGCGCTGAAAAGTCCCAGAGGAATGGATCATGCAAAGTGAAATTTAATTTTAATCTGCCCTAAATTATGAGCGTTGTGTAGGTGAGGAGTTTTCCCCTACAGAGCCCTGTGTGAACTGGACTTTGAACTGGTTTTCACACCAGAGCACAGTGTCTCAAGGGCTGAGAGAGTGGGGCTGAAAGTGTGTTGCTGGAAGTAGAGGTAGGGCTATTTCATTGCCCATTACAAAGGTAGCAGTGAGAAGAACAGCTGGTTTTGAGATCTGATCTGGCCTCGACTCGCAGGCAGTCTGAAGCACAGCCTGTTCTTGACTCTCTGACCATAGTAACATTCTCTTTATCGAAGCTCAATATATAATGTAATATATAATAAATAGATATAATAATTTATAATAACTAATGCTCTTTTCACCTTCCTCACCTGTCCTTACACAACTGTGAATCCACAAACACACTATTTGGAAAGACCAGACCATAAATTAGTATTCCAGATGTCAAGCCAGTCCCAAATGAAGAATTAGGATGAGGCATTTCATATGGGGTTGTCTTATCCCATCTCTGTCTGTTACAGTGCTTCATGCACCTTTCTTTGATGGAGCTGAAATTGCTCACTGTTGGAGGCCCGACCCTAGACTGGGCAGCCCACAGGTTTGGTTCACATCTGTGAAAATTTGGTGTTCCTGCTGCAGCCTCTTGGCCTTCAGGATTAGGGTGTTTTCCCTACCGTGTTGTTGCCTGACACAATCTCCTGTGGAGAGCATCCTCAGCACAAGCCAAGACTGTCTGCTTTATCCCTTTTAGCTAAAACATACTGGTCAGGCATTGTTTGAGTCAGTCATCAATTGAGACAACAATGTGATTTTTGACTTTTGATAAGCAATGCAGAGGTCGGGGCTGCTGCTGCTGTCCTGTGTGCACTGCCATCCTCAATCAGCCTGTCTAGGGCAGACAGGTTGTTCTCGGGGATGGTTTTGTGTCCTGAGGTTCTGACTTTGATTGCGGCAGCTGCCTTACTTAGCAGGCACGGCGGGACGCAGAGGGAAAGCAAATCGGAGCAGCGGGGGAGGCTGGTGCTCACCGCCGGAGCACAGCGAACGGCAGGGCCACCCACCGCTCCCCCGCTGCCATCTGACAATTGAGCTCGGATTTCTACCTTCACGTCTGCTTGAATCCAAAGAAAGGAGCCATGTGCAGCAGAAAATTGCATACAAACTTTCTGCAAATACATTTTTTTTGTTTTGGTTTGGTTTGGATTTTTTTTTTTTTTTTGTTAGAAGTGCACTTCATCTTAGGAGAAATTCCAAATCTCACCTAGGAGAGCTTTGCGTGCGTTTCCCATGCAATGCAAACCTCCTGCCTGCTCTGTTTGGCACTGCTGGAAGGACACTGAGCCTGATTCTATGCTCCCTGGGCCTGTCTGACTTAAGAAGAAACTCCCAAATTTGTTATGTGAAAGCTATGTCTTCTAGTTGAGTGTTCAGAATGCTACTGCGTGCAAGCATGGAACAGCTAATTACTATGATTATATGAGGGAGTTCACTATGGCACTGTTTTCTGATTGGGGAAGCACATGTGTGTTTCTGATTATCAGATGCACCTATTAAGATTAATATTCGTAACCCCAGTGTCATTCAAGGTAACAGTAAATCTTGTGTTGGTTTGGAATGGCCTGGGACTGACCCTTGGCAAGCAATACTTTTAAAAGAAAATTAGTTATTTCCCTTATTACCTTTTTAGATATAAGACAACAATAAGGAGCAATACTTTACACTTTCTGGCACTGTTTATTCCTAGGATTTATGAATATGCTGCAGTCCACATGCACATCATCAGCCCATTGCCAAAGGTGTTGCAGTAGGCAGTAGAGATCTCCATGCTCACAGAGAGCAGGCAAGATTTCGCTTCTGAAATCTGATACAGAAGACCCACTGCACAGAAAGCAGCAGAGCATCTCAGATGGCTGTCTCAGAAGGAGCAAGGCGCAGGATATGATGTGTTTTGCACCTGTTATGCAACAGAGAACAATTTGCCAATTAATTCAGGTAGAAGAGATAACATGTCTTGGATTTCCTGCTCTTAATTTATTGAACAGCTAAGCCCTTGGGACTAATAAAAAGTATTTCATCCACCTGCAGGAGGTCTACAGTTTCTGATATAATAGAAAAATACCAGCTCTCATACCAGCTCTCAGAATGACAGAGTATCATTAACTGATGCAGACTTTGCATGAAGAGCATTTCTGGTGGACTATTTAAATAAATGTTCTACCTTACCTTCAAATTGTACTTCCTGATGGGCAAAATAATAAACAACAAGGTACATGGCTGAGCATTTCCTCATTTTCTTACCACTGTTTCTTGACCAGCCATGAGAGAACAAGGTAGGAAATAGCCTTTCCATCTTCCAGGTTTTTTTTCAGGCATGTAGGTGACAAGAGACTTTAATTCCCTAGGCACTTGTTACATAGGATTGCATCTTAGGACCTAGGTGACAAGCTCAAGTGTCTTAGGTACTAAACCATGATAGAGGGAATATGAATAAAGAAGACTCATGTGTTTACTTAGGAAATAACTGAAAATAACTCATAAAAGACTCATTCAGTTGCTTGTTTCTTCTTCTCTGCAGCTTCATTATACAAATTGGAAGAACAGGTAATACAATAGAAACTCTTCTGGCTTGACAACAAATTCCCAGAATCTTCTCACTTTCAAACTAATAAATAAATCAAATGTTCCTTATTCATGAAGATGGTAGTACCATCTTACAATGCTTACTCTGATGCCAAGTGCAGTTTAACTAAAACATACAGCCTTTTTGTTTTTCGCTTGGGGACAGAGGGCTTATTGAGGTCACCAGCTGCTCTAGAAGTGATAACATTTTTCTGCAAAAGGCCATTAAAAAAATCAATGTTGAGTTAATATTCTTCAAAGAATTGGGATTTTTTTTTAACTAGTTCTAGTTTGTACCACATTTATTGACCTTCTTCTGGACAGCCTGTACCAAATCTCAGATGATTATGCAACTCCTGATTTGTGGTCTTCTTGCACAGTTGTGATAAGATTTATTTATCAAGGTACTAGTGGAGTTATGATCAGATAGACCAATGAACCACTGTCGTGCTTCTTCTTAGTAGATGCATTATCTCTTTTTCTCTTTCAAAATAGGCATCTCTGTCTTCAGTAGTTTTGAGGACACATCTCAGTCTGTAAAGTTTGTTTGACAATGTAGTGAGGTTCAGTCTCAGTTTTATCATGAGATTCATGACTGAAATTGTCAAACAAAACTGCAGACATGTCTGTTTTTTAGATGAAATAGTTACACTTTCTTCCACAGACAAGAGGCTGTATCCGCTGAGATGTGAGATGTGTCACACAAGATTCATCTTACAGAAAACTGAGAACTAAACAAAACCTGTTTAGTTTGCAAAGTAGCTGAGGTCAGAGTCTGTAAAAACCATCTGCACTGAAGCGCCTGGTGGTGAAGTCCCCCAGCACAGAATGAAGTGTTTACAGTCAAAGACACGGGAGGTTTATGTCCAACCTCCAGCTTTCAAAGAGCTCTGAGAAGCCAAGGTGATTCATGTGGCTTCCAGGCAAACCTCACTGGCAGCGCCTTTCTTACAATTCTGACTGGAGCTGTTCAAAAAATTAATTTCAGCTTCTTTCAGGCTTCTTTGGGTCTCCATTATGTTGGTCACCCTAGGTCAGGTTTATTGTCATCCAGGTTGGTTGTCTTGGATTCCTTGCCAGCATCTCAAAGACTGCTTGCAGGATAAGGGCCTCTGCTTTTGTTCTCTAGATAGCTTTAAATAATTTTTCTTCTCGTGTGTCATACATTCTGCAGTTCCTAAATCTAACTAGATAAAGTGGGATGATCAGTCACTTTAATTATTATTTATAACTTTGCCTCTACAACTTAACTTGATCAGATTCCTATTCAAGTAGAGAAACAAGAAAGTTACATTATATACTCAGCAGAAACCTTTGTCCAATTATACATAACATTGAGATTTTTTTTTTTATTTTTCTGTCTTTTTATGTTCCATGAAATCTTTCTCAAAGGGAAAAGTGGTAATGGAATGTTTTTATTTACTATTTTCTTCATGTTTGCTGTTTTTTCCATGTTTACTATGTATTATTCTTTGTATTTGCTATTTCTCCATATCTCTGGATCTCTGTTGTTGTTGAGGTGTTGCTTGTTTTCCTGGTTTTTTCAAAAGAGAAAAAGACAAAAATGTGGATGACAAAATTCAAGGCTCATAATTTTAGAGAATGCTCCTCAGTGCCAGTACAGCTTCACTCTTAGTTCTTCAACAGGGTGACTTGCAAAGAATCCAACACAGCACACTGAGTCTGTAACATCGATTTTATTCATTTCACACAGATCTGTAGACAGCATCCAGCTTCCTCCAGAGCAGAATTAGGTCTGCATTGCTACTGAATGACCTGGCTCAGCGTCATCAAAAGATTTTTGCAAGCAGCTCCTAATAATGCTGTTAGGAATGTGACATATTAATCTCTCATGTGCAGAGGAGAGAACAAATCCATTCAGTTGCAGAATAAAAACACTGTTAGTGTTTGAGAAACTATAGAAATCTGAAGCATTTAACAACAGCAACAATCAACAGAACAATACTTTTGGCTAGTTATTACCATGCAGTACAGTACAAATCAGTACAGGTACAAAGGTAATTCAGTGTGTCCCTCCACTCTTCCACCTCTGCTGGGATTTTTTTTGTTGTTCTGTCATATTGTTAAATTGAAACAGCATTATTACAGCTTCTAAGAAAACCTGGGAATGCATAATATAAATATTTAGCCCATCGTAGAGGCAGAACTGAAGAGAAGACAATTAAAACAAGATAAAAAAATGGGTCTTGATTACCTTTGTTATGGTAAAACAAATAAATGTTGCATTCATTTGTTTAAGATGATATTTCCATCCTATATTCATGTGTGCCTATCTGTAGTAATCAGCAAAATACTCTTCAGCTATTTACTGTTTTTTTAGCATAAATTCATACCTTCTTCCCAATAAATATTATTTGTTTATGGGAGCTCAACCATAATCCACATAAAGCAAAGATTCTTCTGAAATCCTGTATCTTTACTTTTATCTCAGAACCAATCCTACCAGTATCTCTTTTAAATTTCTAGCTCCACTGTTTAAAAATGGTAATTCTAAAAGGGAACATTATAGGGACAACTATGAGGAAGATTCAAATCTATTAACTGGTTAGCAGAGGACATGTAGGTATCTAAACTAGAAAAAAATAGAGTAAAATCAAATGTTGGGAGACATCTGAAAATGCTGCAAGGATAGATGAAATTCTGGGTCATGGATGTTTAAATGTTTTATATGTGCCTGTAAGAGACAAATGTTTTTTGTCCTATTCTGTCACTTGTATATTCATGAGTAAACTGCCATATTATCAGAACTTGTCTGGTGCGTGTTGTGAGCCAACACAAACCTCTCAGAGGCACATTGGGTGGCTCCAGAATGCCATCCTCTCCTGGGTGTATCTGCCCAGAGAAGGGGACTAGGATAACTTGCCAGGAGTGTCCCTAGAAATGCTGTCTACAGGTGAGACCTGGAGTTGAACAGGCTCACAGGGGAGTCAGACTGGCTGGGGGCACTGCAAGGACCAGCTGCTCCTCAGGTTTCTCCCTACTGGTGTGGTGGGAGCACTTATAAAACATCCCAGAGGCTTCCTACAGACTGAACAGGGGGACTTGGGAAGGCCATTCATGTGGGTCTGATTTTAGCCTGGGAGGTGCTGAGAGCAGCAGCGAGCTCTGTAAGACAGATAAGTTCTTCCCAAAACACTCTGAGAATCTAGTATAGTAGTAAACACATTTGCCTCACACACAAAAAGTCCTAAACAAAAAAGTTCAAAACAAAACAAAACACCCCAACCACATCCTCTCAGCTTCCCAGAGTGTTTTGGGAAAAGCTTATCTGTCTTACAGAGCTCGCTGCTGCTCTCAGAATCTCGCAGGCTAAAATCAGACCCACACGTTCAAGGGCCCTGTTTCCTTCCAGTGGACATGCAGCCTTGCCTGACTGACACACTGGCAGCACTTCTTACTGGGAGTGGGGAGCTAACCAACTCAGCCAGTTTTTCTATATACATTTGAATGCCAAATATAGTGCTGATTGCAACAGCCTTTGTTAAATGTATAAAAATATAACTTACTGCTGTAGCCTAATTCAAATTACCAATCAAAAGGACACTACAAAAGACACCAGCTAAGACAAATCTCCTCCGGTGCACTGAAATAAAAGTCACCCCTGTGCAAAGGAGTGGGTTCCTTGGTGGTCTGCTTTGATGCTGGCTGGTGTTGAGTCAAGAGGCACATCTGAAGAGCTCTGTCCTGCTGTCTGAACTGAGAACACTGCCAGTGGGGATGAAGCTCAGAGTGTCTCCTCAATATTTGAAGACCTACCTTATGCAGCCTGGGGATGCCTTGCCTCAGGTCTTCCAAGAACCTGAGGATCCCAGACAAGAAAAACAAGGCATTTCTTGAGGGAATGAAAGGAGAGATAGCTCATAAGGGAAGACCTGGCCTACCACACTTGAAGAAGCTCTTCAGGTACTAAAATAAAGTAACCATCATACATTTCTTGTCACTGCTACAGCTGCATGAAATTTACTTCTGTTTATACATTTTAACATGCAAACCTGTGTTGGTTCTGCATGGCATGGTTCTTGGTAGTTGGGAGGGGAGGGGGCAGGCACATGGGGCACAGAAGTTGCTTCATTTACCAAAAACTCTAATCTGGCCCCACTAGAGGAAATATGAACACTTGTGAACTCTTTCCAAAGAATAGTTTCAAGTTGACAGTTCATCTTTCACCTCCATCATGTTCATTTACTATAGTTTTCAAACCTGTAAAATATATTTTTCTTGTGATTTATAGTGAAGTTTTTGTTTGGCTCCCCTAATTTTTCTTCTGGCCTGCAGTTCAGGCAGCATCCATCATGCAGTTCTTTGGCTAGACCTGAATCTTTCTGGCAAAGTAAAAACTCAGGACTCTGGGAGTTTTGTGGTTTACCATAACCCTGTGTTTTTGCCCATTCTAGAACCATGAGCAGGGCAGCTTCTGGGTCTAAGTTCACAGACTACCTTCTTGGTTTGAAACATCCAAAATGGAATTTCTAGATTTTGGCTACATAAATTTACCCGTAAGCCCCCACCTGTCTTTCTGGATGTGATCTGATGCCTCACAGGCAGTTTTTTTCCTATAAAAATGAGTGGTCATGCACATGGATTCCATACCACAGCTGCGAGTTAATTGTCACATTCTTATTAGCCTAACTAACTCTTCTTATAAATGTCTCAGCTAATCTCATGTGTACAGAAGAGACATGCATTTGCAACTAGCTGGAGGCTGCTGTGGGGTGCTTTCTCTGTGGTTTTGATCTCCTCACCAGCACCTCAGACTGCTGGCAGGATCAGGCCCTCCACTTTATGAGGGAGGGAGGAGGGTGCTGCAAGGTGCTTCATCTGTCACTGCAGCTGGAAGATCAGTAATTCATTTTCTTCCCCTTTAATGTATGTTCTAGAGACTGTCTAGAATCTTCACTTTCTCACTTCTGCCTTGGAACTGCACTCTGTCACTATGAGCTGAAAATTTCTTCCAAACTGCAGAAATGGGAAGAGGACTTTGCGATCATCTCAGATCTATTTTGTCACATTAGCCATTGGCTTATATTTGCATTTGAGGCCAATCTCCCAATTTTTCCTGCTGCCCCAGTTTTGGCACTCTGTCGTGAGTATGAAGTGAGCCAGGTAAGTCAAGAAACAGCAAAGCATTGAAGGATGCACTTAGCTGAAGCTCAGCCCATGTCTTGACAGGGCCCATCGCCATAACCATCTTTGACAAAGTCCTGTGAGTTTCTCTACTCAACACTGGATTAAAAGGAAATAGCAACTTATCCACTTAAGAATACCAAAACTAAATTGATGGAAATGGTGATATTCTAGGAGAAAAATGTTGTGCTTAGGAGTCCCAGCGCAGTTTTACAGCCAGAGACCTGGCCTAGGGAGCGAGTCTGGAACATTCATGGTGTGTGTTTGTCATCAAGTAAGACATGTCATCAGCTCCCAGAGATTGAGATATCCATGAATGAAATCCAGAGGAAATACAGAGGGCAAAGTGTGTAAGGATTGTCCAAGCATACCTACATTTCTGTTTGTATTACCAGAAACTTCTCTTGAGTGGAGACTAACTAATCCCATTGGTTTAGACAGTCACACACCACAGATCAGCAGTGCTGTGATGGAGCTTGAGCTGCAGTGGGCTCACTCAGCATGACTTTCAGATCACTGAAAAACACAGAAGAGCCATGGCCATGGCTTCTTTCATTATTACAATTTCCTTTGCTGCATCAGCTGACAATGTATATCTACACCAGTCTGTGTGCAGTCACATAGGATGGCAGGAAGGCCAGACCAAAGCAGTAAAGGGTATTTCACAGCCAAGGCAGCCCAACAGATAGGAGATCCATGTATTGAGCAATGTGAGAAATATGCATGGCAACTTTTGATGGAAATCAACAGAGGCAAAGGGCCAAACTTTCACATGCTTGTTGGGTGAGAGACAATAGGCCCTGGAGTAGTTAAAAGAGCCATGATATGTCAGGAAACTAAGACAGCAGAAATTGCTATGAGACTGCCTAACAAACATCCTGCTGCCACCAAGAAAGAAACTTGGGCTGTGGAGACAAGATAGAGAACTTCACCAATGCTACAAACAGGAGAGAGTGCTGAGCCTGCAGGAAAAACAGAAATAATCGTTTTGATTTCTATCTGGCAATGCTTCCATTTTTACAGGAGCAGTGCAGGCTCACCCAGCTGGGCTAGGACCGTGAAATAGCCACTAGGGTAACAGGCTCTGTGAGACAGAATGAGCTCTTTGGTCTTTCTGTTTTGTGAATAAAAACATTAAAATAAAATTGATGATGACACCCAGCATTAGTACCTAATATGCTCAGTGTCTCTCCTTTTACAGTAGCTCTGCACAATATTCCCCCTTTACTCCATGTTGTTGGATTCTTGGACAATTAAATAATTGATTTCAGGCAAATAATTTTTATGAAATTTAAAAGAACTTTTAATAACTTTTTAAAATTTAAAAATATTTTAATTGTTGTGTTAAAGAGTCCCCAGTCAATGAGTTGCCAGGCTACTAATGAACATTCTCTAAAAATATAGGGCAGTCCCTCATCTACAAAGGACAAAACCATCTACCTGTGGTGTCCATTCCCACATCCCAGCAGTTAACCAGCTGGCAAACTTAGGGATTTATCAGCACTACTGTGTACATTGTGCTTTCTCTGCAGGAAGGAGTCAAGTATTATTTATTTCAACATCCCAAGCGTAACAAAAGAGAGTTTTTAAACCAAACTTTGTATTTAAATATACGGACATATGCATATACTGCAGGTGGATAGGAGGTGGTTTGTAACTGAGGATGGCATTAACCAAAGCAGCACCTTCTGTCCAGGAAAAATCATAAACAGTGAACTGTAGGAAGAAATAGTCAAAAGCAATAGAGTACCACAGAGTGCTTTGAGCAAGTCTCTCTAGAACACCAAAGGACAGAAAAGCCAAGCATCAGCTTTTCATCAATGAATTAATATGTTGTCAAAGGTCTGACCACTGCTAACGTGTCTTTGTATGGAAGAGACACCTCAGCAGCTTTTATCTCACTCCATGATCACTGACTCATCTTTTCTGCCTACATTAAATATCTACTGAACTAATCTAAACCTTCTGTAAATGTCTCTCTTCCTTAAAAGAAAGGGGTTTTCTGTATTAGTTCTGGATGCATTTTTATGAACCAAGATAAATGAGAGTTGTTAACACACTCTTCAAGCACTTATTCAGGTTTTCAGGCTTGAAAAATCAAGCTAAGTACATCAGTAAGAGGTCTGCATTCAGCACACACAGCACCTCCATCACTGGAGCATAATTCCTCCACTGTGGGATTAAATTCCAATGGACCTTGTCCTGAAAGTCTTACAGAAAGTAATTGATGAAGAGAGGCTATATGAAATGATATCATTTGGTATAAGAATGAAAGATCACATACAGGGGACCAGTATGTCTCTTGATTCCTCTCATACTTGGCTTGTAATTACATGCTGAAGTGTTAGGATATGAAGATGCCCAGGTGGTCTGTTAGCTCTGCTTTTTCTCTAAGGGCTCAGCTAAACTTTTTCTTCAATCTGCTCAAACCCCTTTCTGGAATCAAAACTCTATGACTTTAACCAACTTTGTAACATCATCAAAACTTTAACTGCTTTCTGTGAAGAAAATACTGATTTTCCTATGAGCAAGAGATTTGGTTTTCCAAATTATATCTGCATATGTATATATAGTTGTTTTCTGATACTGTATTGGATTTGTGTGGCCAGGTTTTGGTAGCGGTGGGGGAAGAGGGGGACAGACTACAGGGGTGGCTTCTTTGAGAGTCTGCTAAAAGCTCTCTCCATGTCTGACAGAGCCAATTCCAGCTGACTCCAGGACAGACCCAACGCTGGCCAAGGCTGAGCCCATCAGCCATGGTGGCAGCGCCTCTTTGATAACATATTTAAGAAGGAACAGAAAGGTTTTGCACAGAAGCAATTGTAGCCAGAGAAGAGAGGAGTGAGAATATGGGACACAATTGATTCTGCAGACACCAAGGTCAGTGGAGAAGGAGGGGAAGGAAGTTATTCAGGCACCACAGCTGAGCTTTCACTATGACTTGTGATGAAGGACATGGTGAGGCAGCTGTGGCCCTGCAGCCCATGGAGGAGCCCCACGCTGGAGCAGGTGGATGCCCAAAGGGCTGTGCCCCTATGGGAAGCCCATGCTGGAGCAGGTTTGCTGACAGGACTTGTGGCCCCGTGGGGGACCCACACTGGAGCAGCCTGTTCCTGAAGGACTGCAGCCCATGGAATGGACCCGCACTGGAGCAGATCAAGAAGAACAGGTGCATATGGGAAGGACTCATGTTGGAGAATTCCATGGAGGACAATCCTGTGGTAAGCATCCCCTTCCCCACACTGGAGGAGGGGAGGAAGCAGAGACGAAACCTATGTGATGAACAGACTGTAAATCCTATTGCTTATCTCCCTGCACTGCTGGAGGGAAGGGCTAGAGAATCAGGAATAAAAGTTAAGCCTAGGAAGGAGAGAGGTGGGGGAGAAGGATCTGGTTTACTTCTCATTATCATACTCTGATTTTGATTAGCAGTGAATTCAACTACCTTTCCCAAGTCAAGTCAGTTTTGCCCGTGATGGTTATCTCTTCCTGTTCTTATCTCAACTTATCAGTCTTTTGTTGTATTTTCTCTCCCCTGTTCAGCTGGGGAGGGGAGTGATACAGTGGCTTTGGTGAGGCCCTGGCCTCCAGTCAGGGTCAAAGCACCACAGATATATAGGCAGGTTGTCCTTCAGAACAGTCATTGGGTTGGTTTGGACATTGCTTGACTTGCTGTGGTTCATACCTGGGACAGAGTACACACTTGTTCAGTGAGTGATTAATTTTCCCCTATTAAAGTTCACCTTGAAATTTCAGTCAATAGTACAGTAAAGCAGAACTGCAAATGCTCTGATCAGCTCTATCAGCTCTATCAGCACCAATATTTACAAAGAGTGTCATAAGGGACTTAATTGTGTTGCTCTGTGCAGTAAACTGCTCCAGTAAAATGCTCTGCATTAGGGGCAGGTTACAGCTAACACTTGGCAAATGGTGTGAAACAGGCTGGAAACTGTAATGATCATACAGTAACACGTGTCTTGTATTTCAAGAAATTACTTCTGTCCACCCACAATATTGTTTTAAGTGAAGTACTAAATGAGCCCATAGTTCAATAGGTCTGTGTGAAATATTTTAACAGTCTAAATGTTCCAAATGAGGCAAGGCTAAAGGCAAGTTACAATGCAGATATGTGCAAGAGGAATTGCTTTAACCACATCTGGAATAATGTTTGGTAGTTAAACTGGAGGCTGTTTGCAGTTCATACTCAGATATGCAGCGGATTACCATGACCACATGAAATTGCAGGGGGCATTTCACTACAGTAGGACACAATCATGCAAAGACAAAATGGGAAGTTGAGCCTAATGATCCTTTCATATACCAAAGGTATGTGTGGTGAGAAATCACGGACAGCCCCAAATTTCTTCAGTGCCTGAAGTACCTCTCCTTGTTTTGTAAAACTAGGGGACAGTACCATGATGTTCCTAAACCATTCTGAGGTGCCATATTAGACAGAGAAGGAAAAATGCTACCTGCCGCTTTTTTGAAGGATCCAGGTCTCCTTCACTCAGTCACTAACCCAGGCTGCCCATATATATATTAGAATGGATACAGTCACAACCTTTGCAGGCAAGTCTGGAGAACCAGCCAGGGCAGTTAGAGATAATGTCGCTGATCATAAATATAAAACTATTATTATATAAACTCTCTGAAGACACCTGAAGCTAAAACGTGGCTATGACCATTTAGTGGCTACATAGATTTTGTCATCACCAGGGACATATAGTTTTATTTGTAGGTTTCCTTTTGTAGCTGTATTATTCTCCAGAACTGTGAGGTACTTATTGATCACACTATAATATCTGTAATTTTGAACTCATTTTTTAGGCATTGGTCTCAGGTCACTTTTCACTTTTTGTTTCCTGCAAGTTATGTCCCATTATGTTCACCTACAGTGAAAGAAAGGAAGACCTTTATGCATTCAGGACAGGAGTTACCAGCCTGAGCATTTGAGTGCCTAAACTAAAAATGACAGACAGCATTTGACTTAGTTGTCCCCTCTGGAGGAAATACTCTTAACCTCAAACATATGGGCAACAGAAGCTGGGTCTGACAGCATCTCACTCTCCATCTAACAACTTTTCAATGGTTTCTTGTAGTACAGAATCCTACTTTTCTCAATACTTGGCTTCCTTGCTGGACTTTTGCATCCTCCTCAGCCTTTATGCCCCCATGCCCTGCCTGAAGGTGTTTGAGAAACATCCCCTAGCTGGCTGCATGGCCCCAAGCGATGGCACAGTCTCCTCTTCCTCTGCAGGTTTCCTCAGACCAGCATGGGAGCCATCAGGATGAAGAGCAGTCTTCCACCCTGCTGCCCTTTCTCTTGGGCCTTTTCACAGAAACATGTTAACACATAATATGCAAGAAAGCATTTTAAACAGCTGTGCCACCCATTCACCCATTTAAGCCAGAGTTTCCTGGGTGGAGCCTGCTCTGGCTAGTGTGAAGTGCACTGATAGGGCTGCAGTGACAGCTGGCTACCAGAAGACATTATATACTGAATCAGTAGCATTCCCAGACCCGTGAGACATGGGTGCAGTTTCAGCCCTGCAACCTCTAAAACGAAATGAACAAAACTTCTGCTCATGTTCAGCCAGAGGTCTGTCCAAGGGACCAAGAAGGCCAGTGGCATCCCAGACTATATAAAAAATAGTGTGGCCGGCAGGACCAAGGACATGTTTGTCCCTCTGCACTCAGCACTGCTGGGGCTTCAGCTCAAGTCCTGGGTCCAGTTCTGGGCCCCTCATCACAAGAAAGACATTGAGGTGCTGGAGGGTGTCCAGAGATGGGCAGTGAAGCTGGTAGGGGGTTTAGAGAGTGACTGATATGAAGAGAACCTGAGGGAGCTGGGAGTGTTTAGCTGGTGAAAGGGAGCCTCAAGGAACCTTACTGCTCTCTCTACAACCACCTGAAAGGAGGGTGTAGACATCTGGGGTCAGTCTCATCTCCCAGGCAACCAGTGACAGGACAAGAGCACATGGCCTCAAGCTGTGCCAGGGGAGGTTCATGCTGGACATCAGGAAGAATTTTTTCGCTGGAAGGGTGATTAAGCACTGGAATGGGATCTTCAGGGAGGTGATGGAATCACCATCCCTGGAGGTGTTCAAGAAACAACTGCATGTGGCTCTCAGTGCTTTGGTTTAGTTGACGTGGTGGTGTTTGGTAAAAGGTTGGACTTGATGATCCTGGAGATCTTTTCCAACCTTAATGATTTTGTGATTCTCAGAGGGCATGGCAGGCTGCAAAGTGCCTGGGCTTTCCCTATCAAACCCTCTCTGCTTTTTTTCCAGTGAGTGGAAGAAGAGTCAAGACCAAAAAAGCCTTTCCTACAAAGAAAGGCAGCCCTGCTTTAGAAATCTCTGGTGCAATTAAGAATCATTTTTCAGTCAGGGAACATCAAGATGGCAAGGGAGTTGATGGCCAGTGGTGAGCAGGGAGCAATGATGTTTCTGACTCCTTGGTGCCTGCAGCACTGTGCAGGGAGCCCAGCTTGCCCTGGCCCAGCAGAGGGCAATCCCAGCAAACAGGAATCAGTGCTGTTGCTGGGGTTTAATTTCTCTGTAAAAGTGAAAGGTTGAAAAAGTAATAGAGCCACAGCTACCCAGCTGCTTGTGCTTCCCATGACCCCTGCCACTCAGCCTGTGAATGAGTGTGAGGTAGGAGCTGGGAGCATGGAATGTGAGGAAATGGCCCCATTTCTGCCAATTTTGGATCAGCTTGTGACCTCAGGAGCTCTGCCCCTTTCAAAGATTTGATGGGATAAAGCCCTGCTGGGAGAAAGAGTTCTGAAAAGCAGCCAAATTCTGCAGACATAGGTATATGGACAGATCCAGGAAGAACTGTGTTACACCTTGTTTATGCCTCTCTTTTTTTTGTACACCTCACTTGTACAACGTCAAAACTTTTCTAGGCCTGCCTGTAAGAATATTTGCAAGTAAAAGAAAATCAGAGCAGCTTAGTAGTCAGACAATTTCTGGGTGCTTATTTCTGCTAATAAATGAAGTGACTCACTTCTAAGCTTCCAAGCGCACTGAGTTTACTTTCCCACTCACTGGCATCAGCAAACATTTTTTCTGTAAAGCATATTAGCTAGTCATAAGCTTTTTTGCCTATAATTTGATGCAATGTGTGCAAACCCCTGCTCATCTACATAGGTTTTTGTTTGTTTGTTATTCTAGGCAGTTGATTAGCACTGAAAGCCAGAGATACCACAGAAATCATGCAATACCAAGAGTCACTATACCACTTTTCTATAAAGAAAAGAGCTTAATTGTTCTTAGCAGTATAAGTGTACACGAGTGGTCACGGAAAAAACACATACCTATTTGAGGTAATGTTGCAAGAAGGCTTTTGACGTTCCTTCCAACAGCAGCACTGCTCAGCAAATGACTAAACAGTTGCACTACAGTAGACAAACCTGGCAGAGTCATGGATGAATGCTGCAAGGTCTGCAGTCTCTTGGCCAGCCAAAGGTGATTAACAGCAGCACAGACTTGTGCACTGCTCCTTAAAAGCTGCTGCAGGAAAGCAGGCTGGACAGGGCAGAGATAATTCCAGGGAGCTCCTCATTAAGTGGAGATCTGTAGCATTTGGAGAGGGGTCTCTTCTATGGCCACCTCTTGTTCCACGCAAGGAGGAAGAAATTGCCTGGGGCATCTTGTGATTCTCAGACAGGCTGTCATTTATCCCACACTACCAATGGGTTCAGGAGGGAATATTCAATGGCCTTTGAGGTGCATCTTCTGATATTTTATGTCTGACTTTTAGCCACAAAATCCACAAAAGTCCTCAACAAAGGAATACAATTGCTGAACTCATCTCTTCACCCCATCTTTGGAGAAAATCTACTAAAATGCAAGTCTTCAAGTAATGATTTACCCCAATCCTCCTAAAAATATATATTTCTATTATGTATGCATCTAGATATAGATATATACATATATAAATAAATTATACATATAGAAAAATTTAACTTATCTATATAATGTATGTATTCCATAGCATCATGATGCACTATGTCTTGTCTGTGCTCATCAATGAACAGTCAATTCAAATGTTGATGAGATTTAAGAATTGTTTAAAACTTGTGTGGCTCATTCAGCAATACTCCTTCATTTCACAATCAGCCTAATGTGGGTTAGAAAATCATATCAAATCAGCAAGCTCATCTCATAAACCCTATAGAGAAGGAAATAATCACTAGAGAACCAATTTGATATCAGCTGACTACTAATTAATTAGTAGAACAAGAAAGATGAGTATAAAATTTCTACTAGAAGTAATTTCTACAGAAATCAATATCACTAATACATCTGTCATAAAAGGAAGCTTGGTTTTATAAACTCCTGCACTGCATGTTTTATTTGAAAACTTCTTCAAAACATTTTTTNATTATAAGCTTAACAATGTGGCTTTCAAACTTGGGAGGGGGCTGGAGATAGAAGAAATTATCTCCACAATAGAAATATATTACTTCTCATTTCAAAAGAAAACTTCTTCAAAACATTTTTTCAAGCAATTAAACAAAGATTTTTACTCCATGTCACAACATGTCATTAGGAAACACAAAGAAAGTCTAATGCAGTCAATGATACAATGAAATGACTGCATCATTTTGAAATATGAATATAATACAAGATGCCCTTTCGAACCATTTTAGTTAGGCCCTGTGTATGCCATTTTGCTAAGTGCAGTGACTTTTGCTGAGGACTTTGAACTCGGCAAGAAAATATTTTGGCCACATAAATAGGCATGGAAATATGTACTAACATTTTGGTTTTTTCTGTCGTTCTCTACTGAAAGGACAAGGAAGGAAAATACTGTCATTTTCTCATTTGAAGGAAAGGGATGGAAAGAACAGACCAGAACAGACCAGAAACAGACAGATTATTGAAAGTGTGATGATAAGAAGGTACACAGAGAATTTCAGAGATGGATGATTTCTACTGTTGCATTTAAAAAATCAGATATTAAAATTATAATTGTGTAAATAAATTGATGTTGTTCTGATACCAATGCAAAAGTGAAGACATAAATAAAACCCCCACCATTTTGAGCCAATCTGTTGGGTTTTTTCAGGCTAATGTTTGTTTTTAAAAATAATTGTACAAATGTACTGGGTTGCAGCCAGCCATTATGTAATCACAGAATTGAAGATTGGCACCTGCCTGCCCCCTTCTCATGTGGGCATTGCCCATTCCCCAGGCCGTTGTACTCATAATGCTCATTTTTCTGATGTGTTCCCAGCTCCTTCACATTAATCGCAGTGGAGCATGTGACAGTGGTTCTTGTCATGCCAGGCCAGAAGAAACTCCTTGCCATCAAGTCCTGTGCAATACAGAGGTCTGGTGGATGTGCTGACCCGTGGAGACGTGCTGTGTCTGAGGCTGTGCCAGTGCAGGCCAGCTGCTTTAATGCACATGGACATCTGAGGCTGAGGGGTTGGCCCTGAAGTGCTTCGTGCTATCATACAAAATACACTTTAGGAGAAAAAGAAAGAATCTGCATTTATGCCTGCTTTTGATTTCTCAGTTTGCCACTCTGTGAGTCCTGGGCAGACAGGCCCCGCAGCAAATATGGCCTGCAGCAATAGCTCACACCATTGACAAAGTGTGTAAGATGTAGCAGATTGAAGAACAAAGATAATGTGTGGACTGTGTAGTAATCTGCTACTGAGAGTATCTGCTCATGGCATTTGCAATTCAAAGATATCTTGGCTTCTGGGAGCTTTTCTCTTTACACTCTTGAGTGTCTTCTCCTCCCACAAATTTTGGTCATTACCTGTATTTTGTCCTCTTCCTCTGAACTGTCAAATTGCCTTCAAACAAAGAAACATTAACAAAAGTTCCTCCAAGGAATTCAGCTCAGGAGAATTCAGTCCCTTATGTGATGGGCAGAACATGTCAGTCCAGCATTTCCATCCTCCTCTCTGGTCATCCTGTGGTTCATTTCAAAGCTTTGCACCTCTTCATGTCATGTCTATTGGGGCTCTTACTGGTGCTGAGAGGATGTTCATTAAACTTTTATTTCCAAGTATGGCCTGCTCTGGTAGGTGTACATCTCCTCAAAATCCCAGCAAATCAGATCCTCCACCCCAGCTCAGCTGGGGACACATCCAATGGGGAGTTTGAACACCTCCTCCACACGGGCTAGCTCTGCCCTCAGGGCAGTCACCAGATGGGCAACACACTCATGACACAGTTCAGGGGGCCTGTACTGTACCAGGGAGATACCCAGAGTCAAGAAGGAAACGTCCAAACCTGATGAGGATGACTGCTCAGAAAGGACAATGCAAACAACATAGGAATGGTGAGTTTGGACCACTGTAGGGAGAGAGGAGGGACAAAAAAGATAGGTGAAATGGCATGAGTGAAAACACTAACTTTCCCATGGAGTATGGAAATGTGATGGCTGAATCAGAAAAAAATTAGAAATATTAATTAAAAAAAAAAATCTGGGAAGCAACTTTGTGCAGAGTAAGAGGTTCCAATGCTTTGAGTCAGGTGATGTCATTCTTGTTATGAACATCTTTCTTCATTGGAAGGAAACACTGAGTATTTCATACTGCCACTAAGCCTGAGAACAGTACACTGGAACAAGCACAAAAACATTTAGGCAGAAACCTCCGTTAGTTTTATACAGTCAAATACTTAAAGTCTCTACTAGAAGCTGGTTGACTCCCAGGTTTTCACACAGGGCTTACCCACAGGCTGAATCAGGCTCAGTGTTTTGCAGTTGCATTCTACCTTTGAACTTGGTAATTCTCTCATCTCTTAATCTCCTTTTCTGTAGGAACTGGCAGCCTGCCTGGCTTTAAGCAGAAGCTCAGGAAATGATTTTGCACTTTTGTGTGTGTGGTTTTTTTTTTTCTTTTTTTAATTTTTAGGGCACTGCTCAATCTTGAATTTTGGATCTTCCTACTGATATTCAGTTGCAATGACAGATACAAGGAAGAAAACAAGATAAGTCAGTCCAGTCTGTCTCACAAACAGTTGCAGTTATTCTCCAGATTCCTATGAATCGCATGATTTCTTTGATTGGCATTTGGGAAAAACAGCAGTGACAGCTATGTATCACAGCTATCTATTGTGGCATGATGAACAGGTATTTCCAAGGATCACAGCTGATCCCTGGGACATTGCATACAAGATTCAAGGTATCAGTGCTCTGATTAGATGTTGTGCTCTGCTTCTTCCTGCACAGAGGTGGCAGACACAGGTCAGATATGTTCATTTCACATCTGGGCTGTCCTTCAAATTCTCACTCCATGTTATAATGTAAGTTTTTGGTGACAGGTTTTTAAGTGTATATTTTGAGATGTAAGAGAAAATCTGGAACATCTGTGATTTAAATTAGAATTGAGATCTTCCTTACTGAAGCCACCAGTTTTTGAACACTGAAGCCACCAGTTTTTGAACACTAAAGCCATGGGTTTTGTCAAGGAAGTTCATTTTTTTCCCCTTAGACATCTGGGCTCATACCAATTTCCCTAGACTATTAAAAAAGATGAAGAAATCTTTTATCACTCTTCCAGTGTGGCCTCTGAAGGACTTTGGCACATTGCTGCTAGATAAAATCTGCTTCCTGAAGTACCTCCTGACTCTGATGTGGTTCCTGATTCCATCCATCCAATAAGGTACATGATCCTCTTTCAAGCAGTGCAGAGGAGAATTTTCAAGGGTATGAAGAACATCTACATCACTCCTGCAGTATCACATGAAGTACATTCTTAACAGAAATACTGTAGATGAAAATAGCATTGACTGTATGATGACAACAGTGCTTTTGACCTTGGGATTTACTTTCCTAGTCTTTAATGTTCCTGCTCCTTCAAAGTGATAAATCTGTACAAAATCCTTCACTATTTTTTGTTTCTCTCTTTTAACAGAATCAGCCACATATCAATGGTGGGCATAAAAGACATCTTAGGCTCACAGGAACTGTAACATCAGCCTCATGGGAAGATTTTTTTATTGCTAGCTCTTCATTATATGAATTATTAATCAATAACTTGAGGCTTGGGGATGTAGAGTGGAGAGATACAGAAGCTGCTCAGTAAGAATTAGGTTGGATCCTTGTCCACTTGGAAACCTAGAATTTTCACTGTGATTGATGAAGACGTTGAACAAAACTAGTCCCAGAACTGGTCCACACCTCTCCTCATCTTAAAACTGGGATTGTTAAACACTAGCACTTGCTTCTTGCTTCTTATTCAGCTTTCAATCTGTAAGAGGGCCTTCACCCCAATCCTTTCTTCAATATTTTTGGGGAACAAATCCAGGCAATACGAACTGTCCAGACGCTGGAACTGAGAGGTGGAAGCCTGTGCCCTGGTGTGGCTGGTTCTTAGAATAAATTTGTGTCATGTGGTGATGCACGTCTTGTCACGTGCTGGGTAACCCCAGCACAGCAGGCAGACTAAAAGCTGATATTGTTGTGAAGATGTGAAAGAGGGCCAGTGACACAACAGAGGAGACCACCATTAAGAAGGAGGAAACTTTAGCTGCCATCCAGAAAAGGAGGGAAATGGGCAAAGAAAACTGTGGGGTTGGAAGCTGCAGCATGTAAAGTGAGTTAGAAAAGCAGCTGCCGTCAGTTACCAGTGACTGATGTACAGGTACCAGTCTGCTGTGAGCTTTGAGATGTCCAGCCAGCCTCTCTGGCACTGTCTGAGGAACCCAGAAGGACCAGTAGATCAGCAGGATTTGTGCACTCTGTAATAAACAAAAATAGTTATTAAGAACACTTTTCCTTTGAAATTTTCAAAACCTTAGTGCTGTGTCAGCTGCAAGGGGACATCAGATTGAGACATATCCTACCAACAAAGCAAACAATCCTCCAAAATCCCTAACTCCAAATATTAGATCTTTGATAGTTTTTTGTCTATGCTAACTGCAGCCAACATAAAGCAGGTCATCAGTGAGAGATGGCCTGAATACCCCTTCTCTGAAAAGGGTAAGCAGAGACCCCGCCAAATAGAGTGATTTTTTGAAAGAAGCAGATGTAGAAGGATGCTGACACTGACAAGTCTTTATCACATACATCTGCATAGAATCATAAAATATGAAAAATGGTGAAAAAAGAACTCAAAGGCAAAAGTCTACGAGATTCATTAATCACTGATAAGGAATGGAAGGATATAAGACAAATGAAAAAGTACAGAATAATGACTTTGACACTATCACATAAGACTGGTATATTATTTCTTAGTAAGCAAAAATAAAAAAAAGAGAGAAAAACAAAGAAAAGGTTCATATTAGCACAGTTGACTCCTTCTGTCATAAACTGTGAGGAGTGAAATTATTCCTACAACAGAAAATGGGGCTGTTACTGGTGACTGGGTGGGCAACAGTGGAAAGCTCTCAGCACGTGCAGATTTCATCAGTGATGTAACAGCTAAGAAAGACAGAGATATAGAAATCCATAAGACTAAGTGTTCTTCTGTAGTTTCCATAGGGTAATTGTTGCCAGCCTAGAGACAAAACTGAAATTATATGTGGCTCAAAAGACTGGTGTTTCAAGGAAAAAAAAAAATTAGTCAAGGCTTTGAAAACTTGTGCAAGAGAAATAAAATGAACAAAAAGTGTGTGTTAGAATCCTCCTACACCTGTGAAGAAGTTTCCAACGGATTGGTATTTCTGCCCAGATGGCAGATTGCAAATGAAATTATGTGTTTTATGGGTAGAAAGAGATCACCATCTTCCTTTGGTGACTTCTTGCAAAATATAGCTGCAGACTTTCATTCAAGAGAACTTTTTCAGAAAAACTAGTAGTCTTAAGATTTCAAATAATTGAGAAACCACTACCTTTCTTTTCCATTAACTCGATTTATTAAATGGCACATACCATGAAGGACACATACAACATAAGAAGGACATGGATCTACTGGAACAAGTCCAGAGAAGGGCCACAAAGGTGATCAGAGGCTGGGAGCACCTCTCCCAGCTGAGAGAGTTGGGGATGTTGAGCCTGAAGAAGGGTCCCAGGGTATCATATTGTAGCCTGCTAGTACCTAGAGGAGCCTATGAGGAAGTTGGAGAGGAATCTCTTACAAGGGCATGTAGTGACAGAACAACAAGGCATGGCTTTAAACTGAAGGACAGTAGGTTTAGATTAGATAGGAGGAAGAAATTCTGTACTGTAATGGTTGTGAAACACTGGACCAGGCTGTGGATGCTCTACCCCTGGAAGTGTTCAAGGCCAGGTTGGATGAGGCTTTGACAACCTGGTCTAGTGGGAAGTGTCTCTGATCATTGCAGGGAGGTTGAGTTAGATAATCGATGAGGCCTTTCCAACACAAACCATTCTACGATTCTTATCAAATTAACATTGTCCAGTTTTAATTTCTCACTAATAGGTAGTATTGCCTGTGTGTAATATAACATTTTGACTAAATACTTTTATTTCCTGAAAAACTGAACCTGTGCTTATCCTCTCCAGATGCTTACTGACAGGAGGGAAGTCATATTCAAGGGTATATAAAAGTTAACAAAATAATTTCTAAAATATTACTGTTCCACATTGTTGTATCTGATAACTTGGCAGTATTCAGTTCCTGGAAATAAAATAGCTTTTCTCTCTTACTTCTTTTCTCTTACGTAAGTGCTCTCTTGGCCCCCTGTCCAGACCTTCCTTATAGAAAAAAAAGAAAAAACAGACCAAAAATAGTTTATTAGTGCATCATCTTGTCAATATATGGTGAAAATTGCCTTTTGTCAACAAGTTTGTGGGTGACATTTCTCTCTCAGTCTGTAACAGTGCACCAGCAAAACCTTCCTACCTAGGATGCATGTTATGAGTACACTTTCTATGCATTAAGGGTAAAGAGGGGGATGTCTAAAGTGAAGTACAACAGGTTTCTAGATCTCTAATACTACTGTTTTTGCTTTTTCTGGAGACATCTTCTCCCCAGTTTACAACATCCATTAGAGTTGCAAGCAAACAAGTCAGCAAACATGTTTGCTCACTGATTATCTTTTCTGACTCTTTAGAAACATCAACCACAGAAATATATTATATTATTGTAGCAATGTATTTGAACAGCTTAGGCCATGCACTGCTGCACCCACCAAACCATTTGTAGTTATTCTTATCAGAACCCTCAGGAATTCATCTAGGTTACTAAGGCATAAACTGTTCTATAACAAGAAAGAAGAAGCTGAAAAACAGAATACCAAGACTACAAGAATTAGATAAAGAAGGCCCATGAAGGCACTGGACAGTGACCAATCAAATTTCCTGAAGGACTCGTGCCAAGCGCGTGGACAAGACAGAGGAACCAGTCAATTAATGTGTGATTGTGTCAACTAGTGGTTGTAGAATGTACAAATGTAGCTTGATGAAAACAATAAACAGCTTCTGGTGAATCATATTGGTCAGTTGTCCAGAACCAGAATTCCTGCATAGGGTATTATGTTATGTTACCCTGTACCAACCTTCTCTGCCTGCCCTGTCTTGCACAGGGCACAAGTGACATGCCTCTCAAATACACCTGCCCTGCCATCACACCCTCCCACTGGTACCTAAGTGCTGAAACACACCTTCCTTCACAGCCAGTGCCACCCTCCTCCTTCCCCCTTCTTCCCCCACCTCCCTCTGCCCTGCACCACGACTAACTCTGTCCCCAGCCCCTTCACACCTTGCTCTCTTGCTACTGAAATTCCTCTTGAAACTACAAGCTCTGGAACCAAAGAGAAATTTAGTCAGTTAATAATAATACCTACATAATGAAGTGGATTAAAGTAATATCTTATTCCTATTAATGTTGTCTTATTTATATTTGAAAAATACCTAGGCCAATCAGAAAAGAAAACCTACCAGTAATATGCCCTTTGCTGGCAAGGCTATTCCTCTGCATATCCTCAGGGATTTAAGGCAATTCCATAGAGGGGGAGTTCAGACAAATCCGATCCCTCAAACAGGAATCACCTTGAAGGTGTAAATACTAAACAGATTTCTTTAGAAGACAGTCTCAGAATGAACCTCAGAATACCTAAGGAAGACCTTTCAAAAAGTGTATTAGAAGGAAAATATCTGTATTTGGGTTATAGGTTAAGAACACAGTGTATTATTCAGTGTAATTTAATTACTTTATTACTAGGGGACACTCAGTCATATGAATGCCCCAAAGCAGCTGTTAACAGGGGGAGGATATAAATGTGATCATGCAGCTGAACTCTTCCATTTGCTGCTGGATGCCCAGAAACTAGAAAAGGGAACCACAAACCCTACTTGATACACAAGGGTAAAGGAAAGCCCTTGTCTATGTAAATACCCCTTTCTAGTAATTTGGAAGCAGCTGCTAACCACAAGTGTTTTAATTGCCGCTGCACTCTTTCAATTACTAATTTTTGAATTGTTCCCCTCTCTCTACGGACGTGTTGTAAATTATTATAATTGGTTATGATGGACAGCATTAGAATTGCATCTATTAGCACTTCTATAGATGAAAGACCCTCATAATGACTATTAGCAACCCTTGCAGGTGATAACAATGATGGAGGGGAGCTACACCATCCTCCATCTACTGTGAGCAGTAATTCAGCTGCTGGGTTCTGAATAATTACTCCTTTTATTCATTTATTGGGTTTTTCCCCTTTTATTTGTATCTCTTCCAGACATAAATATTGAAATGTGTAAGTAAACTCACTCATCCTAACATTCCAGCAGAAAGATTCTGCAGTATTTTACTACATTCAAAATTATTTTAAAATCAAGCATTTTACAGACAATGAGCTCCTCATACACTTAATGCTAATTTTTGACAATTTGTTTTGAATATTGAAAGAGTGCAAGTTAGGATTCTAAAAGGTAGCAGGAGGCCTATTACACAGTGGGTGGCAACAGAGAATGGCACAGGAGAGAGACAGCTTCTCTACAACCTTAGTGACCCCTGCAAGCTGTAAAAATCAATAAGAGAATCCAACCAATTAAGGGGTACTGAGAAGTTTACAGAGGCTGAAAATGGAACTGAGGGATACAGCCATTGATTTATTGTCATAGCGTGTTCCCAAATAATAGATTTATAATTCCATTGTTTGCCACTGGGTTCTTTTTCTTTTTTAAAGTAATCAAATACAAGGCCCTCTCCTGATGCAAGTACATCAGGTAATTATCCTTGTAAAAGGTGCTTTTGTCCTCCTTGCTCTTTAAAATACTTGAAGATTCACTTAGACAAAAAACAAATGACTGAAAATGGCATATGGCTCAGTAGATGACAGCATCACTCTCACTCCATTTCTGTGTGGGTGGCAGAAATGTAAATGCTTTTTGAGAGAAAAAAATTGCAAGAAATGGGTTTCCTGTTATTGTTCCTTTGCTAGTGAAAAATACCTCAGAGAGTAGTCTCCTGAAAGTTGTAATGGACTTGGATCCAGAGTCCAAGTCCATAACAGAAGATGGCACCAAACCTTGCTCACTTCCACGACATGTCCGTTCTCTTAGTGACCCAGAAAGTGTCACACCTCTTCCCACAGCTATTCTGTGCTCCTGCTCCCTCACAAGACTTCTTTTTTCTTCTGTGTACCCAAACAAGATGGCTTCACTCTGAAGCAAAGGGAACATCCTGCAGCAAAGCAGGCGTGAGGCTTTCAGGACTCTCCAGTTACAACGGACCAATGACTTACGGTCCAGGGCACTGGCTGGCTGATGTTCAGTTCAATAGCACTGGTACAGGGCTTCCCCTTCTCTGTTTGCCTTCACACTGCAGAAATCTGACTGCTTCAATTTTGGTGTTAAATAGATACACACTTGAATGAAGAGGTCCCTCCCTTGGTGTCACAGCTGTGCTATGCAGGAGTAGTAGATGCTTGCAATCAAGGTACCACAGCCAGTACACAAGGCAGCTGCCTCAGTTTGCTTTGAAATACAACCAGACTCTGGGGAAATGTTCCAGAATCATCGTGTGTTTCAACCTCTCTATCACCCTTCTCAGCTGTCCTTTCTCATTTCTTGGACAATAGAATGCTCCAGCCCAGTGCAGGTACTTCCCTTAGATGGGAATTTCTTATGTGCATCCCTCCTTGTACCTCCAAACTTGAAGATGCTATGGGATACAACTAGGTAATTCAGGATCACTTCGGGAAATGAATGGCTCCATTGTTTCCAAAAATCCCTTTCTCCACTTCCTCTTTATTAGAAATGTCTAGTTCTACCAAAGAGGTAAGACACAATTGTGTGATCCGTATCTCACTGCCCTCTTTACTCTGGTATATGATCAGGGGCCTCTGAACCTACACCAAAATGCAATTTCTACTCTGAACTTTTTCTGAACTCTATTCCTTCTGCTGCCCTGCCTGTGTCCTTTTTCTTCCCAAACAAGATCTATTTGTGGAATGCAATTTCTCTGTCTTGCTAACACAAGCACAGGGTGCACCTAGAATGAAATACAACATAGCTGACAATTTTGGTACAGGCAAATTTAATTATTTAATCCTCCTTTAAGGGAGAGGGGCTATGAAGGTATTGGAGAAGCAACAGAATGAGGATAAAGATAAGGCTGGGTTTGAGAATGAGGCAAGAGGAACAGCAAAAGGTCCTTAGCACAACTGCTCTGCAGCTGCTGCTATGTGAAGAGGGCAGTAAGTGCTTCTGGGAAAATATATCACAGATCTTTTGAAAGTATCTGCTTCTCTGCCAGTCTTCACATCCTCCTTCCTCAATACAGCAGTTGCCCTGCAGGGCTGTAGGGCTCTGCACAGTCAGAGCAGGCAGCAGGACCACGGCTGGGGGACAGCTTCACACCAACACAGGCAATTGCTTACCCTGTCTCTGTGGGTCCTGAAAGTTGTTCCTAAGGACACAGAAAATTCACAAAATCAAACTGGAACTTGTGTGTGTAGAGATATCACCGTACTTAATGCAGTTTTCTCTAAAAATCAATCTGAGCTGCTTGCAGACCCTTAAATTTTTCCAAACACATGCAAATTTTGTCTTAAGGGTATAGAAATCACTTTACATTACTTCAGCTACACATGATGGAAAGTGCTGAAGATTACATAGTTAATCTTTGCAAACACTTTAAAGATAAAAAGTGTCAATTATATGTTACTAGTAGCAATAAATACACCCTCATGTTCTTCATTTCAGCAGAGATACCTGTACTTCAGATAAAGCTGCAAAAGTAAAGGGGAGGAAGCACCGCTGGACTAATTACTATCAATTGCACTCCACTGCTTTGCATTTACAGTCAGCTGAGATTTGTTTATTCATCTGTTTGCTGATTTAACTATGTGACTCCCCCAAAGCCAGGCATCATCACAATAAAATTCTGATGCATTTCCCTGACAAACTTATCCTTAAATTGCTTCTTTATAATTTATTAAAATATAACCATTCATAAAAAGTCAGTACACTGATCCCAGGGACACTGGGGAGTTTCAGCCTTGCTAGAACTGAAGTGGCACTAATGTTATACTGAATTTGGGCAGCAGTTTATTTGCATGGAAGAGCTCATTGCTCGGCTATAGTCTGTAGTCTGTGGAAATTCAGCAGCGTCTACTGGATGTAGAGACCCATGAGCTTTATATTTTTTAAAGTTTTCACAGAAAAGCTAAAATAGTTGCCATAAAGCAAGTGGTTTCACAAAGCCTTTGTCCAATGTTGGCACAATCCTTTTTATAAAAAGACAAATATATTTGGTTTTTTGTAACATACAAATGAACAGAAAAAAAAGCAAAATATCCCACATTCTCCCAAACACACAAAAAGGATTAAAACCACATCTTGAAATACAAATATATTACAAAAATGAGTCTACTTCTTGTTAAAGCAGTTCAAAGTTATGACTTAGTTCAGTGTTACTATACAAAATCAACAGGCATGGCATATTCCTGGTGATGAACTATTTATAATTTTTTTGCTAGATACTAATATTGGTATGCATTTTTCTAATTAAAATGATAATGGCTATTAATTTAAAACTGTCTTAACATGACTGATGCAGTTTCATATCAGCTAATAATATTCCTCCATTTATTTCTCACCTATTTATATGCTACAGCTTAGTGTTAGTGAAGTGTGACCCTGCCAGATGTGCCTGCAGGACAGAAATGAGTGCACCATAGCAGTGAAAGCCTTGCAAGCCCTTCAGCTAATTGACATTATCATGTGTACAGGAGGATGCAGGCAGAACAGCAGTTTGTTTCTCCACCAGACTTCCACTGCAAACCCACAGTCATGGCATCCTGCCAAACTGAAATGCCTTTGTCAGGAGATATTCCCACTGGTTTAGTGTGAACTTTTATAGATTCAAGTTCTTTATTGGCAAGAGGATCTTAATCTTTACCATATTTGCATGTTTTATTAGAATCCAAGCAATTGTCCTGAGTGGGATTATGCAATTTAACCTTATTTGGATACAAGTTTTGAAAGACAGGGCATAAGAACAACACTTTCCTCTCCCCCCCACCCCCCCTCATTCAAAGGCCACCTTATGGGAGAGAATGACAAGTAAGACACGATTTTTTTAAACCAGTGTAACACACAATTGTCTAACTTAAGTTTTGGGGTTTTTTTTTTAATCTCTTAGATACACAGCTGGCCTTTACTTTACATTACAAATACCTGTGGATGCCGATGCTAAAGTCCAGAGGGATTATTCACATTAGGCAGCAGCTCCTCAGAGAGGCAGTCCTCAGTTCCAGGCTGAGATGGGTCTGAACTTGGTGGCAGCACCTGGCAAACAAATTTCTTTACTACATGCATTGCTTTGCTCTGGATATCTAGACCAACAATGTCTCAAGGATACCCCGCTGGTGAACCAGCTGGGAAATGGTGTAGTCACCTGCAGAGATAACTCATTGCTGTTGCTCTTGCTGTGGTGCTCAGGGAAAGGAACTTAATCCTCAGACTACTTCCTTTCTCCTCAAAAACGTAATGTGTTGCATGTGGCAGGGACAGCAAAGGCCAGGAGTGCAGCAACAACCCATGTACAAATGTGGCTGGGGGCCATGGAGTGGAGTTGGATGAGGCATTGGTTGGATATGGATGGGGCAGCCTCAACAAGACAGCCCTGCAGCAATCCAGGATGAGCTGACTGCTACACAGAAGTGATGCACAAAGATGCAAAGGTGAGCAGCTGAAGCTCAGCAAGCTGAGCAGTTTTGTAATCAAACCTTTTTTAAGTTGGGAGAGTAATAAGCCATGGAACAAATCTTTACAAATAAAGTGTCCTTGCTGCCACCACTTGAAAATGTAAAATCTTGGGTTCCTTTTTGAAATATTTGCCCTGCTTCTTCCAGCTTTTGTGAGTGTTATGACTGGGTAGGTCTGATATTAACGGTGGGAGGGATCCTTCTTCTTTGCAATACACAACAGTGAACACAGCAGTCTCTTTCTGCCCTTCCAATAGACTGGTCTGTTGGTTCTGTGTCTCCTGCCAGTTACATCTCAAAATACCTTCAGTTTCTCATCTAACATCATTTTCCTGACATGAGGAATGAGTAGATAACTTCTGTCTTTGTTGGCTGGAAGAGTGGCAGAACAGAAGCAGTGGGTGCTGAGGGCCAGATTTCCATTCTTCCTATGGTTGGTGGCCACTTTGGGCAATCTCCAGATACCCAGGGCTGATCAAAGCACCTGAGGTGTTCCTGCAGAGCCCAGCTCCTGCTCTGTTTCACCCAAAAGGGAGACACTTTGCAGGTTCTCAGATTACCCTGCATGGTAGGTGATGATGATTTGCTTAAACTGCAGCCTCATAGACAAACCAGTGGTGATGTGGACACACAACCACTAGCATGGCACAGAAATGCCTTAGTCCAGGAGAAGCCTTGACTCTGATCATAATCAGCACTGAGTCCTCAAGAAGCAGAAAAAAATTGCATCTTGTGATTCCCATGAAAATAGTGTAACACTTTGATATGGGCTTTGATTTAATCAGTTTTGAGATGATATCAGGATCTGGCTAATCTCTGGGACATGGTTTAAGTCAGTTATGTAAAAAGAAAAATATTTACAACACTAGAAATGCTGAAACATATGGAATATTATTTCTAACAACCTCAAAGAAAATGTTGCTAAATAGCAGTTCTTGTCTTCTCTTTAGCAAGGCTATTCTTAGTCTTCATTTGTTTTCCAAATGACATTATTATTCAGTAAATATAATATGAAGCCAAGGAATTGAAATTGCTCTGTTCCTGGCGAGCTTTATTCTCATCTTGCTCAATAATCATGATTATAATGATTTTATTCATAACTCACATTAAGTTTTTCCCTATGGTAAAATTAAATGCAATGGGATTTGAATGATGTGTTCCCTAAATGCAAAGCTAAAAGCAATACATCTTGCTCCTACATGAAGCAACTATATTTATGCTCTGGATAGTCAATGACTGACTCAAAAATAACTATTCTGATGAACACTGGCATTCAATTCCTCCTTTTCTTTTTGTTTCATAGCAGAAGAAAATGTCAGTCTAATAAATTAGAGCATTGATATCTCTATCTATGGAGATCCCAGAATGTCAGAAAGATTGATACTAAATTGCTAGATGCAGAGTAATCAATGCCATCTGGGAGATCAGAATCCAGAAGTCAAACATGACACAGAACAGATTGATTTGTGTCATGTTTTATTATAATATGTGTGCCATCAGCTCTTTACATTTCCAGCAGACTGAAGGGGACCAACTTAAGGACTCAATTTGGTGTGAACATTTTGTTGAACTGGGGTATCCTATAAAACCAAAGGCTGGACATAATTTGCTGAGATTTTGGTTTAGTAGAAAGTAATTTCTTATAATTGGAGAGAAACTCTGAAAACCATACACCCAAAGAAAGTGCATGGGGTCTGAGGTTAGCACACAAAATGAAAGTCACATCCTCTTAGTTCACTGTAACCTAGTGAAGGTATATTGTGATGAGCCATGACACCTTCTGAAGGAAGCAGGATGACTGCATGAAAGCCAAATAGTCTTTTCCCATTGAAGGGAAGCAGATGATTTTTGGAGGAGTAGGACAAACAGAGCACACTCACTTGGGGCTTGACACAATCCTAAACCTGGCAAAGGAGACAGAGAACAAGAAGTTGGAAAAGCTGCATTAACTTAAACCAAAAACTTGGAGCCTTGGGAGATGAGTGACTGGTACGTTTGCAAAAGGCATTGCAATGTTTTTATATTCACTTGGCATTTATGAAGGGTCAGTCTTCTGGGTTTGTGTTTGTCACATACAGTAAACTGAGAAGATTTGAGGGAAGAAAACGTAATAAATCTGCTGAGGCTCTATACAAGATTCTGTCATAACAGTTGCAGCATTTACCTGAGCTATCTACATTATTCTGGAGAAATGTTCCCATAAAGCTTATGGTTGTGAAGTTCAGCAACTCACCAAACCTAAAACAAGTTTGGTAATGGTTGAATATTCTATATTGCTTTAATTGAGGCTATGGCATGTCCATGACACACATCTTGGAGAGCAAATGTCCTCACCAGCATTTTGAAAGCAAAATCAGTTACATGCATGGGATCACTGACATAAAGAGGTTGTATTGTCCTATTCAGGTGTTGTGGTTTAACCCCAGTCAGCAACCATGCATACAGAGCTGCTCGCTCACTCCCCCACCAGGGATCAGGGAGAGAACTGAGAGGGTAAAACCTACAAAACTCAGGGGTTGGCATAAAGACACTTTAATAGGGAAAGCAAAACATGTGCACACAAACCAAGAAAATAAGGAATGAATTCACTTCTTCCCATGGGCAGGCAGGTGTTCAGCCATCTCCAGGAGAGCAAGGCCCCATCATGTGCAATGGTTACTTGGGAAGAAAAATGCTCTAATTTCAAATGTCCCACTCTTCATCCTTCTTCCCGACAGTTTTATATACTGAACACGATTTCATATGGTTTGGAATATCCCTTTGGTCAGTTTGGGTCACCTGTCCCAGCTGTGTCTTCTGCCATCTCCCCATTCACCCCCAACTTCCTTGCCAATGTGCCCATAGGAAAAGCAAAAAAAGTCTTGCTCTGTGTAAGCCCTGCTCAGCAATAACAAAAACATCTCTCTATTATCAACTCTGTGTTCAGCACAAATCTAAAACACAGCCCTGTACCAGCTGCTGTGAAGAAAATTAACTCCACCCCATCCCAAACCAGCACACCAGGTTACCATAACACAATAAAAATTTACTGGAGAGCAAAGGAGTATAGATGGACTTGCTACGTTGTGTCTGCCTCACAAAGCCTATTTTCTGTATCCTGAATTTTCCTAAAGTTTTGCCACAGAGGTGCTTTTTAGGATCACTTTTTGACAGCTTGGGAAAATTGATGCCGATTTCCTTGGGTAGATTGAGGCAGGGGGACTTATTAAGGCAGCACAGGAGCACACCATCGTGTCACCTGACTCTCCTACCAGGGAACACAGTGGACAAAAGCAGCTCTGGCAAGGCAGATGAAGGCCAGCCCCATCTGAAATGTGTGGGGCTAGGAGGCCACACTTGAACCCCCAAGGGCTGAAATGCCCTGGGCAGGCAAAAGGAAATGAGGGACTAAAACCATCAAAACCATACTGGGCACTGAGCAGTCCTCCAAAAATAATAGCTTGGTTTGTCCAGGACTGTCTTTTGGATATAAACCTAAGCAAATAATGACATCATCTATTTCTTTATTAATTTCTCTCTCTTGTTTAAAGTGTGCTAGATATCAAGAATCCATGTCTGTCTAGTTTATGCTGAACTTATGGCCAAAGGAAAATGTGATCAGTGTTGAAACCACATTGCCCCAAATAACAGAATTAATCCCCTAATTCAACAAGAGCACCATGGAAGCAGCACATTTAAAAGAAAAACAAGGTTTGAACTTATGTTCATGTATTTGCATGCATATGTGTATGTAGTATGTGTAAAAGCTTATGTTTATTTACACCTGGCATGCCTGTGGAGTACCAGATACTCCCTTGCAGGAAAGAGAATGTCCTCTTTTTTGCCATGAATTTACCTCTTGAACTACAGATGGAAGGACATTAAGATTTACAAAGCTATTACAACTTACATATTAAATTTCATGGGGATATGTATTTTAATTGATAGCCATAAAAGCAGTGCAGTAAAGGTTATCTTGCAACTATATTTGGAAATCACTTTCATAACATCACTTAATTCCTCTAGAAGATATCTTAATCAAAGAAATTCTCTGTTGATATTATTACGTTTATTTTATCTGAAAATGGCCCTATTTTGTCTTGTTGTGACCTTATCTTATGCATGATTCAGCAAGAATGGGAACTCATTTACTTCCCACAGATCCTTTTACTTCATATATCCTGCGTAGATTTTCTGTCCCCAAATAGACTAAGGCAAGAATATAAACCCTGGCTATGATATACTGAAATCCTTGCTCAAAAAAGGGCTGGCATGTAATAGTGTCCTCAAGCAGCTGACTACAAAATGTTAGAAAACTGTGACAGAAGGCTGTTTTTTTCCTCGTGTTTTTGTAAAATAAAGATTTTGTGGGGGAAATGTGTGTTGACAGAAAACCAAAATAATGTTGCAGTGTCATTTGCTACATATAACATCAAATTGTTTTCATCTTTAAAAATTGAAGAAAATAAAGACTGTGCTTTTTAGCTTGCAACTCTGCGTCCTGTCTCTCCCCAGCTGCTGGTGGACAGCCCACCTTTTGCCATCAGCACAGTCTCTCCCTCTCTGCTGTCAGGTATCCAAAATAAAGCTATTGTGAGAAACATCAATTTAAAAATCTCCTTAGGCTGTGTAAGAGCATCACCATTTCAGGGAAGCATAACAGCTTGGAGGGTGATTTGACTGGCAGTGTTTTTTTGTTTCAGTCTGTGTTTTCCCTCCTCCCACATTAAAACACACTCTTCAGCTGTGCATGGCTGTGGGGAGGCTGGGGCATACAAGGCTGCAGGGCTGTCTGTAAGGGGATCTGCAGGGGCGGCTGTGGGGGTGTCTACAAACATGGCACTTCTTTCCTTTTTCCCACATGACAGTTACCGTATCCATGAAGTAACTTATCCAGTTGTCAACAACGAACAAGTGTGTGTTAGGAACTGTATCCATATTGCTGATGAAAGCACAAGTGTTAGAAGCACTTTCAAAAATGAGAAAGGTGTGAAATGAGAGTCCTGGTAATGCTCAGGCTGTTTTACCTTCAATGCTCTTGCAGAGCATGTTCCCCAACCCACGGGTGCTTTTGGGTGTCATGTATTGAGACACCCAAAATTTCTTTGACAACTACTGGACAATGGGCTTGTCAAAGTAGTTCAGCTGCAAGGGAGGAAGAAAGATGGCTCTGGCCTGAACATGTTAATCAGTTTCAAGATACAAGAAAGAGAATAAGTGACCAGTTTTAACAATGGAGGTGATTACGAGTGAGGTCTGAGTGGGGCAGCAATATCACAACCTGGAAGTAGAATGAGCAGGGAGGTGATGTCGTCTGCTGATGACACAGAGTTATTCAGAAAGAGAAAAACTACAGCTGGTTGTTAAGAGCAGTAGAAGGACCTGAAAATGATGATGGACTGGGCAAAAAATATAGGAAATTAAGTCAAATTCAGATAAACATAAAGCACAATGAAAACTTGTTTGACCTGACAAGCAAAAACTTGGACTATAAGTATCATAATAAAATTGCAAGGTCAAAGTTCATCAGTCAAAGAAATGCAAAAAACATGAGGAATTATAAGAAAGGAATATAGAACAAACCAGTGAACATGGTTGTGCCTCTGTAGCAAGGCATGATGCATTTGAATTTCACTTGTTTAGGTAGTTCTGGTCTGTAGTATCAGGCCACGATGGTTAGATGAGAGATCTCTGGAGACAGGGTTGCTCTTGGAACACGTGGTTTTTTTGCAAGGGTCGTGGGTGATAGTGTCCACCATCAGCTGCCAGCCCAGCTGATGGCATGGTCCCAAAGAGGAAGAATTTCCTGTTACAGTAGGTTTTATCCCATTCCATGTTGAATATTCTATTTACAGTGACCAACCAGTGCGAGACACAAGTGCTACAGAATTTACATACGGCCTGTGAGAACTACTACATTTGAATAAGGCACTACCTTCTTATGCTAATCTCTAGAATTCCTTCTTCCTGCCATCTCTGCAGACCCCCTTCCACATGGTCAGAGGTATTGCCCAATATCCTGTCTTCTGGTCTGGCCTACCTCACATTTCAAAAGTTACTGTCATTTCTATTTCACTTACTGGCTTGATGTTTTCAGAACCTGTTGCCAAGCAATCATATTTATAAGATTTCCCTGTATCACCTTCCCCAACACTGGTCCACAGATTTCTGCCCTCAGGGACAATAATGGAACTGGATAGAGGAAGGGAAATAGGATGATTATGGATATAATGCAACTTCCATTAATTACACTAGAATGCATTTGCTTAACAATAAAGGAAAGAGTTACTCTCCAAGACCACAAGTGTCCTGGACAAGGTGAACATAATAGTGAGGAAAGAGTAGATGGGCTTCAGATGAAAAATTCATAGGCCCAAAGCAAATCAAATAAGGGGATTTTTCCACCATGATGTAGAGTAAAACTGTTATTCCTTGCTGCAGAATTATGACTTCTAAGTCTCATTTCCACAGGACCAATAAGACAAATTCCATGAAGAAAAATCCACTGAGAAAAATGAAATATTTATTTCTCTCTCAAAAAGTGTCAGAGGTGGAATGATAGAGCTGGAAGGCCTTATTCCAAGCTTGCCCTGTGCTTTTACTGCTCTCTAGCTGCTGGGTGCTGCTCAGGGCAAGGCCCTGGGCTGCCTGTGATTGTCATCTGGCCACTACTACCACTCTTGTCAGAAAAGTGTTGAACGATAAATACACTTTGCCACATTGTACAGCAATTATTTAAATACCAATATAAGAAAAGAATTGAAAAATTAGTGAAGCGACAAATGTCTTACCATGCAGTAGTGGATCCTGTGGTAGTTGCTGTCCCATTAGGGTCTGTCTGGGAGATACATATCTACATGTTTTGTCCATCTGTGGTAGGCTTGAACATTTTGACCAATCATCAGACTGACCAAACAGGGACTTTCTGTGAAGTTAACCTGCAGTGTTCAGCCTGACAAAGAGGTCAAAACTGGTATTTTATAACTGACCCAGCTCTGCAGCTCTATTCTGCCAGCACAAAACTGATTGGAACCTGGAGGACCATCATGCTCATATTAATTTACCAGCTAGGATAAATGAAAAATTTTTGCTTATATAAGATAACCAAATTAAATAATTGCTGGCCTTTATGCTACTGTTTGCAGAAGGTGCACTGCGGCTTTGTTATTCTTCTGTTATTTCTTAGGATTAATTCAGATTAATCTGAAAGCTCCTGAAACCTTTACACAGTATTACAGAGATCATGCCAGTTCATCGGCAACTTTAGTCACAAGTTTTTTGATTGCATAACAAGTATATATCCTTCCCCTAGCACCTTTGAGAACTGTACTTCCAGTGAATTAAACACATAGAGGATGAAAGATTCAGAAAAGTAGAGATCAGGGGAAAAGAAAACAAACAAAATTGAGTGCCTGCTTAGTGACTTCAGAAGCATATAATCTCCCTTTGGTCCCTGGTTAACAGCCAGACAGCCTTGGTGTAAAAACATCTGACTCAAAAGAGGAACCTGAACACTGGAAAAATCCATTGTGCAGAAAGACACAAAGCATTGTGATGCACCATTTGGGGGAAAAGTGTGTGGATTAAATATGAAGAAGCAAGTGTTCTCCTGAGGCTGATGTTTTTACTCATCTTCTGGAACCACATACTGTGTGGTATATTTAGGATACATGTTATCTCACAGTTCTGCGTTCAAAAATCCTATAAAACACATCCTACCAAATTCTGTGTTCTTTTCCAGAAAATAATTATATCCACTTAGAGTTGTTTTCTTGGTGTATGTCTTCTTTAAAGGCTTGTGCTTGACTAAAGCTTCCTTCTTCGAAAAGCAGCCATTGAGAAAACAGTACTGCCAAGAAATCCTAATCAAGATTTAGAACAGCCTGTTGCTATGGAAATAGCCATGGCATCCAACATGACTTCTGCTGTGCTAAAAATAGGTTGAAAAAACAGGAAAGTCTGGCCTGAGTAAAATAAAACAACAGAGTAAGCAAATGGAGTGAATTACATCAATGATGTATTAATGGTGAAAATTTAGCCTTTATTAATTATGCTTTCATTGGCTCATTTTTGCCTGCAGGCAGAGGAACTGCCTCCCACCAGGCAGGGTGAGTGCAACAGAGAGCAATTACTTGCCCCCAGAACCCAAAATGAGTTCACTATTTTGCTGAGTATATGTTTGGTTGGAGTGGTTGTGTCTACTCTCACTCAGCAGTGCCGACACTAAGGGTTGAGAAATAATGACTTAAGTCTGCAAAAATAAATGTTGTTTTTGGAGAGCAAAGGCTCTCTGTTCTGGGGGATTATGTGGATGGGGGCTGCGGTCAGGGCTACTGATTATTCCCATGGATTAGCAGGGTCCCATAAGGCCTCAGCACCACAGAAAACCTGTAGCAGTTCATTCTACATCCCAAATTAAACCAGGTGCACTGTACAGGTATCATTTCTGTGCCATCAAACTCCAAGACATGGTAGTCTGCGTCTCCAGCCCGCCCATCTGACAACCTCCCTGAGCCAATTCTGTCCTTTCAGCTCCATCACATCCCATCCCTTGACTAAGTTTTGACCTTCTAATGTTCAACATCTGTGCCACTTAAATTGATGCAAAAGTATCACACTGCAAGGAAAAAGTGGGCCACAAGTTCAGGAGTAGCAGGGTCTGATCCCGAGTCTATCGCAACATCAATTCTTGGGACTCTTGAGCCCTTCTTTTGTTTAGTTTGATCCCTAGTTAAAAGATTACTGAAGTTGAAGATAAAAGCTGTCATTTGTACCTGGAGAGTTAATGTCCTTGGAGGTGAATCAGGATGATATTCACCTCCTTCTGGTCCTGGCTCTGGATATTTTCCACTCTGGGTGGAAAATCACTCCGGGTAGATCTCATCACTTTGGCAATGCTCAAGAATGTGGAGTCAATTTAAAGATGCAAGCTCAGATTATGGAACAGGAGCTGAGTGGCTTGTGCCAAGCATGATGTGTAGCACATCCATGTAGGGGCTGTTCATGGACATATGGAGATTGTGGGTACAATGGTGGCTGAATTCTTTACAGCAGTGGCTTTACAGCACTTCCACATGCTGGGCAGGATTGCCTCGCACATGTATAGTGCAACAGCATGTACAAAGTGCAAATGCTGCATTTCTGTGTCCCCTGCACCTGAATAGAATATCTGATTCTAGACCTGGACAATCATCTGGCTGAAGCAAAATCTTCCTGCAAAACCATATGCTTTTGGAGAAAGACATGATATTTGATGTACAACACGGAAAACCCATATTATATGGGGTGCCTAAACCTAGTGTTGGCAGATGGATCTTGGAAGTCTTTGGACTGTGTATTATGAATACAAATCTTAATATCCAGCTGATCCAATGCAGCTCCTTCTAAGCCATCTTGTGCCAGTGATGACTACAGTGAAACTACTTTTAAAAACTAGAGCAAAATTGTCTAGTTATCTCAGCTGAAATTTGCACCTTTTAATTTAACCTGATATGGCCTCAGGATCAAAAAAAGAAACAGGAAGAGTTAAGTCCGATGTTGGTAGAAGGACATGCTCTAAAAGCCTGATTATCCAGACGGAACAGATAAATCTGTTACTCTTTCTCTAAATATCAACACTGCATAATTAGCAGCTGCTAAAATAATGGAAGCCAATTGAAGAAAAACATGATATACTCTACATTCAGATATTAAATACCTTGTGTTTCCAAACAGAGCTTTCCATATTTGCTGCAAAACTCTGTAGCTTCATGCTTTACACAACTGAGCAAAGATGACAGCACTGAAATGAGCTATTACTATTTCCATCAGGAAGATACGGGGAACTAGTCTGTGTCTTTGAGGCGAAAATATATATTCATCAAATGGAAAAGCTTTAAAAAGCAGCACTATCTAAGATATCAGCATCCTGTCTCCCTTGGAGACAGCTAAACCCCATATTTATCTAAATTATCTTGGTAATATGACAGAGTGATTGCTCACTAATGGTCAGTAACAGTTTTCTTTGTCATTTTCCTAGTCATTACCTCCTCAGAATGAACTCCAGAATAAACTGCTGATGCATCGTGACTAGAATATAAAGCTTATCATCACAACAGAAACCATTTCTATTAAACTCACAAACCTGTACATTGGACTTCTGACATTTTCGTTTACAAAAAATAATACCCCTCTATTACAAACTCTAGAGACGGGCTCTAGATGAGCCTAGAGATATCTTATTCTTAAAACAGAAGTAAAGTAATATTTATTTTGCACAACTGTCTTCTATTTTCTTTCTTTTCTCCTCACAGCTATTCATGCACAGGAGCCACATTCTCTGCAAAGAGCACAGCTCAAACCAGACTAGTTTTGTAGGTACTGTACTTCACAGCCCGTTCAGTTGCATTTTTAAACTTGGATGTTTAAGTCTATTTTCCCTTTTACAGGAGCTGGAAAGAATCACTGATTACACAGTCTGCCCGAATCTCATTTTCCCTGCTGAGTCTGAGAAAAGCCCTCACAGAAGGCTTTTGCACGTGGCAGCTGCTTGACTCCTTCTTCTCCTCTCAAAGACTGGAAATTTTCAGTGCTGACATCCATTGTCTTTATTTCAAATTAAATGGAGCTGATTTTTTGAGCTGCCAAAATGGAGGAGACAAAAAACTCAATCAGAAGGAGCCAAAGTGCTGCCAGGTGAAGCTGCCTGCCTTTGACATAGTGCATCAGCCTAGAAAAACAGCGGTAGGGTGACCATAAAGGAGGATTGTATCTTCACCAGTGTTACAACAAATGGATATGTGCTGATCCTTCAGGGAGTCCTACAGGCTAAAGTGCTGGGGAAATGCTGTGGAGCTTCTTTCTACACTGCACTGTCTGACTTTCTTTTCTACAATAGGCAATCCTGTCTGTTTGGTGAGCAAATGGTCACTGGCAACATGGACAGTCACAGAATGACAGAGGTACTTCCTGCTGTGAGCTGTCAAATACTCTTCCAACCTTGCAAAAAAAAATAAACAAATAAGGTATACATATAAAAAGCTATCAATGCTATTTTAAGCTCTGCTGTAATTAGGAGGGAGGGGAGAATCACAGCACACGCTGACTAAGGAAGTGAGACCCACCTGGAAAGTCTGAGATTTTTAAGTTGTTAGGGCACAAGGAATCAAAGAGATCAAATTTTTCTTTGTCTTATAACATGTTACCAAGCCACATTATTTCCGTTGGAGTAAAGAAAATTCCATTTATCTTTGCTAACCTAGCCTGACCATGGAGTTCAGGTCAGGACCATGGAGGAGGTCAGCTTGACCATGAGCTCAGGTCAGATCGTTGGAGTTCATGACGATGGAGTTCAGGTCACATCCTCAGTTTAGCTAATCCACAGGTGCACAATTTGCAAAAGAAAATGAAGGCACAGAGCTTCTTGAGGTGGTTACTTTAATGCATCCAAGTTTTTCCAAAAAGTGTCATCTGGTAGCACCACAAATGCTTCTACTCCCAGAGCACTGGAGCAGAGAGCTCAAGCAGGAGCAGCCCTGAGCTGGGCTTCTCTGCTGAGCCACATGCTGGGGCTGTGCAATGCTCCCCTGGCCAGGGTTTGGGCTTGCTTGTGACAGTGGACGATGCAAAACGTTTACTGCCAGCAGCTTTCATGCACAACTTTCCAAGAAACACAGATGTATTCTTTCTTTTTTAAAGGGAGGGGAAAGACATGAATCTGAAATGTGACCATGATTAGATTTTTCAAGTCTGGGTTGCTTCATTCCTATTGCCTTCCCTGGAACCCAGTGGTGAAGATTTGCATATTTCTGTCTATGCAAAGAGTAGATCTCCTTGGCAGGGAGTGTATTTACCTGATAGGACAATGAAGGACTGGCACAGAAAGGAAACATTTTTCCCTGCCAAACTGTTGGTGCATATCTATTCAACTTCTGTTTTCTTATTTCCAAAAAGCCATCTACCATCTGAGTGTAATAGTCTCCTTGAGGGCTGAGAAACAAAAGGGTGACTCTGTTTCACATGCTGTGTGGGCCATGAGGGTAGGGCAGGAGGCTGTCCTGAGCCTTATGTGTCCTGCCCCCATGGAATGAGGGAGTTATGCCTTCAGCATCTACAGGAAGAATTCCCACTACACTCATGGATAGCATGAACTTACTTGCTACATATTATTCTGAAACTAGATTAATTTTCTAGATGTAGGGTAAGAAACACAACAGGAACCTGAGAGTGTGAGACCCAAGAGGCTGAGCTGGACAAAAGCTCAAGTGAGCTCATTACCGTATGGATATCCACATCTGGCATTTTGTGGCAGAAACTGATTCCACTGTTTCATTATGGATTCTGTAACAAATTGCTTCATCTTTTGAGACTTGCTGGGAATGTCATTTAATGTCCTTTAGTTGCTGCTAGTGAAAAACAGTCACTACCCTTTCACCTTCTCTATATGTCTCTTTCCCAAGTCAAGAGCTTTAATCTGATCTTATGTGGAACATATTCCCACAGACAAGATTTGAATGTTAAATGACTCATTTTCAAATCAAGTAACTTAATGAAATGTTTTTAAATAAAGCTAATACGTCTCAGAAGAACACCTATTTTAAGATGGAGATCAGTTCAGATCACACTGAGATAAGTAAGATTATTTTCACTGTTTGATCCTTTGCTCTTGGGACAAATTAAAACACTCATGTATTTGAAAATATATATATTGCAATAAAGAAGCAGTAAAAATATCAGCAGAAACCACCTAAGTATGTGAGGGAGAAGTGAGAGGAGGCGGGAGGGAGTACGAGTTTAACCTAACATTGAAAAGTCCCTCCCCAAAATAATTTGAATGCAAAAAGAAATTAATCTATTCTATATATTTCCCATTATAACAAGTTATTTTTGCTTCAGGCTGCCAATCATTTCTGCTGACAAAGACTCCAAACCTTCAAATATCTTGCATCACGCTATATTGCATGAGCTAAAATTAAATGTAACAGAGGGTTAAGAATAGATATTGAGAATGTTTACTAAATTTATCAACTAGAAAAGTGGCAAGGGCTAATTTATAAGAAAGTTTCATTCTCCAAGGTGATTTAGTCTATCTTTCATGACTGTGTCTAAGAAATTAACAGCTTATGTAAGCAAAATAGCTCTTTTCAAAATGTGCAGTAGATCTGCAGACAGATGTTTTGGTCCTTAAGGAGATTTTAATCCATGTTTGCACAACCCTGAACCCAAGTTTTCAAGTGGCCTTACCTGAAGGGTAAAACAAGGTAGAGGAAATAGGAATACATGAAAAAAATACCCAATACGGTGAAAGGAGAAGTCTCATAAGAAGCCAGCCCCATGCCTGGGATATGCCCTGCTGGTGACACCAGGATACCAAAGGGGATTATCACCCTTTGGAACAAAGGAACAAAGGTCGGGGGTGCCTCAGGGCATCCCCTCTGGCAGTGAGAGCACACAGTAATCACTACTGATTACATGTGGGGTGCTTCCCTTACCAGCAAGGCCTCTGAAGTGGATAAAATATATCCTTCCATCATCATTAATATTAATGTATTTACTGGGAGACTGAATTTTTGGGAAAATAAGTTTTGTTATTTTGAAAATGAATGGGAGGCCTTTTTGACCTTAAATGACATGCACAATTCTCTAATCCTCTCAGAAGCAGCCTCGTCACGCCACACAAACCATTTAGAGGAACTCCAGGCCACTCTAAAATCAGGGGGCATATGATTAGCATTAAACCAAAAAGCATTTTAATCCTACTGCAAGATTAAAAGGGTGCTGAAAAACAAAGTGGTGTTCTTGTTTCCCTCTGAACAAAATATTTCATTTCATAACAACAGGAAGCTCTAGAGAAGAAACACCTGTTCGTTGAGGGGGATGAGCATGTGGCTGGAGGACTTTTCAGCTTTTATCCATCCAACTATTAACTCCAGGGCAGTTGCTCCAAATCTGCATCAGTATTGCTGGAAACAACCCCTGGTCTCCAGCCATCAGACCTTGTTCAGTTCTCAAATGGCTTATCTGTAGCTCCCTAATAGAGAGGCTTACAAATAAGTGGCTCAGCTTGGTAAAAGCCACTTTATAAGCTGCCTGCTACAATACAAAGCTTCCTTCTTTGATTAAAAGGTACTAAATTTATGGGAAGACAGCAGTGATACACCTTCCTGACGCTTATTGAGAGCAAACTGATTTATGAGAGCAGAGAATCCAATAAAAATTTATAGATTGAGTCAAAACCTTTTTGGTGGAGCTAAAAAATATGCTTTTAGATATCTGTAAATTATGAACTTCTTCCTGGACTTAGAGACACAAACTGAACACATTAAAAAATCTCTCCCCACTTAAAAACTGTGAACATGGGGCTGACATTATCCTAATTAATTATAACACCTGGCTGACCATCAGCATCCTGGGCTATCTCTTGGTGCAAAGGAATCAGAAGTGCTCTGAAGGTGACTATTTCTTTACTGAGGACTGAGTGATCTGGGGACATCAGGCTTCTATTTTTTACAATGTGCAACAAAACCTGAAGCTCCTAAATCCAGGCCATAGGCTGAAAATATAAGGAGGCATTTCTGCCACGTTGCTATTCCTTTGTTACTTTATATGTTGAATTTGGTCTTGAACCAAGACTGGATAGGGATTTGCCCTTACTATCCATCAGTTTGTTCAGTGTCTATAATACATGCCATGATAAGAAACAAAATCCAGAGTGCTGTGCTAAAAGGGAGCACCTATATTTATTCTCTTATCCATTTTCCATTGTTCATGGGAAATTTCCACTCCAGCTAGGGGAAATTATAGTATATTGATGGAAGGTGATGCAACATCTTGAGAGAGAGCAGACAGAAAAATCAAAGGGAAACTTGCAGATTCTGCGTCGTTATTACAACATAATAATATCAGAGAGTATATTTTCTTTTGAAGATATTAACATGTCACTTGCTTTAGATTCCTGTATTTAAGAAAAAAAAAATTTAACCAGCACTTAATGGAAAATGTGCTGCAGGAGAGTCTGGTGCTATGGTAACAGAGCTGCATGCCCGTGTGAGCTGCACCAAAACAGGAACCATCAAACACCAGCTTGGCTCCCATCGAGCTCCACTGGAGGAGCCACTGTCATTTCAAGCATCCTGAAATCACTCCTTTTGTTTCTGTGTCAATGCAGGATGGTCCCTCTTGTCAGGGTCCGCTAATGGGTGCGGGACCCTGATGGTTCGTTTTAGGGATCTCAGAGTACAAAAGACACAGCAGGGGACAAAAAATCAGTATGGTTAAACAGAAATACGCTTTTATTGAGTGCCAACTTCAGTATTGCGATAGAGGGGAAAGAAAAGAGAATAAAAGGATAGAAAAGAAGGAGAGAAAAAGAAGTGTGGGATATAGCTATCAACAAGAATGGAGCCCTCGTGGTTTTCGCAGATCAATGGATTCTCCACTCAGGAGCCCTCGTGATCTTCGTGGTACCAATGGGTCCTCTGTTCCTGCTGGGGAAGATCTTCGAAGAGTCCTTCTCTGAGGCTGGATATATAGGTCTTTTCTGAATCGAAAGGCAGCTGGCCAGAGCGAAGGCGGGGGGGTGAGTTCTTGTGATCGTGGCCCACAGGCAATGGGGGAACAGGGCAGGCCTGGTCTGTTCAGCACAGGTGTACCATAGCTCCCATTGTTTCAGTCAGGACAGCCAGTTCAGTTCTGCAGCCAGGCACAGGCTCCATTGTTCCTGCACTGCTTGTATTGGTCCAGTGAACACACTTGCAGACAGGACTTGGCAGACATCCCACCTCAGCCAGGCCAGGGCCCCCCCGCTGCTCCCAGAGTCTCAGTCCTTGGGGTCTCAGTCCTTGGGGTCTCAGTGCTCAGAGACGGTCGTGAGGCAAATGAGGGATCTTCGGACCGACTCTTACACTTCTCCAGATAATTTCTGTTCAAGGTAAGCTTTTTAAGGGAACATGCATACTAATGATATCAGTTAAAACTGAAAATCTCTTTGGAAACACCTCCTTTACTCAGGGTTGAACACCCAGATACCTGCTTCTGCATCTTAGATTTACTCATGGTTCTATTACCCTACTTTGCAAATTGTCCATGAAATACAAGGAACTAAATGCTTATGCCAAAGATCTGAAAACAATAGACATACTTTACCCTGTATTTACCAAGCAGCCAGTGGCCTCACAAGTCTGCATTTTTGAGGTCTGATTTCAGGCACCATAGTAGGTGTGTGCAGGCAGATAGCAATTCCTTCATATTAAACTTCAATGACCATTAGTCATTTCTGAAAAGGTAAGCTGCTGACTTGTGTGCATACAAGTGCTGGTGGGATCAGGGTCCAGTGGTGATTGAAAGCAGGTATCTTTTAAACAGCCCCCAAATCCCTAAAGAGATTGCCTGACTTGAACTACAAACCTCTGCAATTATTTCTTGATTTGCACTTACTTTCAGGCCCTTGGATAGTTTCATTAATAACAAACAAACAGACAGACAGACTGAAGTTGCTGATTTTAAATTGATTGCAAATGCAGCAGTAAGACTAATTATGCCTAATGCCCTAACTCAATAAATTAGTCACAGCAGAGAAGGGAAGGGTATCTTGCAGTCCTGTGTTTCTAGGATATGTGTGAGGTAGACCTACTTTCACTTGAGGAGTTTAATTTGGCTGCTGTGTCCCCACAACCTTAGGGCAGGGATTGTTGGCTCTCCCAGCTTCTGTATCCCATGGGAAAGGTGCTGTAGGTAAAGACCTATCCCACCCCGTGTGAGAGGCACGCTGCCTGCATTGATGGCTTGGGAAGGCCTGAGGGACCACGGTGTAGCCCAAAGAAGCCTGCAGAGGAGGCAGCTGAGGCCCTGTTCCCAGGCTGGCATGCTTCTCATTCATTCACAGGACCATGGAGTCTGGGAAGCTGAGACCAGAGGTCCAGCAGAGGTCAGCATGGGATAAAGGACAGCTGTAACACACCTTGTTAAACAGCCTCATGATTTTAAAATTGTTCTAGAGTAAGTCTGCTTTAATCTTTTACCAGACAAGACAGTAGTCCTCATTTTTCCTCTTTAAAAGAAAAAAAATGGAGACTGCAAATAACACTGTGGCCCTTAAAAAATGAAGGCACAAACATTGAACAGATGTACTGAACAGCACCTCAGTAAAGACCTCCAGGTACATGAATACCAGACCCAGTGTGATGTTACAGACAGTTAAGAAACAGGATTCATCCCTCTTAGAGAATTTGTTTTGAAGGAAATTACTTTTTTTGTTGTTTGCAAATTGCTCCTCAGAAAGTTGTACCCAGAACTGCATACAGCTCAGTGTGTTACGGCAGCAGTTTCCTCACCAGTGAGGCATAGCTTGAGAGCAAGTGTTTACATATTTAATATGCAAAGCAGCAAGTATCAATGCAGAGGTGCACAACAATAATAGGATATTGCTGATGCAACTTCCTTCAAGTGTTTTTGAATGTTATTAGATCCTGGTGGGACTTGTCATTTGATAAAAGTTAAGCAAGTGCGTGGATCATAGCAAGAAGTGGGCCCATGTTTTGATAAGAACATTACAGGACATCTTGTAGGTATTTATAATGACTTTCACCCTGCCCATGTTTACAACCAGGTGCTACCCTTGCTGTCCTCTTATCTCTCTCTAGTTTCCTCCTGCAGTGCTCAGACAGCCATTGCTCTCCTGGCTCTGAGGAGTGGAAACCCAGAGGAGTCATTGTGGGGAGCAGCACAGAGGTACTTCAAAAAGTCACTTAGAGATGGAGCAGCTGAAAGAAGCTCACATCAGTCAAATCTGTGTCTGATGAGTGGGTCTAAAAATATCCCTGCACAGTCTGTGAGAGGTGACAGCCCATTACAGGCTCCACCTTGCCTTTGCTCAGTGTGTCCTCACAAGGTACAGAGCAGTGTGGCTGCAGAGGATCACTGGAGCTGACCAGGGTCAGCCTGCCTGTGCCCCCACCTGGAAAACAAGCAGCCACTGAAAAATGAAGGCAGATCCTTGTCTGTGATGATGTGGTTGTTCAGTGCAGATTGTTGTCCAGGCAGCAGCCTAAGACAAATCAATACCTGTAATAAGGCTCATCATGCTCCAATAACCACTGCAATCTGCATAGGAAGACTCATGCTGGATGAAGGGGAAATGTGTGTTCCTGAGGGAAAAGGCACTTAAGAGTAAATTCTCATTAAGTGAAAATTATTGGCTGACGAAAGACTAAGCCAGTTGGCCACTGGACAAAAGATTCAGCTGAGGTTTGTGGTGGTAATACTCAATGTAAGCTGCACTAAAAACTGCAATTTGCTTACAAGCATAGCTACTTTTTAATTCCTTTTTAAGAATTTTCCTAATATTTCTAGAGAAGAAAGCCAAGACAGGTCTATTGGAAAATAGCTGGAGAGACTATTTTTGTATCTTTAATTAAATGTTATAAAGAAGTACACTTCTGAGAAAAAAAATGTGCTCATATTATAGAGTGGGTTTGTTTGGTGTGTGTTGTTTTTTTTTTTTCCCAAATGTGTGGTTAGGCTGTTAGAGATAAGAGCATTTATGATTTTCCATATAGATCTGATGAAAAAGCTTCTTCATTTACATTTCAAAGAAGGAATTGGATGGGTGAATTTTGCAAGAAAAGAAAATAAGACAGAAGAAAAAGAAAGAAATCAAAGTGAGAGGAGCAGCATACAGCTACAGATACCTCCTGGAGTTATGCTGGAATGAAGAGCATTCACAGCTCACTGTAGCTTCATGCCTGACAAACAAATTTTGACCGTTTTACTCTGGAAACAAGAGCATGCATTCAGGGATGAGGGGGAGGATTTCAAATGCTTTTGTTACTGACTGTCGGCTTCACAACACTATCTAATGGCTCTTTAGATGTGCCCCGTCAGATAACTCTCCCTCAACAAACCCGAGGAGTGGTACACCCTGGCAGACAGAGCCTGGCTCCCATCAATGTCCATGGGAAGCTGGATCTGCTGTCCCTCGGGATGCTGCCGAACCGATGTCCCTGGCACTGAGCTTTGCACCCGGCGGGACTCGCATTGAGACTGCCGGGGATGCTGGCACAGAGCAAAGATTTGCACTCCCACCACTTGCTCCGGCCACAAGTCAAAACTGAAGCCCAGGGCGGGGAGGGTGTCTGCCTCCGACGCCCTGCCTCCTGCCACCTGATCTCCCAGTCCTTCCCTCGCTCCCAGCCAGCAGCAGGCGAGAGCCAGCAAGCCCCAGCTGGAAAGGGAACAGCGTGGCCGACACAGAGTGAGTACAATGATTTAAATGGAGCGAGCTGGACAGTTGTCAATGGAAAGGAAATTAGTTGGAATCTAAATCTAACGAAAAGAAACTACCCAGATTACTGACACTGTAAATTGGATTAAAATTAAATCTTACGGGAAAATCGATGGAAAGCGATAAGCAAGCAAGTCAAAATGACAGCAGAAAGAGGCAGACGCTCCCTGAGAGCTTATTCAAGAGAATCAGTCAGAAGTAGAAAACAAAATTTAATTGAGCCAATCCAAATCTAAATGGTAGAAAAATAAGGGGAAATTGGAAGAGATTAGAGAGAAAGCCCAAGGAAAATATTTTTAAGAAGATTATAAATCAGTACACAAAACAGAAAATGGGAGGGAAATTAAATAAAGGAAAAGGGCATTTTTAATTATGTCTTAAGTGAAATTAAGTGCCTAGGAGAAGGTTTTTTATAGGATGCATTTGTTAACGTGGAAGTAGACTTTAATTGACATGAAGACTTTTTTTTTTTCTGAAAACTGGCTGCTTTTTTTACATTTATGTGCTGTTACAAAGCCTCTGAAATGCGTGTGTTCTCACTCCATGCCCTGAGAAACACTTTTTTTTTTTTTTTCTCTCTCTCTCTTTTCCTTTACAGGCTCATCCCTTACAGAGGAGCTGCTCAAGGCTGTGGGCAGCTGGAGCTGCCTGCGTCCTGCCAGCCTCCCACGAGGGGCAGGGCACGGGGAGCCTGTCCCAGGGTGAAAAGCTTTACCTTTCCTTGGCTAGTCCTACAGTACCACTGGATGTCACTGTTGTTTCATAAAAGACAAAAATCTTACTGCGATCTTTTTGACAGACAATGTTTAGTACATAAATATATACATGCATTTATATTCTCTTTCCCACAACTTTTCTGAACAACGATTGAAATCACCGAAAGTCTCTGCAGCCTCCCAGGTCTCACATTTTTGATGACTATTTTTATAGAGACTGTGTTTATGGCTCCTTTTGTGGCACTCCAAGAGGCATCCCTTCCATAAAGGATTGCTTTCTGCTGTAGTAGATGTCGGGTGTGGCAGAGCTGCCACAACAGATTTCAGTTGTTTTGGGGTTTCTTTTCTTCCACTTGTTTTATTTTCGGGGAATTATTTCAACTCACCTTGGCTGGACTGATTGCAGCTGTGTTGGGGCAGAGGTGTGAGCTGCCTGTGGAGCAGCAGCATCTGGTGCTGAGTGGAGCCCAGAGAGCTGGGCACTGCTAGGGCAGCACTGCTGCCTAATCCATAAATCAGGATTACCCTGGAGGCATCTGCTTCCCTCCACTGTTATGGAATATGCAGAGACTGACCCTAAATCTCCTGTACCTCCTGTACTGAGAGTCAGTAAGAAACTCAGACACCATTCCTCACAGAGGAAAAAGCTCTTTTTTCTTCCCAATCGGTTGCCTAGGGTTGTATTTAGCTGGCCAAATGAAGACAAATAACTCTCTTTAGAGTCAGTGAAGAGGAACAGGCAATTCCAGGAAAGTGATTCATCCCATCTGAAAGAACACTTGTAACAGACAGGTGAGGTAGGTAAAGGCTTTTAGGCATCTATTTCTTCTGAGTAACACTGCAGAAACCCCCAGTGACCAGTCACACAAGAAGATTCCTACTCATTTTTCCTGGTATAGGCACTTCTAGATCAGGTTTTTTGTGAACCCGTATGCAGACCTTTTCTACATAAACTCCACTCCATTATTAATCATCTTCAAGGCAACGTTCTACATATTTCCCTAATGCTGAACACGCCAGAAAAAGCACACGATGCCCAGTGACTCATCCCAAACTGCCCATCAGGAGCTCTGCTATCTTCATCCAGGGACTGAGAATGAATCAAGAGAGCCCTCAATAGCCCTGCTGAAATATGCCAGGAGCTGACCCAACAATTTGGCAGTATGGACAGGGCACTGCTGTGCCCAACAAGGCCTCTGGTGCCATTTCATAATCAGTGCTGCAGCTTAGTGAGAAAAAAAAAAATATTCTATTGGTGGCAGCTTCATAGACTTCTGTTTCAGTCCCCAGCTCCCAGAGGTTTATCTGATACACTGAGGATAACAAAAGTGTTGTTACATATGACAGGACATGAAATGCAATGCTGAGAAAGTGGTTCTCTATTTGCATGAAAATAGTTCAGCTCTGTAAACTGTTCTCCCTCTCACACCTATTTCAACAACAGTGCTACAGACTTCTTTAGGACATCATCAGCCTTCCCCAGCATGACTGGTCCATGCAATGAGGTAGCAGCTGTGAACTTCTGTACAGAAGCAGAGTATGAGAGTCCAGCTCCTCTTAAGGAGCTCTTAAGAGGTCAGGCAACTCTGAATAAGGTAAATAAGGAGAATAAGAAATTTCTGTCAGTTGCCTGTATCACTTAATGGGAGAAAATGAAAAGAAGAGACAAAGATTGAGAATAAATGCCTAATTACTCCAGTGAGGAGTTAACATATTTGGGGATAAAGGTCATGAATGCAGACTAGCGTAAGAGATTTGCAAATTTTAATTAAACATTATGCTAAAACAACAAGGAGAAATAATGTGTTCACTGCAAATTGAACAGGAGACTCTTAAGCCCCGGCTGTTTCTAGCAGCACTCTTTTAATTTCTTATCTTTTAATAAAGGAGTGTGGAAAGACTGCTGTCATTTAATACAGCACAGCAAAATGTCTGAATCATGCAAAGTTAGTTTCAGGGAATCACAATGATAAGACATTTCTAAAAATAAGGCTTTATAAAGTAACTGCTCAGAGTGGGACTCCCCTGGGGAGTGATAGGCAATTCCTCCATTTCTGCACAGCACAAACCTCTGCCACCACCTGGATCTTTGGCCTACTGCTACCTGCAAAGGAGGGAAACTTGTCTCCCCAGTGTGTGCACACACACGCTACCTGCATCTTCTAGGTCTTAATTTGATGGCCACCAGGAGGTTTGTCCCTGCCAGGCAGCCTCGGGCACTCCTTGGAGGTGCGCAGTGCCCCGGGGCTCCAGCCCATGCTGCCCACAGCCGCGGGCGAGCCGGGCTTTCAGCGCACCCTGCTCGCCATGGTAGAGCCCAGGCTGCTGTGCCGCCTGCCCGGCCACAGCCCGCGTACCTGACAGCAGAGCTGCAATCACATCGTGTGTATAAAGTGAAGCAGTCTGCAGAGCGCCCAGAGAGACGTGCGAGGTGTGGGGCAGGGTGAGATTCCGCCCCGCTGCCTCCTCAGGGGCTGCAGTGGTTGCGTGATGCCCCACGGGTGCAGGGAGCTGGGTAACATCCCTGTACCCTCACTTCGTCCCCACCTCCGGGGCTCCTCAGGACAGAGGGCAACACTAAAAATATCAGGTTTTCTATATTCGTCATTGTATGAATTTCCCCCTAATTTGGTGCCATTATTCCCTTCACTCAAAATCTGACTAGTGCTTTACAGAGGATGGAACAAGCCCGATCCTTCTCTCATGTGTTTGCTTCCCAAGATGTTTCACGGTACACGTTCCCGTGGCAGCCGTGGAGATCTAATCTGCTTCACGCTCGTGGCTCGGGCCCTTGGAGATTGTCACGGGCTGTGAGCTGTTGTTCTCCACGCTCCACAGCACAGGGAGGCTGGAGCAGACCCGGGGCCGAGCTGAGCCCTGCGCGGGGGCTCTGCCGGCGCGGGAGCTCCTCCTCACGGCTCGGAATGGGGAGTCCCATTCCCGCTGGGAGCGCTTCCAGGCGGAGAAGCGGCACCCCGGGAGCGGGACACTGACAGCATCGCTGTGCAGCATCCTTTTAGAGAGCTTTTTGTATTTCCAGTTATCTCCACGAGTCATATGTATGCAAATTAAACACGGCTGGTAGCCGCTAAATAGGTATTTCTTGCCAAAAATATCTGCTCTCTGGGGTCTCCACCCTCTCGCGTTTGCAAACGGCATCAGATGCCGCATAAGACATCCTCCGAAATATGCTGGCACTCATATCAGTATCAGGCAAGAAGTTTTCATCCCTCCCCACATTTTCCCTTTAATATTTTTTTTTCTTTTTCTATTTTTCCCCTCATGATTTTAGGTTCTTACTTTTACATTTCTAAGCAATTAATTTTTTGGCTCCTATGTAGGATCAACAGGTGTGGAACGACTGACACGCTCCATCTGGTTGCTGCTGATAAGGTAATCCTGGGAGCTGAGAGCAGTATCTCCAATAAGCTTAAACCGCAGCAGCCTAATCTATTTGCAAGGGAGAACAAGCCCTGCAGCCAATATTGTTATTTCACGGAAACAACTGGGCACAGACAGCACTTTCACAGGAGAGGTAGGAGGGTTTTCACCCTCCTATTTTTCCCCTGGGAGTGATGATTCACTCGGTGCTGTTGTAACCGCTCTTAGAAAAAGGAAAAGTTTTGCTTTGAAATTTGCCCCCCCCAAACCCATGATTTCTGAATCAAATCATTGCTTTGCTTCTTTACATCCCACTCATGGGTCCTTATTTAATTTTCCCCGAAGCAATGGGAAACTGTTGGTTTTGAGTTAATAATAAATACTATTTTCTGTAACTTCCACAAAACTACGGTAGCTGTCGAGTTCTGATGTGTGTATTGTGTTCTGGGGCGTGATGAGAGCAATGGGGTGTGCTTAGGGTGCCCTCTGCAGATGAAGGGCTCTGTCATCTCCGCTCAGGTTTGGGTTTGTGGTGACAGCCGGGGACTGTCCCCACAGGCACAGTGAGAACCGCGTCGCCTCCCCTCCGGGTCTTGTCCCGGTCCATGGCACGAACCACGCAGTGTCGTGCCGACAGCACCACAAACCTACGCCTGCGCCTTTCCCGACGCCCATTTCATGGGGTTTGAGCCAACGGCTTTGGGGTTTATTTATCGATGATTTCTGTTCTTAGCTTCCACTGTGTGCTTACCCTGTTCAAATACCTCTTCTACTTTCCCCACGCCAAACTCGTGCTGCGGGGTTTGCAGCCGAGCCGAGCCACGCCGCCGACAGCAGCCAGACGGCCCTGCTGCAGCTTGCTGGGGAGCTGCGACAGCAACAGCGTGTTCCTTCTCCTCTGGGCTGAGGGAGATGCAGAGGGCTTTTTTAAGCTGGTGTCTTCTCCGAGAAACAAGCGGGCAGTGCTATGGCAGACCCGTTTCCCGGCGCGCAGGGCGGGGTGATCCCGCCCCGTCACCCAAGGACACTGTAGGCACCTGGATGCGGAGCTGCCACCCCGTGCTGGACTCCACGGTCCAGTAATGAGCACACGCAGTGTCCCTGCAAACACGGCGCTGATGGCGTCGGCGGGAGTCACGGCATCACTGCACCACACAATTTTATCATTGCTTCTGTCCGCCGCAGCGACGTTACAGCACCTGATTTAGACAGCGAATGCGCCCGTCTGTATCCGAGCGGGCAGCAGCCAGCAGCAAGCCCTCAGTCTGGGGGCGGAGGGGAAGCGGGGAGCATCCGGGTTCTCCTTTATGAATAGTTTAGCTTTTCCTGTTTTATACCTCGAGCTGCTGCTGGTGTCAGACATTACCCCATCTGCTGGTGAGCAAAGCAAGAAGCTGGCAGCAACGAGGGGGAGTTTCTGCATCTTGTCCCCCCTACCGTGAACCGTGGACAGGGGTGTCTCGGCCATTTCTAGTGCCCAAGACTCCCCAAGGGTACTGGGAGCCCCTCGTCCTGCCAACGCACAGTGGCGAATCCCTCTGCCTCCACCTGCTGCTCGAGACCAAACACACTTTTCCTGCCCCCAAATTTTATGTCATTCCTGGATTTACCAGACGAAAAATTGAGATTATACATAGTTGTTTCTTCAGAGAGAGCTTCATCTCTGTTACCTCCTTTCTAAATCCCCAAGAACATCAGGACACAGAGACAAGACTTTCAGCTCCCTGGTAAGAAACAGGATTGCCTCTGCCAGCACTTTTAAAACTGACTCTTAAGAGAAGTGGCTGTTTCCCCTCCCTTTGTCCTCCTGCCCAGCCCCGGGCAGCCGCAGCAAGAGGGCTGTAGCTGCACTCAACTCAGCATCCCAGTTTTTCCATGACTCTGCGAACCCTCTGCCACCAGTGAGCCAGAGCTCATATTGAGTGCTCAGCTGAGCTGCTCCTGTTGGCAGCAGACACAGAAAGTGAGGAAGGAGTGAGCTTCAGTAATTACATGGAACAGTTTATATGATACTCACATGCATGCCTTTTGGGACAAGCACAGGACACAGAGGTGATGGGAGGGGTCTGCATACTGTCAAATCATCTCAGAATAAATGAATGAATAAAGCCAAAATTCTGATTACTTTTGCACCTGGGTAGTTTTATTGGTGTTAATTACATAGTGGAAATGGAGGATCCATGTAAGCAAGATTCCAATCAGTCACTGATATTTATCTCTGCTTCAGGTCCTCTCTATACTGTTGCTTCTGTCAAAGTGAAGAATGAAACAAAGAGGGGAAAACCTAAATAGTGATTAATGAAGAACAGTCCTTATTTAATCACAGCTTTCAATTCAGACTTTGTAATTTAAACTTCAGCAATTGTCTTCACAATTTTGGCATCTGCTCATCTCAGCCTACACACTATCTTTGAACTAACAGCATAGCTTATCTTTGCAATTAAGCATTCAATGTAGCAACAAATCTTCAATTTGGTGTGAGTCACTCAGCTGCTAAATCAAACACTGTGTCACTAAACAAACCAGTTTCCTCCTGACCTCACAGGATGATAATAATGACTTGTGAAACCATCTTGAGATTTCCTTGGTATAATTTACTGGTACTTTATGACACATTCCTTTCATAAATATAAATGGGTTCTTCATTAGAAACAAACAATTGAGAGTTGTTAGTATCATGGAAATGTAAAAAACTTACCTCAAAACCAGTTGCTAAAAAAGTAAAGTAATTTTCTATAAGTAAGAGCTGTAAGTACAGGGTGAGCCAAAGTTACAACTGCATCAGCCTCAGTGGGTGGGTGGGGATCTGGACTCCTGTTATGGCAGTGGGCAGTGCTGGCTGGACACTCCACCAGGGTGGACACTCCTGGTGAAAACAGGAGCCCCATGCCTCCATATGCCAGACACGTACCTGCTGCTCTGCATCGCAAGTCTTCATATGTGCAGTCAATTAATAGAAGTAATCCATAATCTTCATCTCAGGGTAGTCAAGATGACATTTGGTGCCATAAAGTACCTAGCAAATGCATTTCTGCACTCAACCAGAGAACAGCAATGCTGGGGTTGTTGTCATGTGCAGGCCCAGGGCAGCCTCGGCTCCCAAAACTGACACCACTATTTCGTACAGGTGAAATTTCTGAGAATCTGGATTTGGAGTCATGGTGCATGCAGGTGGTTGCTCATTGGCAGCACTGCCTCATTGCAGGATAGATGACATTCACTGCAGAAAAGGGAACTACTTAGAGAGACCCTGAAAGGATGACAAATCTCATTTGTTTTGCTTATGCGCATTTTAAAAGTTTGATTTTGCAAACCTTCACTTTCATTTGTACCATTGACTTTACTGGCTTCATTTCAGGGGCCCAGGCTTTTCTGGAACAGAGTCACCTCCCAGTCGTTCTAAGCCTGAAAATGCTGCAAAGTTTCTGAGCCATCTCATTAACAGACAAAAATGAAAATGAACTGACTCCCTGTAGAGTGGAAGCATGATGGGTATTTTCAGTTTTGCATCTACAGACTGCTCTTGCATTATGTTTTCGTGTCTGTCTTCACAACGGCAGTTATTTTTTTAAAAGGTGACAGCTGAGATATTTGTCTATCCTACATCTCCAAGAGCTGGTAGAAGCATTCTGCATGTCATGGTAAAGACGGATCACACAGCTATAGGACTGCTCCTTCCATGACACATCGTCCTAAGGAAGTGGTACTACATGGATCACACCTCTCCCAAGCATTTCAAAGAGATGATTGAAAGGCAGTTCCCTCCAAACTCATGTCGATATTATCAGTAGAAAACAAAGTAATTTCATCCAACCTCTCCAGGCAAAATCAGTTCAACCATTATTCATAGCATGTTTGGGTTGGGAGGATGCTCCAAGCTTCACTGTGTACTCACCCAGGCCACCACACTGGTGTGGGACAGGGAAGCACGAGCAGGTGGGTGGCTGGGCAGTGCACACCCTGACACCAAAATCACATCCTAGTTCAGGTTTTTATCCATCCCTGCACATGTCTTCTCCATCATCTCCAGAATGCTTCCAGGAATGACCCCTGGTGGGAGAGCCAGCCTTGAGAGTTTGGGGATTAATCAGCAGAGCTTCTTCATCAGAGACCATAAGAGTGACTATCTTGGTTTGGAAAGACAGGTGTCTGCCAGGGAAAGACAGAGCTTCCTTTGGAATGGAGAATGTAAACCCCTCCCTCCAAATTATTATAATTTTGAAATTAAAGGGCTTCTAGGCAAAGATATGGGAATAGGAATAACAGTTCTTTACTAGTAAAAATAAAAAATAAAAACTTAGTAGTACAAAAAAGCAAACACCAAAAAAACACTGGCAGAGTCAGAATACAACCTAACACCCTGTTGATCAGGGTGTTGGTAGCAGTCAAATTAAGTCCTTTTGGAGTGAGAGATGTGGTTCTGTCGGACCAGAGACGATCCTGTAGAAGGGTATAGTTTTCCTCTGAAGGTCCAGTGGTGGTGAGATGGGTCCGGTCTTCCTCTAGGAATCCAGTGGAAACAGGCTGTCCTGGTGTTCTGAAACTCAGATTTTTATCCAGGTAGAAATGCTTGGCTCCTCCTGCTGGGTGGAGCATCTCACAATGGGATGATGTAATTTATCAGTCATGCAGTGAGCCTTAAGGGCCCATTAACAGAAGATATCCCCCTGGAGAGAGGATGGGTGGTGGAAGAGAGAAAGAAAAACACCTCCCCAACCCATTTCAACAGATGGCAATAGAATACGTACTTTTGGTTACATCTTGCATTGCAACACAAGACAGTGGCCTCTCTACTTCCAAAGAGATTCAGCTTTGTAAGGACTCTGCCTCTGTGTGTCCCACCTCTGATATTCACTTTACCATTTACCTGCTGAGGAAAATAGTGTGGCTGGGAGATTTCCTCGCAGAGCTATGGCTGTAGGCACAAGGCAGGCCTAGTGCAAGTGAGCCTTCAAAGCAGTCCTTTAGTGTTGTCAAAAGAAAAGTGGGTCAAATCTTGCACCTTAAATCTTCTTGGACTTTGTCTTTAATTAAAGTGTGAGATAGCAGCACTCCCGCTCACCCAGACATACAACAGAGGGGACATGCTGCTATTACTGCTTACAGATACAAACCCCCAGGGGGGAGCTCCTCTTCCCTGGCTGCCTGCTTCAAGTCACACAGAAACTGCTCTTGTGACTTTATGAATCCATTCAACTAATGCCCAAATGACATGCCAGGTGGAACGACACAAAAAGGACTTTTCTTTACACCGCTGACCAGAAGGAAGCTCCCCAGAGGGAAATGCCATATTATCCAGGCAGCTTTACCTCCACAAAGTCCTTGGCTTTGGCAGTGTATGATCCTGGGAGGTCTCTGTGGAAGCTACCAGGTCACTGCAGAGCAGGGGAACAAACTGAAACCCCAGGCTCTTCAAGCAGAAACAGATATTTCACCACAAATTTCCATGGCAGCTATGTGGTAGATTGACTCTTAACAAGAAAGGTTGTTAAGTGTCTGAGGGCAGTAAAATGCTGACAGGGAGATGTGTGGGATGATGGAACCGGTGGCAGGAACTGGGAACTGATGTCACAGTGAGTGGTGAGCTAATAGATTACCTAATTTTCACATTTACAGGAGATGGATATGGCAGCCTTGAAAATAAATTCAACTGCTTTATGCAATTTATTTTAACTTCTTATTGAGTCAAAACAGCATATTGCTCAGCCTGGCAGAGTTAGTACAATTTTATGTGTCTGTTTATGTAGTGTTCTACCTGTGCCCACTCTCTCCAAGTTTTTCAGCTTTCCTGTGATATTTTGTGTTCTTCTAAAGTTTCAGTTCCTGGAGATAAGGGGCATCCTTAGCATTTCGCTTTCTGCTTTATTTTATAAATTTTAGCCAAAAAAAAATTTAAAATCCTCAACTGCAATATTTGAACTCCATTCTCATAATTTGGAGGATGAGACCATATGTTTCAATACTCAACTTTCCAAATATTTATTGATGCTACTGAAAGGACTGAAATGCTCAAATGTTGTGACTTACATGCCAAGTATGAGTTTTATGTTCTGGATGGCATATACAGCTTTGTGCAAATATTAGTCTATTTCTAACTAATCTGTATTATGTAACTGTCATACCACTGGTAACTTTCCCTCCTTTGAAGTTTTTAATTATCCCAAAGTTCTGTTCATTAGGAAAACATCCATGAAGTCCAGTCAGCATTGAAATGAAGATACTAAGCCTGAGAGTACCCTCAAGTATACCAAAAATTTACAATTTTTATTTCTTACTCAGAGTGAAATGAAGTTTTCAGTAAATCATGACCAGCCTGTAGAATTAGCTGAGTGGGAACCCACAAATTATAAAACCTATATTATTAGGTAACTGTGAGTTACCCTGTACTGTAAGAGCCCCTGTGCGGGCCCGATGGTCTCACGGCTGCTCAGAGGCAGTGCTGCCCTTGCCCCAGGGGACATGCCCGTGGCTCGTGGGGCAGTGTCACTCTGAGAGCTCTGCTGGGTGCTGCAGCAGGTGCAAGTGGTCTTTCAAGCCTCACAGTTCAAATCTCTTCCCCAGCCTTAGGGGAAGGAGAATTGGCACCTTCATGAGTGGTTATAACTGCAGTTGGCTCTGCTTTCCTCCCTTTGCATCCATAAGCCTGAAGCAAAATGCCCTGGATGTGGTGGACAGGTAGATGCTGCTTAAATATCAGCAGATATTTAAGTAAGTGTAAGAAGAGGAAGTTTGTTGAGCTTTGTGTGATTATCACCAGTTTCACTGCTCAGGAGTCCAGAAGCACGTGTATCCTGTGACTGAGCTCTGGCAGGTTTGCTGTGACACACCTTCAGCCAAAGAGTAAATGGATAAGTGCTATCAGAACAGTGACAGCACACCAGCAAGGGCAGTGCTTATACACCTGCTGGTGGAGTACAAGAAGGAAACCAAAATGCATCCTAAATCTGTATTGTAGGGTTGCAAGGCACCCATGCTTACAGCTGGCACAGTTCAGGATGCTGAAGCACTCGATTGGGTACCCGTAAGGATAAGGAAATTGGTGATTACAGCACCTGATTTAGACTGTCACCATGCCACATGTCCTAGAACATTTAGTCACCTACTTTGCATTGGTACAGAGATGCACCAATTTTAGGAACAAACATTTAAGGTGGAACTTTAAAAATTATTATTTTTAAATGAGGCACAGCACAGAAGACACTATTTGTGTTTGGGGCTTTGCCACAGCCTGTTGAAAGGAAAAGCTAACAAGGCTGGCTCCATTGTAGCGGTAGCACAAAATCTATTTAAGATATGAGATAGAATTTAATATCTTGGGGGGCTACCTTAAGAAGATGATCTAACAGCCAGCTAGTCTATTTTGCAGCTGGGATCACTTACACTCACTTGGCAACAGTGTTATGGCCATGCTGGCATCTCCTCAGTATAGCAGCCTGCCTTCATTTCATTTTTTTCTGCAGCCTTTTGGTATGGAAGCCATTGCAATTTGGGTTGTGAGCGCAGGAGCATCAAGGAGAAGGTCAGCCAAGGAGAAGGGCTCATCGTGTTGTCTTCTGACAGTCACGCACCGTCTGGGCGTAAGTTAGTATGCACTGTATGCATGGTATCCCAATGTCAGGTGAAGCAATCACCATCTGACATGCCATGGAAGGGAGAAAACACATGGCATAGTCCTCTGCATTTCCTCGATGCAGAAAGAAACTGCTCTATTTATTCTTAGTTTGAGGGAAAATGAAGAAGCCTTACAGCTCAAAGAAGAGTTTCCCCATCTTTAATCATGGTGTTACATTAAGCTGTTCCAGTTATCATCTCCTAAATTTACATGTAGCTCTATAGTTAAGCTGTAAGTCAGTGGCTTGGTTGTTGTTGACTACCTGGGCCTTTGTGTGTGGTAGAATTCAGCATGAGAGTAGTCCATATCTATATACACATATATCTGTGAGCTAAGCATGTAACCCACATTACAGCAGAAGAAGTCAATGATGTTGGTGAAGCCTGGGGTGTGACTGAGGCTGTCACAGATTTGGTTTTCCTGGCAGAGTGGGCTTCATCCCTCTCAGGCTCCAAGGACCAGACTGCCCAGAGTCATGTTGGTTGGTTGGGAATCTGGCCATGGAACTGGGTCAGACACCTCTGCTCCCCCTCATCCTGATGCAGCTGAAATTAGGGGACCCCAGATCTCACTGGCTATGTCTAAATTTCAATGTCTCAGACATAAGCAGAATCCCACTCTGGATGATGTGTAGAGTTCCCCCTCCTCTGGAAACCTTGCAGGGCCTGGATTTCACAAACATTGTACTCTTGTGCCTCCACTTGGGCCTGTAAATGACCAGCACCCCCTGAGGACCAAGACTCTTGGACATCCCTGCTAACTCCCCTGACTCAGTGGGGGCTTCTGGCATTGCACTGGTTAAATGAAGGCTTTGTGTGCTTGCCTGATGCTGCATCTGAGCCCCAAGTGCAAATACCTTTGAACTGAGAATGTATAGGATTAGTGGGCAGCTTTAGCATTTAGCAAGCAAAATCTTATGCTGAAAAAAACTGGTTAATAGAATGTTTTAAACATTAAGCAGAGAAAATGCTGCTTAAGAAAAATTATATAATTTTCAGTCTTTTACTGAACGATGCCATCTACTGTGGTGCTTTCACAGGGAGTCACCCCTCTGCCTCCTGGCTTTTGTAGAATATTATATTTTTTAGGAGTCTTCAAAAACTGTGTAATTAACATTAATTTCTATTTCCTTGACATTTGTTTAGCTCTTTTGTTAGTAACCAATTGGCAGTGAAGTGGCCTGGACCCAATTTCTAAGTACTCCAATGGAAAGCACTTGATTGATACCAGTTTCAGACCCCATCTGGCCCCTAGGGAAGCCTGCAGTGCCCTGTCTGCGTATCACAGCTGAACAGTGGTGCTCACTCAACAGCAAAGGGCTCCCAGAGTGCACACAGCTGGAATGGGTGTGCATTTGCTGAGCCACCATGGGCCTGCTGCTGCTCACCCCAGGAGCACCAGCCACCCCCTCCCACCTGTGACCGGTGGTACTGGTGTGCTGCGATGGCATAAATGCCTCTCTGGCTCTGAGAAGGCATGCAAAACAGGAATGTTTTCTCAAAAAAGGCTCTATGAATTGTACCTGATAGCAGGCAGCTTCCAGTATGCATGACCTTATACCTGGGATGAGTGTCAGCATTCAGGGCAATTTATATTTACAACCAGACTAGGCTAAATGCCTCCTAGCGAATTTGGTTTATTCTATCAGTAAATTTGCCTACACTCTCGAGGAAGTAATGCTGAGCCGGCAAGACTGGCTTTCTGCATGACAAATCTAGATCCATATACTACCTCTCAGTTTGTAACTGTTCAGAGCATTGAGTGTAGGAAGATGTGGTATTGTTTATTTCTCAGGGGCCATGCTAAGTTTTCAAAGGAAGCAAACTGTCAATGTTGTCATTGACTCAGTTCCAGTTTTGGATTAGGGGAGCAACTAATGGAGCAATTTCATTGCTTGTCTATTACAGAATGCCACAGGAGGGCAACCTGCAAGTGTAATTTGTGCTGAGTGATGGTAATTGAAGTGTGAATGATCATCCATAAATAGGGACTGTAGGTATCACAAATGTCCTCTCCGTGAATACTGATTTTGGTTGGGATGGAGTTTATTTCCTGTGTCGCAGTCCAGATGGTGCTGTGCTTTGGATTTGTGACCAAAACAATGTTGATTATACGTCAATATTTTGGTTGTTTCTTAATAGTGCTTGCAAAAATGCATACCTTCTATATCTGTTCTTTTTGTCATGCTCTTCCCTCAGCAAGTATGGTGGCAGTGGCCAAGATGCTGGGCAGGGACAGAGCTGGGAAAGCTGACCCTAACTGACCAGAGGGATATCTCATACTGAATTATGTGGTCCTCAGCAATAAAATCTGGAGGTAAAAAAGAAGCAAGTGGGGGTATTTGGTGCTTGCCTTCCCAAATAACCATTATGCGTGATGGAGCCCTTCTTTCCCGGAAATGAGAAATTTTGACTCTGGGCGCTAGGTATCAGGTGCAGGAATTGCTGGTCTGACAGAGAAAGAAAAAGATGTGCTCTGTATTTCAGAAGAATGCACTCACAAGGGTCTGTTTTTCAAACAAAGCAAAACTTTGCGTCTCCATCCACATCTACACCTCAAAAAGATTGTCAGAAAATGCACAGAAGCTTCAGCTCTTTAACCCTGCTGACAACAGTGTGGGTGCTGGATGGAGTTCTGTGCTGGGGTATGAGCAAGCTCAATACCAAATGACATTTGTACAGTGGCTTGTAGACACATTGGGATCTACCTGTTTCTGTGTCTTTCAAAGTCATTTCTTTGCAGTGTCAAAGATATTTCTTTACACTGTCACCAGTTTGTTAGCTCCTGTGAAAAAGCGAGGGAGTTGGATTTGGTGGGGATTGCAAAAAGCAGGGAACTGGCTGTTTTCCTTCAAATCCCTGGCAGGACCGACGCTGAGAATTGGCAGCGTGGGCAGCCGTAGCAGGAAGAATGGCCGGAGCCCTGTCCCCTTCCATGGCCACACAGGCTCCTCTGCCTTCCCTCCTCACTCTGCCCCTGCCTCTTGGATACAGAATGATTTAAATATTAGGATGGATATCTCTTTGAGTGGATGAAAATGTGAACGATTGCATCTTTTTTTGGAAAGTCTAGTTTCTGATAGGCCTAGTGTTAATCTTTTCAAAAATTAAGAAGATAGAAAGAGTCAGTGTTAATAAAGAGTATTCCTGCACTGCTGTTGTTACAAGAATTCTGTAGCCTGTTTTAAGTTGTATTAGAGAAAGACAGAAAATATTCTAGAGTCTTGAACTTTAGGTGGTTGTCTGCATCTGTCCAGTCATCTTTGGTATTTCTGTTATGCCCATGTCTGTACCTGTGCTGTTTTCTGTCTGTCCCTGAGATTTCTCTTGTCTAATTTAGGAAAATTAAAATGCAAATATTTCAGCTGAAATAATTACCTCAGTGAAAAAGCAGTGGCTCAAGACAGGCCTTAAGAATTTACTCCCACCTAGGGCAGGCATTTGCAGAGGACAGGTAGCCTCTCACCACAGAGGCTTGCTGTTTTGAGGTACCACTCTTTGTCCAGATGAGGTTCCCTCTCTCCTTCGCAGCTTTCTCTGCTGACCCATGGACAGGGAAAATATCCTCCCCCTGCAAAAAAAAAAACAAACCAAAAAAACAAACTCTCACCCGTGTTTAAATACCTTAAGGGTGGCACTGGGGAGGACAGGAGGAAGGCAGGGTTGCCCAGTGTTCCCTCTTGAGTATTGGGAGCCCCATGGCTGCAATACCACCTTGGGGGTGAGCCCAGAGGCACAGCATGTCTGGGGACCTGACAGATGCTCTGTCATTTAAAATGTTTTGATCACAGCAGCAGGAGGTGAAGTAACACGCCCGCAGGGAGGAAGAAGGTGGAAGATGTGCTACCAAAACACATTGCCATCACCTTATAAGAGTGATGTCCACCTGTGATGACGAGTGAATGAGGCAAGTTCACATGTTATTATAACAAAACCATGTCAGATTTGGCCAGGCTTTAGCTTCTAAACTAGAAATTTTTGCTATTTGAATCCTGTCTTGTCCTCACTACTGAAATGGGAAGGAGCAGAAGATGGCACATAACTGTGAGTGTAATTATTTTTCCCACATCCAGAGAGGAGATATTTCACATTTCAAATGTCAGCTAAAGGGGTGTCAGGGAGATGCTGCAGTTGCCAAAGCTGAGCTTTGCCAGAGCTGTCCCTGGCATCTACATCCCTTCCCCTGGCTGATGCTCTGTGATGCTCTCCTGCGTCAGAGCAGACAGAAAGCCTGCACTGGGCACCCAATTTGTCTTTGCTACCCAGCACATGTGTTAGAACACAACTTGTTTTACTCACTTCTCGTCCCATGGACCGATGGACAGTGGTTCTAGGGAACACCTCACACCCTCCTGGGCAGTCACATACATCTACAGTGCTTGCCCTGTCACATAACTGCTTGTCTCTGTAGCTGCATGTTGTGGAGTTTTGGTGGCCTTTTAAAATTGTTTTATTCCAAGTATTCTTGTTTAGCATCCGAATTTATACGGGTGAAATATGAAGTTAAGAAACTGGGTTTTGGACTATTTTCAATCTGGCCTCTTACTGAACTCTCAGCTGAATGTCTCTTACTGAAAGCTTTCTTTCAATTCATTGAAAGATGCTGTGATCTGCCTTGGCAACATCTTATTAGAATGCCAAGAACAAGATTGTTGCACTAGGACACGAAATAAAGAGACACAGTCTGTGTGATATCTAAGGCAAGAAAAGGGCTGACTGTATTTTTGACTTTGATATTTATAGATTTCTAAAAGTGACTATGGATTGGAAGGTGAAATGGCTATTTTTCACACCCCACTGGTTAAAGTAACAGTTAATTAACTTTCTCTTCTTAGCAGAAAGAATTCTAAACAAAAAGTGGCAGTTACAAAAACAAAAGTTGTTTACCTAAAAACTGTAGATTTTGACTCTAAGAATGTAATCTTATTAAAAGGCTACGAAAAACTTGGGAAAACAGGGCGACACAAGATCAACAGCTGTGCTTTGATTTCCATTCCTGTGCTGTAAGTGTATGACATTTGCTCACTCCAGCCCTCCTGCCACCACACACTGGACTTCTGACGGTCCCTTCCAGCTTAAATGAGGCTCTGATTTTATGGCTGCTCAAGCACAGACTTCCACACACAGCTCTGCAGCTTGAACTGAATTACTCGAAATGAGGGCATTTGTTAAACATGTCCTTTTAGGCTATCTCAATGCTTTCAGGTTCCTTTCCATAGACCTTTCCTTGAATAAAATATCTCACAGTCTTTATTCTAGTCACATAAAAGATTTCTGCACCTCTTTTTCTGAGATGAGTAAAGAGAGGCATTTTTTATGAAACAGGGGGAGTGATGCTTAGTATATTTCCTGTTTTGTATATTGAAATTAGACCTTATAAGTATTTTATATTTATTTAATCACTGTATTGCCTTCAAAATTACATATGCATGGAAAATTTAGAGACCTTTGACACTTGGTAGCTCATTTCTTCCTTCCCAGAAATTAACATATCTTGGTATTTCCATTGCTCTTTCCTCACCACAAGAAAATAACTAATGCAATATTAGCCACATGTTGGTGCCTCCTCTTTTTCATTATATGGTTTACAACAACTCAAGGTCAGGGGGCAATTTTTCATAGAGAGGCACACCCACCAAAGGATGCAGAAATGGTATGCTTAGAACAATTTCCTTTGCAACAAAGCAGATTTGGAGTATGACTATGAGGGCAGACTGAAGGAAAATGAATATTCCTCATAATTTTCTGTGGAAACTTGACTTCAGAAGTGACTGGATGAATTTGTCCTAAGCCCACCTATCTCCCTCAAAGCATGACTGAAACGCACATTGTCTCATGATCTTTGATCAAAGATGAAAACTTGAAGCTCTAACAAATACCATCTCCTGATCATTAGGAACCTCAGTGAACTCTCTGGCTCCTTTTGCATTTCTGGAGGGGCCAAAACTCACACTGCAAAAGTTGTGGGCTTCCCTGTCACCTTGCATGCCACCCCCACTCACAATGATTTTTAGTTCTTCTTTGTGCACAGCTCAGCCGACAGCACCCCTGCAGCTCTGCCTCCCAAACCTGCCCATCTCTGTTTTATATAGCATTAAAAACATTATCATTTGGCTATTTTCATAGAAAGTGCATGTTTTGAAACTGAGGCTGAAAGAGGATGTAATAGCTTTGAGAGAAACAGCTGCCACTGTGAAAAACATGGTGCCAAATCCACAGGTTGGATTTCAAATATGAAGAAAATATGTGTGACTCTGAGGAGCTGCTGCTCAATGGCTGCTGCTCCACTCTCCTGTGCTGTCGTTCCCACAATGGGTGAATAATTTTTTTTTTTAAGCCTTCATTTTGTTTTCAATCTTTTGTGTACAAATTTTGCAGAGGGACTCCCAGCTGTTGTAGGTGGAGCCCTGCTGAATAACTGCTCACCTTGTAAAAGCTGTCATTTATAAAATGTTCTAGTGATTCTCCCTTTGATCATAATGTTTCCAGTGATACTGTCTTCAAACAGTAGCTGCTATATACACTTATCATCTTAAAGAATATATTTTTAGACCTATTTTATGCTTTTATTATGTGGGGAAAGAAGGTGGCTCCAAATGTTACAATATTTACCCTCTGGCACGTGACATTGCCTCTTTTAGTTACTACTCTCCCACTGTTAATTTCTGAATATTTAAATTTCCCCTTTGGCTGCTATCAGGAATATGGCTGAAGTTTTCTAGGACTCTGAGAGGTTTTTCTCACTTATTGAGGGGCCGTTTTCCATTTGCAGCTTGTATTTTGTTTCCTGCTCACCTGCCTTTCCTGCAGCAAGGGTAAGGCATGGCCACTTGCACGACCTGAGAGGATTATGGGGGCCCTGGCAAGGTCTGGCACCTCAATGCCATCAGCAGCATCTGGGCATCAAAAATTTGGCCATTTGTTTAAAATTAAATTCCCCATTTTCAATCCTAAATTTGCGCTCACTAACTTATAGGCTAAATGCCCTTTTGGAGTAAGAGGATAAATATGGAAGTAATAAGGAGCTGATGTGTCCCAGCTGTTACATCCCCACTGTCTCTGCTCTACTTTTCATTCCTTTACCCTGTGCATTTTGACAAAGACCAGCTTCTGCTTTTATGATGAGAGCCCCCAGAGCTGCACATAATGCTCAGATAGATACTGTTCCTTTTCTCTCTGCATCCCCTCTTGTTTGAGAAGATGATTTATGGGGATGGAAAGTGTGATGCTTGTTAGCCCATTAGATAGACTTGGTTAAACAGTCCCATCATCCCACTGCCTACAACCAATGTGACTTTATGTCTGTTAGCAGACACATTACCCTGAATGTTAAACTTTTTTTGCTGTCATTCTTTACTTGCAGGGTCTCAGAAAGCACCAGAACATGAGCTATAGATGCTGCAGTTTTGTTTTGTATGATGAAGTCCCTTGAGCCTCACAAGCCTTGCATCCAAGCAGAGCCTGTGGAGTCCACAGTTGCTCATAGGAGAAAAAGAAGAGAATTCTAAGCCCCAACCTTCATTTTTTGCCCTGTTATTTGCCCTTTGCTGTCCAGTGCTTGCAAATCCAGAAATACCCTGTGGTGACTTGCTCTTCCCATCCCATGCCTGCTCAGAGGGGGCTGCCCCATGGGTGTGGCAAAGTGCTGCCCACACAGTTCTCTGCACCAGGGCTGCTCTCAGCGCCTGTCCCCGCCCTCTGCAGCCCGGGCTAAGGGCAGCCCTCGAGGAGAGAGCTCCACTTGCACTCTCATCGCCTAAAACCGAGGTGTAAAACACCTGTCCTGGAAGCACAGGCAGTTCCTTTTATTCTGATTACCAAAATATCTCCTGGAAATAGCTGGGCAATACAGTAAAGAAGAGAGGCATAAATACTGTGTGACATCCGTATATATTCACTTGCTTACTTTGCATCTCTCTTTTCTATTATTTTGTAACCATCATATAAATAAAAGGATTTTTCCTTTCACTACCATCCACAAATTTTTCTTAATGTTGCAATAGACTTGGAAACCACTTGGGGGAACTTTTCCCATTGCAGTTAATTACAGGTAAAAGACTATATTATCAAAAATACCTACTGATCTGAGTCAGCTGCTTTTATGAGCACTGCATATCACAAAAATCTAGCAGATTTCACTAAGAAATGTTAAATACTTAGGACAACTGCAGATAAAGCATTCTTTAGACTCGTCATTCTAATCGTATAGTTTGGGAAAGTTTGAGTTTGAGTGAGGGCTTAATCATTGAACTGGCACTGAAAGATCTCTTTTAGTCTTGAACTGCGTCATGACCTACACAAACGGGGAAATGTTATTTACTTGTGAAATAGGACTTGGTGGTGCTGTGAACAGTTAAAGTAATGTCATGATAGAAATTGTTCGGCACAAATGAGTGTAGCTCTGTATGGATTTTCCCGCTCACAGCTCGTTTACTGAGAGCGGCGCTCGGGCCCTGCTGGGCAGAAGGTGCGAGCGCAAGGAGCGCGCAGGGGCGCGGGCAGCAACGCGGGGCCGCCGCCGCGCCACCAGGGGGCGCCCTGCGCCGCGGCCAGCCGGGAAACGCTCCCGAAAAACCCGAAATGCCTCCTGCCGGGCGGGGCCGCGGTCCTGAGGACACGGCCCGGGAGCGTCCGCCGTGCTCAGGGCTAAATGGCACCGGGGCGGGGTAGCCGTCCTGCGGACACGGCCCGGGAGCATCCTCCTTGCTCAGGGCTAGCTGGCACCGGGGCGGGGCAGCCGTCCTGAGGACACGGCCCGGGAGCGTCCGCCGTGCCCAGGGCGAAGTGGCACCAGGATGAGGCCGCGCGTCCTGAGGACACGGCCCGGGAGCATCCGCCGTGCTCAGGGCTAAATGGCACCAGGGCGCTGCGCGCTGCTGCCGTGCCCGGGCGCAGGCGGGGGAATTCGCAGGGAAGTGCCCCGTGCCCGTCTCTGCCCTTTCTCTGCCAGTCACTCCCGCTCTCCGTGCTCCCGGTTTCCAGCCCGGCTGCTGGAACCCGGCGCTGCCCGCATGTCTTTCGCCCATCGTTCAGTTCTGCCCCTCGAATGTTCCCCTCTCTCCTGCCCGCCCTGCTGCCGTGTGCAGCCTTTCTCATCCTGTGATTTTTTTTCCCCCAACACACCAACACAGTAATCCAATATGCTTCTAACAAGGACAGGAATCAAAAATTACTCAGTATGAGGCCCAGTCACATCCCTTTATGCCTCAAACTACATCTAAATCCAGGAACAACCTTACTTAAAATAAGTGGTCAGTTAAGCCTTAATTTATGCATTTTTACAAATATCTAAATACCTATACCTGTGACAAATCATTGAAGGATCTATGTATGTTCCAGTGAAACCAGCAAAGGTAGGTGCAAGGCTGAGGTTAAGCATGCAGCTGGTTGCTCTCCAGGACTGGGGCTCTATCCTCTTCCTCTTCCTCCTCACCTCATGGGGCCATGAGGGGAAATGCTCTGAGCAGAATTTTTCTTTGTGAGGATGTTGAATTCTGTGGCAGAGGCACCAGTGTCAGGCCCTGGATCAGTGCCCAGTGTGCAAGAGACTGGAAGAAACTAATGGATCTGTGTGAGAAAGAGAAAAGAGAGGAGATGCAAGGTGAGGAGTGGAGAAGAAAGAGGAGAGGAGAGGAGAGGAGAGGAGAGGAGAGGAGAGGAGAGGAGAGGAGAGGAGAGGGGAGGGGAGGAGAGGAGAGGAGGGGAGTGGGGGGGCGGGGGGGCGGGGGGGGCGGGGGGGGGGGGGGGGGGGGGGGGGGGGGGGGGGGGGGGGGGAGGAGAGGAGAGGAGAGGAGAGGAGGAGAGGAGAGGAGTATCTCTTCCAAGATCTGTGAATATCTTCCGAGAGCCTTCCTTGTTGGAGGATACCAGAAGGACCACCAAAGTCTGTTGCTCCCTCCTGCACCCCCCACCAGGGAGAGAACTGACCAGCAAAAAGGCGCAAGGAGTAATAGTCACAGAGGATTTTGTTATGTCTTTGCCATAAGGCAACTCTCCAGCATTGAAAACAGGAGACTAAATGCACCACATATATGCAAAGATAATTCCAATATTTAGTTTACACTTTTGTTTTCAGATAGAGGAAGTCTGATATTCACTTGCAGAAATCATTGCTCCCCTGGGAATTGTGTACCTGCAGTGTAGCTGAGACATTTCATGGTCTTGTGTTACTGAATCTGAGGCACCCTGTGGTGCCTAAGTGCTGTTGAATGATCTGGGGGTGTTGTGTCAGCTTTTTAAAGGCAGAAGAGCATTCCTTTAGGCTGCGATGAAAGGCTTTAAATCACAGCCACTGATGCAAAAGAGACTCACTAGACCTCAGTGACAGCCACAAGTGGGGGAAAAGCTCCCCAGAGGGAGCAGGGAGGAGGCTGGGCATCAGCAAGAACACACATCCTTTTAGAGCAGGGAAGGTTGGAGAGCTGGGGGGAGGAGTATCCCACACTTTGCTCCTATTTTAGCACTCTGCATCCAGCTGCCAAGCTGATCAGAAGCAATCAGGACAGGAGTTTGATGGCCTAAACTGCTGCCTCTGTGGAAAGTGGATTTCATCTAGGTCTCCCAACTGCCTGGCTGTGGGAGATGCTCTGAGAGAGGGACATGCACACAATCACCATGGAATATTGGGCCCTCCAGACTGCTGCTTTCCCTGCTGAAGCCAAGGCAGCACTGTTCTTTGCACTTTCCACAACAGAGACAGCACTACTTGGGAAGGGGGAAGCACCACAAGAAATGCCCTGGCTTCTCAGTTTAGCTACCTTTTGAACCATGACCAGTGCTGATGGTCCTTTCCTCTGGCTTCTTCTTCCAAGATACATATATATTACATATATATATATAAGTAGTTATTTTTAAGGTTGGGTTTTTTTTGTAATAAATATGATTTTGTGGTCTCTGTCAGGTCATTGGATAAACCTCAGGGAATCACAGCAAAGCTGGGCTTACGCAGCTGCCCTTGGTGGAAAGTCATCATTGGAATTTGCAGAAATCCGCACTGTAAAGACTTGGCTTTGACTGGACCATCAGGGGATTTCTGCCAGGAAAAACAACAGATTGGCACTTGGTATCTCCCTGGTATGACTTTACACAGTTAACAGGAATCAAAAGAAATTACCATGGAGGAGCTCAGAGGCCCAGAGCTGTCTGACCAGCTCTTGCCAGGATTCCAGTTAGCACAGCAGCATTGGGAGAACTGTCAAGAAACTCCTCAGCTTCTGACTGGGACATCTTGAGCTTGAGGGTTTATATCACCCTTTGAAATGTTTGAGTCATAACAAACATTTTTTCTATTATGACAAATTTTTGAATAGAGATTGAAATGATAATTTTTCTTCTTGCTGTAGGAGTACACGTTTCCCTTTGCCTCCTAGTCTAGAAGCTTAGGGTTGCCTGGTTACTCTGACTCAGAAACTCTGTAAGGTGTCTCTTGGTGAAGGAGCAGATACAATTTGGCAATTAGAGAAGCTTGATTTGTCACTGAAATGTAGAAAGGAAAAAATAACCATTTGAAGAGCAGTTGCACAGAATCCACAGTGAGAAAACTCTCAGAATGTACATTGGTACTGAACATTGCTGGTTTGCTTATTGTAAAGGCATGAAGGTCATTAATAATATATGCAATAATTAGGAATGTTTTTCAGTGTTCAATTAATAGAATCCTGTTCATAGCATATATGAATTGCAAATGTGATCAGAAAAGCATTTTTGTTGAAGAATTTCCCCATGGACTAGTGCTATTAAAAGACTCCATTCAGGCAGCAATCTGATCATCTCGGGCTGGAGTTAAAGGTACATGATACATTCAGGTGAGGGCCCCAGCATAGCCAGCTACAGTGTGTCTTATCTGCTTGAGTGTGCATGTGGCTACATATATATTTTTATGTAGTACATGTGTGCCTATAAATGTGTGCAGATGTTCTTACAATTATACATTTGTGCTGATTTGGAAATTTTTGATTGTAGGAATTATTTTATTTTGCGAAGTATTTCCTTTAGAACAGATGCCATGTTGTTTCAACAATTGCTTCATAAATGCCCTTTAGTTGTTTGCATTTGGATGCATCAGAAAACACTTCAAGAACAAGCAGCATGATTTAATGGTCGGGAAGGTGTGGAATGTTTGATGAAAAAGTCAGATCTGTGGACCAACAATTTTGCTATCCAGGGACCAGAAAGACTCAGCTAGCATAAACTCCAAAAGGTCAGGATTTGATTTAATGAACTGAACTTTCAAGACAAGAAGTGTTTTTCATACAGGATATCCCCTCAGGCTTGCTTTATTTAGATAGCAAAAAATGCAGAACAAATAGACTGACAAAAAAGTCCTGGTTTGTATATCTTGCCATGTTTTTAATCAAGTGTCCCCACTATAGACTTATGGTTAAATTTTTGATACCTCATGCTGTATTTAGTAGGGCATTACCTGCTCCTTTATAGCCTTATGTTCTGCTCAGTACTGTGTCCTACATCACCAGGATCTGAATCATTGTCTGCAACTTGTGCACCACGTCTGCTCACAGTCTCACTTTGGACACGGCCCAGTTGCAGTGAGCTTAAACACCTCCACGCTGTCACAATCTCCCACTTCTCAGTTTGCTTTTTTCAGCTCTTAAAATGCAGTGGCTGTAATAGGGAAACAAAAAGCCACAGGTGTCTGTTCTTATCATTAACAAATAGGGATAACTCAAGAAAAACATACATCACCTAGGGTTATTTTCAGAGGTATATAACTCACTGTAACAATCATTTGAAATGTGAAATGATGAAACTGTTACTTAGTCATGGTATCAGGAGGTTCTTGCCAGAACTTTGATAACGAAAAATGGTGGCTCTCTTACCTAAGTTTGTTGGGGTTGTGTGGTTTGGGATTTTTTATTTATTTTTTTTACCAGAGTCAATTGCAGTTAATGAAACAATCAGAATACATTTATTTTCAGCCAGGCACAGGGTAAACCTACATTATCTTCAGAAATGGTATGTAATCTGCTTACTAAGTACTGTGGGAAAAGTACAGTAAAATGAGATCATTTGCAGGTAACACTGCCCTCCAAAAATATTTACATTAAAATATAAGAAATGGAGAACAGCTCAGGAAGCCTTCCTGCAGCAAAGTTGTGTGAGCAATGAGGTGGGACGTGCCATGCAGAGAGTGGTGGTTGGCAGGAATAGTTGGAGTTTCTGTTAATCTGAATTAGTTCTGCAGGTTAGAAAGTAGGTTTGCAGTTCAGGTGCCTGAGGGGGATCATGGCTGGCCCGTGGTAGCTCCTCTCCTCCGCTCCCTGAGGGCCCCTCCAGGCTCCACAACCTCCCAGCACCGGCAGGGCCCCAAGCCTGGCAGTGGCCTTCCTTCTGCTCAGCGTGCAGTGGCAGCACGGAAGGGAACAGGGAAAATTAGATCAGGAAGAATCTGAGAATGGAAAAGAAAATGGCATAAGAGATTGCACTGGGAGTTTGTTTTTGCAGATCACAAATCGTCAATCGGCGACCAGAAAAAGGAATTAAAATCTGCTCACCACAACAAAGCAGGGTTTAACAGCAGGAGAGTGAACGTCAGGATACAGACAGTGTGAGTGAGGGCTGCTCATTCTGTAATGATCTATGAAAGCAATGATGACCTATTTGTGTTCTCCCTCTAGGATTCTTCACTTGGTTCCTTTCTGAGTCTTTCTGCTGGCTCAGAGGTATATTTATGTTTCTGTATTAAGGTTCACTCACGTTAAATATTATTATTCCAACCACTATTACAGTTTTGAATGGTATATCTTAATGTTCTATTTTCTGAAGATAATATCCATGTTAACTCTTGGACTCACAAAACAGAAGGAATTTAATTAACCTCTTTTGAATATTTTCACTGACCTCATGTGTGCAATATAATTTGTCTATACAGATAGTTTATTTAGGAGGACTTAAAAGAAAAAACTGCAAATCAGAGATACATTATATTTTATTCCTGTCTGTAAGAATTAAGAATTACATTTGTCTTGAATGAGAAAATGGTCTCATGTATTTTACCAGTCATGTTTTGACCTACAGAAATTGCCATAGTAACGAAAGACATTGCATTTCCAGGTTGTCTTTCTCCAGCAAATGACCCAAACATGGTATTCATAGGATTTTGGTGCTCCCTGTTGAAGGGGAGAAAGGAAGAGATAACACCCAAGTGGAAAGCCCAAGGACAAGAAGGATCTGTTTTTACCCCAAATTTCTCAGAACATCAAGTGCTTCTTTGTAACATAGCAAGTATCATGGTACCCAAGGAAGATTCATTTCACAAAACCACCTGAAATAAACACAAACCCCATACAGAAAAAAACTTTCAGATTCAAACTTGGATGTAAAAACTTTATGGAGAAATAAAGAAAATACAGTGGAGAGGAGGCTGACTTCTCAAGCCCTGAGGGACTGACAGTCTCCCATCAGAATTAGGTAAATAATTATATTATTTTTAAAATTATAAATTATTAATAAATACACTTGCCTCAGTGTTGGCCTAAACTGTAGGCCTTGGAACAATCAGGCTGGTGGCAAGCTGTTCTTTCCTGCATTTTGGATTTAATTTTAATATAAGAAAAGGGATATTATTATTGCTCTTTCTTGCCAAATGAATAATCAAAGTTTTTCACATCTTTGGATGGGAACATGCTGGGATGAGTTTTTTTTGCCTAGTTTATGGTCACTATTAATGCATTCACATATGAATACATTCACAGCCTCACGGGGGGGTAACATTAGTTGAGGCTCAGAGAAAGAATAAATAAATTAATAAGAGACAGTTGTAAATACACATCCACATACATAGCTGTGAGGTTCTGGCCTCATAATTGGAGATCCTTTTTACAGATTTATCCACAGCCTGGTACACTTCTGGCTTCCTACTGTGAATTAGTTTACCCTTTTTCAAAAGTCACTTTGTTACCTATCTGGTGCATAATATTAATGATGTTCTCAGCAATGGAGGAGAATTATAAACACCAGTGATGACGGAGAAATAATCAAGGATCAGGAAGTTTCTAATGGGAAAATGGAGCCTCCCACAGAGAATTCTGCTTAAAATATCATCTTTTACTAATTGATACAGTCACTGGTGTTGGAGATGTTGTTGTTTTGCACCTGATTTAAGTAGAGTTCAATGAAAACTTTAATCAGACTAGGAATCTGAAGTGTTTATTGTGACTTTTTTCTAAAAGAATGTTGTAAAAAGAGTATTTTAGAGATGCTGAAAACTCAGCAGCTAACATCAGTGATGCCCCAGCTGTGTGGGAAGGGCTGGAACAGTGCAGTTTCATGTTGTTAGGTGGCCTAAATACTTACCCAGGTATATCCACCTCTGCATGAAGGAAAGATTTTGATGATTGCCTGAATTGTTACTTCCAAGAGAGCAGTGGTACTCAAAAAGGAGGAGGAGATGAGAAGAATTAAATCACCTGGGCAGTGAAGGGGTCCTTAGGAAACCTGCAGTGGGGTGGAAATGGATTTGTAAGAAAATTTTGGAAATGTAGCAAAGTCCAGGCTGAGTTTCCCAGGCTCCTGTGAAGGATTAAGTGCAAGTTGCAGTGGATTTTCTTGTGCGTGATGCTGTGAATGCAGAGTGACAATATTCACACAGGACCCCTGGGACCCTGGAATCCATTCCTGACAAAAAGTAGGCTGCATGTATGTGTTGCTGCATGTAGGAGTAAGCTACTTCTCTGCCGTGGAAATATCCTCCTCAAAGTTATTTTTGTATAGCCACTCTTCCTCTCAGTATGTGCAATGCCTAAAGTTTTAATTGCCTCTGATGTTTGAGCCTTTAGGATTCATGATTTTATGGTCCTCCTTGCAGCTATTTATTTCATACAAATTCATGTAAACAAAAGCTGATCTTTTTCCAATTAATAAAGTCTCTTCATTTAAGTAAGGAAACAAAGATACACATTTCTATCAAGGAACTATTTATTTCAAATGTCTTGCTGCATTATTACTTAAGGGTGTAGGAGGAGGAGGAGAGGGAAGGAATTCATTTCTCTCTGATTCAATCACAGAGGTGCAAAACCTAAGTTAAGCCGCCCCTCCAGCTCCCTTCCTAGCAAACAGTGGTTCTTGGACACAGTTTTAAGATCACTTTTTCATTTTATTGTTGACTTTCTCAGCATTGTTGACTTCCTCAGCACTAAGTTTGAGGAGAGAAGTAATGCCACACAGAGATGTGGCTTAGTGGGGGATTGCTGCAATAGCCACAGGAAGCTTTTTTATGCCTTTCTGAAAGCAGCATATGAAAGGGTAAAAGCTAAGCTACAGAGGATGCTTATTGTGCCAGGACAATAGCACAGACACCCTCACTTGAGATGGTTAAGGTTTATTTTTCATGAAGCCTTTCATGCTGCTGCCGGAAAACGCCATCCCACTGAATGTTTTGATGACAATGTACTGATGTACCTTTCCTCAGCGGGAGCTTCTTGAATTCATAATGTACACGTGGTCAAACAAGAGACAGCAACACTCCAGAATGTTGCCATGATTTCCCAGCTGCAGTCACTCTTCCCAGATTTTTTAAATTAAGCTTGAAAAAACCCCACATAAGCAATAATGATATTCCCTGCAGAACAGGGGTTTTATTTCTGCATCTCTCCTTAGTCCATCCCTAATGGCAACACACTGTGTGTCCACTCAAAGTACAGATATCTCGGAGAAGCTCTGTCAGGAGGAAGGAAGTTGGATTGCTGTTGCTAGAGGGGTGGAGCTGGGGTTTCCAAGGTATTTTAGCTATGCATTGCTTTACTTTCAAAAATGCTCATATTTTAGATTTTAAAAAGCAACTGAATTTGTAAGTTGCTACAGGTTTTCTTGTAACTTAAACATTTTAGTTCTCTTCAGGTTGCTGCCCTATATGATGAACCTTAACCATGTTCAGTATAATCCTAAGAACACAGTATATCGCCAGCATCAATCAAGACTAGAGCTGCAATACCATAGTCATCTATAACACTCATCCACAAATGTACATGCATTTTGTACATTGGTAACCTCTAAATGGGAAAGGTAGCACCATCAGAACCCTCCTCAACTCTGGAAAAAAACCCTGCCAGGTATGACCAAATAAACTGAGACAGAAGCCGACTTGGATTAGGATCTCATGCCAGAGTATATTGGAGTAGATAGGCTTCTTTTTACATTAAGGATTTCTAGAACAAGGCTCATGTTTCAGAGCTTCTTGATATTTCAGTCTCTTGTCTAAAGGTCTGCCTGCAAAAAGCAGCAGTTCACTCCATAGTGACTCACTTCAGTGGATAGAAGACAGAAAACCTCCCCAACAGCACTTCACTCTGAGTCACAGTTTTTCAAAGCAGCATCTATTCAATGTACATGGACTGACTGTCATCTTACTTGATCAATTAAATTCTGCAGCATTGTGTAAACATCACTGAAGAAAGGTGCAGCCTGATGGATTTGCAGCTACAGTGATGATGCGATACATCTGCATAACAAGAAAGTCACCATGCAGTGCCAACCTCCTGCTTTTAGAGCTTTTGGTTGGAATTTTTTAAAAATAATTGCTGTTATATGTTAGGGTCTTTAGGCAGCACGTAGGAGATAAAACAGGGAGAGCTGGATATAGTTGTGTATGAATCTATGCCTGCCTATGTGTGTATTAAACGCATATATATAGATCTATATATATACCACACACACACACACACACACATATACATAGGAGTGTATACATTATATATATAAACACATGCACAAACTATTTTTTCACATAAATTGCTGTGCATTTCAGTTGGCTATTCATGAAAGTATGGTACAAGAGAGAGCTTGAAGACTCTTGGCAGAGAGTTGTGATCCCCTGCTGGCCGCCTACTGTCAATTCTCCCAGATGGATTCTGGCTGAAGTAAAGCAGCCTTCATGGGGCAGGAGAGCACAGCACAGTGAAGAGCCCAGGGTGGCCAGGAGGCAGGTGGTGAGGGACTGCAGGCACAGGGACAGCATGAAGAATAAGGCCTTCACTTACCTACTGACAGCAAACTAATTGCATTGATGCGAACTTGAGACTCCCACAAACTTCTATGCAGCGTTTCAAGCATATTCAAAATAAGATTAAAATGGATAATTATCATTCTGGAATATTGGGGGAAAAATTACAGCATAACCACTAAAGTTCAAAGAAACTTAGCAATTGCAGTTATTGACAAACCTGACATACAAAGGTGTTTTTCTCATCATTAAGTAGTAATCTTGCTTAACAGCATTCTGGAAGAAAACGTGGCTTTCTAAGTAAACACAACAGTGAGGCTTTTACCCCAATTAACTTTTAGACTTGTACATGGTCAGCATTGTTGCTTGAACCTTGACATCCTTCATGTGCAAGAGAGAGAAATTAATACAATCACAGAATCATTTAGGTTGGAAAAATCCTTAGGATCAAGTCCATCTGTTGACCCAGCACTGCCAAGTCCACCACTGACACCTGTCCCTAAGCACCACATCTACACATCTTTTAAATAACTCCAGAAATTGTGACTCAACCACTTCCCTGGGCAGCCTCTTCCAATGCTTTGCAAGAAATTTTAGGGGGTGTTTTTTTTGATGTCTTAGATATGGAGTTTAAGAGGAGACCAATTGTGTCCCAGATTCAAACAACTTTATTGATTCTGTGTCTGTAAAGGGGACCCAGGGAGACTCACAGAGATGTTGGCTCTTAGTCAAATGGATACCATTTTGGGGAGTCTTTGCAAAGCAAGTTGATGTTACTTTCCAGGTTTCCTCAGTTCCCTCCCTCATCCCTCCCACATATCTTTCATGGTGGAGTTACCATCTTGCTGCTTTTTTCCCCAACCCCTGCAGCACATGAAAATCATGGCTCCCCTTTGTCCCAGCACAGATTTGGCTGGAATGTGGTGTGAAGGGCAGTTCTCTTGGTGAACCACTGTGATCCCTACAGCAGGTTTGAGAGAAAGCTCCATTCCACCTGCCTGCACTGGGCTCAGCCCCTCCACCAGGTCATGATGCCAACCCTCCCACATCAGATGTGCTGAAGAGGTGAGGGGAGCCTCTCTATGCACTGTGATGACAGAGCACACCCCAAGCTGTGGCGTCCTGTGGCCATTCAGAAACATTTGGTGCCATGATTGTATTCCTGAATGAAGACATTGACACGGGGGAGCTGTCCTTGCACATTTAAGCAGGGTTAAATAGAGGGTTTAAGCAAGAAAGTGTTTGGAAGGAGGTCAGGTCTCATCTGTGTGTGGCTCTGGTGTCTGTTTCTTGAGTCAGTGAGGCCATTGGGTGAGCATGGAGTCATGGTGCTTGACCACAGTGCATTACTGATGGAAATAGTTTACTGCACTGATGGTTGCTATGGACTGCAGCTATAATGCAGGGCAAACCACAACACTCACACACAGAGAAACATATGGATATTCATTTCTCAAAGAAAGAATGTTATTTTGTTGAGTGGTGTAGATTGGCTTCAAGAGCAAGCAGACCAGCTATGTATCTTGGGAGGTGTGATCACACCGCATATATCACACTTGTGCTATGTCATATAAGTTTCTGAGGAAGAGAAAGAACTGAAATGGCTAAGTGGATGTGCTGATTTACCTCAGTGATAAGTGACATTTCAGGGGCAGAACAAAGGGGTGGTTGGATCTCTGAGTGGGTTGGAGTATGATGTACAATTTTTACCCTCACAGTGAATCTCAGCTGCTCCTTGTAACTTCAAAGTAACTATCCAGCTTTCTGTACTTATTTTTGCATGGAGCATCCGTAAAGCCTCACCTCACATTAACCATGACCTGCCACAACATTAGCATTAAAATCCATACACTTCATGGATATCCATTCTCACTGTCATACTGATTTTCAACCGTGGCAAATGATAGACCCCAAATTCATCATATCCACATTTAATGGTTTCCAGTGCTGGAATAATACTGTACTACCTAACATTTCATACCTATGATTAATAGCCTTAATATTCATCTCACTATACACATACATTTTACCTGATACTGATAGTATGCTGACTCCCTTAATTTCAGTAATTTAGAGTGTTACTCCAATGTTTAAAAACTGTATCAATTTCAAGTGAAATTGCAATCCATATATTATTTAAATAATTTTAAGCTTCCAGTCACTTTACATATCATTTCAATTACATCCTTGATCAATATAGAGAGCATTTAGTCATAAAAGAGAATGAGTTAGTCAGATCTACATAGTTTTCAAGGTCACTATATTGTTAATAAAACTTGTTAACTGACACAGGCATTAGTCATAAAGCTGAGTAAACGTAATGATTAAGCCACTCACAGCTCCTCACCATTCTGTTATATCCTGTTTTCTAAAGAGAGAATTTTTATTGTGGGGCCTAATTTAAACCTACTTAAGTCAGTGGAAAGACTGCCTGTGGCTTTGCTGGGCTTCCTATCAGACTGCCACTAAATAACAGAAGCACACTCATGAAAGGAGCAGACAACAGGCGGTAACTCAGGCAGACTCCTACACATCAGCTCCTGGCACAGTCTTTAGCTGTAACGTTCATCTCAGCAAGACAGATGGAGCTTGACCAAGCTCTAGGTGGAACTGTAATTACATTTTATTCCTTCAGACACCTTTTACTGCAGAAAGCACAACATTTTCCCTGCTGCAGAAAGAGTGGAATAATTATTGTTTGAACTTGCTGGGGGGTTTGGTGATCCCCCAGTTGTAGGCTGGTGCCCACTCGCTGGGTGCAAGGGACCAAATGAGAGCATACATACAACATGCAACCATACAGAGTGTGCAATAAGCAGCGAGCAGTACCCAAATGGATACACTTGAATTTAATGAAAACCCTGTTCAGCTCCTGGGAGAGATCACAAAAGTTAGAGCTCCCTTTTAATGATAAGAAGTGCATTATCTGTGTGTACGTGACCACTCTATACTGAATACTATCAGGTACAATGGATTCTGTTTAAAAGTGAAGGATTTTTTCTGGCCTGTGTGTATTCTGCCTTACTCAGACAGTCACCAGTGATGTAAGATCAGGCATTTGAATTATCCTTGCCTCATGGAAAGTTGGGAGGCTGGAAAGAAGTCTAAGGCATTGGCAGTGCCCATATGTACAATACAGGATGAATCATGTCCTATGTGGGATCCCACATTTCACCTAGTATGAGACATCTTGGATACCTCTAAATCTGAGATAATCTCCCTCAGAAAATGGATAGATGGCAACCACCTCCCGTAGGCACTGTCTTTAGTGTAAAAGGAACTATGCCACTGAATCCAGGGAATATACTGAAGAACTGTCCATTGACCATACAAGGGCACAGAGCAGAATCACCTACGTGTAGGTTTCTACCTCGGGAGATTCATTCAAGGTAATCCCAAACACCCAAAAGCATCTCCTGCTGGGTACCACAAGGCAAGAGACACACCAAATTGGCAGTACACAATGGCACCAAAATGGGCAGAATACCTCCTTGGCAATGCCAAACCACTGCAATACATCCCTGAGGAGGCTGAGTCTGCCACAGACACTGAGGGAGCACAAAACCCTTCAGTGTACACTGCAGTCCCATGTCGAAGCCCCCCCGTAGGGCTGCATGCAAGAGAAAATGTCCAGTTAAATGGATAACTTGCTAACCACAACCACACTTACATGACATGTATAAAAGGTGTCTACTGACTCCAAAGAGCAAGGCATTAAACTCACTGCAAAGTAGCAGGAGGCAGCCAGTACCTCATCCAGAAAGCTGATCTGGTTAGGAGCAACAAGGCAGAGAAGTCTGGCATTACACAGAGCTGGGAAAAGCAGAGTGTATGAACAGTATCATCAGAACGTCACACAGCAGAGGGACAACAGCAGCAAGGCCAAAGGACTCCTCCTCCTGGTAGCAACAATAACGAAGGAGCATTCAATACAAAATCCAAGACACTCAAAGGACATATCTGGAAGGTACAGCCAAACAGCAGCAGAGACTTTGTCCTTCAGTGTGATTCATTTATCAGAACCATGACCCCTGCTACAGCCAGCTGCCACTGAAACAGCTTTTTCTAAACAAAGCAAATCCCAATCCAGCATGGTCCAAAGAAAGGAAAATCATGGGTTTGGGAGCTGGACCTGAAAGAAGCAGGAGTCTGTGCACATGGCTACATTGCTGTCAGCAAAGCATTTAGAAAAAGGATTCTGTAGTTTATGTAAGTAAACAAGTATGGAGCCTTCCTATATTATTGCAGAGTTCCTGTTTCATGAATCAGTATGGATACATGCAGAATTTAGTTTCATCAACAGAATTATTTTAATAATTTAAAATTATTTTTATCTCTTTTGTATTCTACTTTTCCCTGAAAAATACCCTTTATGGAGCTTTAACAATATCTTAATAGGCAAATATAGCTGAATAACTGAGGAATTTTTTTAGTGTCAGTGATGTGTTCATTATACTCACGGGATAGTCATCCCTCTTCCTCTTTTGCTTTTGTCTTTGTCTTCCCATAATCGTAGGCTGCAAAGACTAAAAAAAGAATAAAATTGGCACTTAATTTTGCATGTGCATTTTTGTACAGTTCCCAGCACAACCTAAATCGATGCAATGATGCTGTCGCTCCTGCCTGTGCTGCTCAGGGAATTCAGAGAGACTGGGGAGGATTTGCAGAGGGCGATTTGCTCCGGTGGGCAGCAGTGTCTGGAGCAAAACACATGTCCATGGGGAGAAGAGAATTCAGAGCAAATGTCAAGGTGAGGGGTGATGAATGTTTGGGATGTCAGAATGGAGCAGATAGTTTTTGTTGGTGGAAATTATTTTGAAGCTGAAAGAATAGGAAAAAATAGGGGGCTTTAGCAAAGGCATAAGCACAGACCTAGTGGAAAAGGCAGAGGAAAACTGTAACACAAAGTTTCTTTGTCTGGTGGAGAAGCTTAGAATAAAAGACAAGAAAGCGTGTGGGAGAGATGGGGTAAATAAGATTTTTGAGAACACCTAAATTCTTAGGGCTTTTAAGTGTCTCTTGCTTTCGCTGTCTTACTTGGAAGCAACAGGTTGAGGTGACAAATCCCCCTGAAGGAGAAGAGCTCCAATCAGGCTGAGCAAGAGCTGGATATCAGGCATGCAAAAGGGGTTACAAAAGAAATACGCACGTCTAGGAGACATCTGTGCATCTGAGCCAGTGTTGGTACATGAGCTTGCTGTAATCACTCTTTGTAAGAGAAGAGGGGGAGGAAATGCAGCCCTTGAAGGAGATCAGTAGAGAACACTAGAAAGGAGTATCAGGAAATGCACCTAAAGCTTTCTTCATGATCTGAGTTTACTATGCATGAAAGCTGTGACAGTGACATTAAACACAAACAAACCGGATGCTTACTACAGATTTGATCTCCACATTGTGCCACAACTTACTTTTCTTCTGAGCAGAGTCAGCTCTGTTTAACACAGCCCAGCTATTTTAGTTAAGGTTGTAAAGAGGAACAGCCTTTGATATAATTTATTTGAATTTATCTGGCTCCATGGAATTGAACAGAGGCGAAGACCTGCTGAAATTAAACAGACATACAAAACTGTACCAGATGTACCAGAGGCACAAATACCCAAGACCCGCCCTGTGACATTTGGATAGTATTTGAAGAAGCAAGGAGGATATTTTATTTGCTCTTCATATGTACACAGGAATGCTGCACTAGCACCAGCAAGCTGTGCAGGTAGGCAGGGAAAATTCTGGACAACTCCTACACTGGTGCTAAAAACCAACAAGTATTCATTTCCCACATCTAAACAACTCAGGAGACTCTATTTATTTTCATATAGGAAAAGGTCAGGTCACTTCAGCTTTGAGTTTCTCTGGGTTTTATCTATTTTGCTAGGAAAAAATGGAAATTATAAAAGAGACAAGAGGAAATTTCACACAGTGTAAAATGGCTTTCAATAACCAAGCTTCCATAATCTGAGAGTTGGTAATAACCTGCCTTGTGAATCACCTTTTACTGTCATTCAACACTATATAATCCTTTGACATGTAGAAGGTGAGGAGCAGTATCATACATGGGCTTCTTAATGCTATTAAAAGTACCTGAAGACTGTAAGATTTTATCTGCATCCTGTTTCCCATCAGTAGGAAGCAGTCAGGTCTTCCTCACACAATGATAGAAAATCAAGGCACAGGGAGCCTGGGAGCCAGACCAGTACCTATGTAAAAAAGCACGCCCTTTAAGGATTGGCCAAATATTACATTGGGAATTTACAGCTAGGCAGAAGAGTGGATGAGTGTGGCTTTGTCCTGGTTTGGGACGGGGTGAAGTATTTCACTAGGATGGCCCTAGTCTGTATGGTAGCATGTTTTTAAAAATGAAGTGGAATGTTTGAAGGAGATGAGGATAATAATGCTGCCATCTGCCCAGGACTTGAGCTGGGAAAGTGATTAAAGGGAGCTGAAGGGAGCTGAACAGCCAGGAGAAAAAGCTGAAAAGAGCTTTAGTTTGCAGTACAATGCTTCTGGCCTCTGGCTGAAAAGAGAGCAGAAGCAAGCATAAGCCGCTGCGACATTTCCAATGAAAAGACAAACCTTTTGTACTACCTGCAGAGTGACAAAGGGCAGTAAGCACCTGGTGGGACCACCAGCTGGAAAGCAGGGAAGTGAACGGGCAGGAACAGCTTTTGGAACGATGAATGCTTTTTTGTTCCTTAAGAGTTTTGTATCAGTGGATTGCTGGCAGCAGGTTTCTGTTTCCCTGGTATGAATATGAACCAGATCCTGACTTAACACAGGCCAGCTTATTTTCTGGCCTAGTTTGTATGAGGCTGTGGACTCTCCATCCCAGTCTGGCTGAAAAAGTGTTTATGCTGTCAAAAGTTTTCTTTCCTGTTTGCCTCTAATAACTCATTCCTGGTAGTGCAAAATTAATTCTGGATGTAGTCAATGTGTGGTCCTGTGTTTCCCATGCCAAGAGTTCACCTGGCTTCCCATCAGCTGGTTTCTCCAAGGGGTTGTACAAGGGCATGGACACTATTGATGACTTTCCAGATTTGTTACTGCCATTTGTAAAGATTTGCCACGGCATCAAAACCAGTAATCCAGTCTGTCAGACTGGAGTTTTCAAAGAAGTCATTGAATTCAGAGAGAACTGGAGGCTAAATTCCATCTCTGGTGGCTATGAAAATCTGTAATTTCTGTGCTAAGAAGTATCCTATAATTTGTCTGTCATTCGGTAACTGATAATCTCTTCATCCCCTAGGTCTTCTTTCAGGTCATATTAAGTTACAGTAGAAAATATGTTTTCCATATCAGGAGACAACAAATGAGCAGAGGAAAGTGGGAGCTCTGCTTAAGCAGCCCCTAAAATGCTGCAGTGTTTGTTTTCTGTAAACGTATTTCCTTTTGTAACCTACCTGCTTGGCACTTCAAACATGCACACACTTTTGAAGAAACAATATCCAAATAATTTACTCCCAGAAAAAGGCAATTTCCTGCAAGGTAAAAGCAGGAACAGCATAAAATGGTGCATAAAACCTAAAAATCATAAGCAGGCATGGAACTTTAATATATATATGTGGTTTCTGCATCTTCTGTTGAAATCCATTCCCATTGGGTAATTTTTATCCTCAGTAAAAACTGAGTTTGGGGGAAGAACTACAAGATGCATACTTGTTTTAGCTGAAATCACAAGTATTTTAAATAGATGGAAGGTACAGAGCAGTATTTAACTAACCATTAGAAATGTACAAGTTTTTTCTAAGCTCCTCAATACCATAATAATTGGTGAAAGTAATAAATAAAATCCTCATTGTTTTGTTCTGTTTTCTTCCCCAGAGATGCCACAGTTTTCACATTTTCACTCTCACATTTTTAACAAAATAAAAAATATGCAGTTCTATCTCAGCAATTTTTGATTGTTATCTGCTTGTCCATTATATTGAATTATAATGTTGTTCCCAAGGAATTTAGAATACTATCAACATTTACCAGGCAATGAAAAAAACATCAAAGCAAGTAGTTTAGCTTGTGTGTAAAAATTATTGTCATACATGGATTGGATAGCAAATCCAAAAAACCCAATCCCTACTGAGGCAATGATTGTAATATGACTTTGCAATTCTAGTTGTAATGTAGACAACAAACAGTTGCATAGAAAGGTCATGCAATGCACAATTGCAATCTACAATTAATCATAAATCCTAGAAGGAAAAATGCATCTAAATGACACCTAGAAAGTAATGAATGTAGCTTTATGTTACCAATTCTTACTTACTGCCATTTTGTTAGTTGATGACAGAATAAATAATTAATCAGAATAAAAATCACAAAATCTGTATTTTAAAATATTTAGCCGTTTCTGAAGGAAAATTATATGAATTGTGAAACTATTCTTTCTGACTTCAAACACGAATAATCTTTTGGGGAGAATGCTCCTTGCAATGGAGCTGCTAAGATACAAATCAAGTTTAGTAGCAAGTTCCTGTCAAAGAATAAAAAAAAAACAAAAACCCACAGAGATAACAAAACTGCTATATACAAAGAGAAACTGAAACATTGTAAACCAAAAGTATTAAAGTGAATATAAACATAAAATACATTGCATACAGAGTAGCACTAGCCAATTTTGCTGGCTTACACGAATCCTGTGTATTTGCCAAATAAAACATGATGTGGCAACAGAGCTGGACAGGTGGCTTCTCCAGTGCTGCTGTGATTTTCCTTTGATGATGTCTCCAAGATGACTGCTTTGAAAGCACACAGTTCTCACCCCCCCTGCAGCTTCAGAAAAACATCCATGACAAAGACATCATTATATGATATTATTTTTACCACTGAAGTATGTCAAATCAACCTGGCTTTTAACTGTAGTACTGCAGCCAGTCTAAACTCCCTGCCAACAGCATCTGTCAAGCAGTACAACTAACAGTGTTCAAACAGAGTCAGGCAGCCTCCACCCTGCCCAGCTTTGGCAACCCTGCAGCACCCAAACCCACCTCATGGCCACTGCTCTTGTCACCTCAGCGGAGCAGCAGGAGAAAAGGTACTGCAGGGAGCCACCACCATGGGTGTTTGCCAAGCAGATCAGACAAAACCATGTTTTTAAGTCTACTCCATGATTCAGCATCATCAAATAAGGGCTCAGCAGATGAACTGTAAGAAGAAGAGCAAGAGGTCACACATGTGGGCATGGCAACCCACACTGTGGAGGGACCAGAGAGGCATCTGCATTTGCTCTTCCTCTGAACATCTCCCCAACAGCCAAGAAGCAAAGGCACAGGCAAGCCCTAACTTCACACACATTTTATATCCATAGATCTGAAAGACACCCAGTGGTTTGCATTTCATTAAAAGACTTCCATTAAGCAGGCTTAGCAATTTTCTCTTTTAATTGCTTCTAAAAGCAGCTACTCATCTACTGGAAAACCTTGCCTTCTGCAGCTACAAGGCTGCAGGAATGATTCTGTGCCTTCTATATAAGATATGTATATCTATATTATACAGAAGATCATAAATGCACATTTCAAGAATATATATGGCTATTTTGGGTACAATGTAATTTTTTAATGTTTTAATACAATGTAAAATTTAACCTCATTCATATATCCAGAAATCTAAAATCCAGCCATTTCATGGTAAAATATCCAGGGTTTGATTTGTATGTACACTTTCAGTGACTAAAACAGCTAACTCACAAATAAATGAAAAATAAAAAAAAAAATTAAAAAAAAAAATCATCTGCATAAATGGAGAAACAATGTTTAATCTTCCAGGTGTTAAAAGAACCAGAAGATTGAATATTGCAACAAGATGGCAGCCTGCCAACCCAGTGAATGATCACTATTTTTTACTAAATTTCAAGCATTGCTAAAGCTAATTTCTGAATTGATGAAAATGCTCCTTCAGAATTGGAAAAAGTTGGCTTCAACCTGTCAGAAATCCTTTATTGTAAAAAAGCACATTCAGCTTGAAAAAACTCTGCAGACAAGCAGGCAGACCTGTAACCCTGAATGGAATCAACTGCCTTTTTGAAGAAATGCATTTACAAAACTACCCAAAATTTAGGCTTTCTTTAATGGTTCCTCCAGAATCCAATCCAGTACTGATTTTTCAAAAATCTTCAAGTTGTTAGAGAAAAACATTACAATTTTTATAAGGTTTCTTTCAACTGTGTGCCAGCTCAAGTACTCACTAAACACAGCCAGGAAAACTTCTTCCCAATCAGCTCTAAACAAAATTATTTTCCTAGTCACTTTGTTACCATGGTAACTCTGGGCTGTGGGGTCAGAGGAAAAGCCAAATGCCTTTCTATTTCAGCAGCTGGTGTTTGTTAGGAGGGCATGCCCAGAGTTATGATATAAATGAATCTGTGTCCCGTGCTCCTGGGCAGGAGTTGGAGCTGCCTGGTATCTGCCTACAGGCTTTCAGAGGATGATAGGAAGAGTAAGTTCTAGTAGCAAACACTCTTCGTGGGATGATAGGACCACTCAGGAGGTCTCCAAACCAACCTGCTGCCCAAAGCTACGAGATCAGGGCTTTATCCAAGAAAAGCTCCAAGGATGGGAATGGCACAACCTCTGAGTAACCTTCTCTGCTGTTTGACATCTCCCAGTGAAAAAGTTTTCTGAGTATTCATTCTGAGCCTCTCTAGTTCAAGTCCATGCCTGTGCCTCTCTTCCTCCCACCGTGCATCACTGTGAAGAGCCCATCTGCCTGCTCCATACCCTGCCCCTGGGTGCCAGACTGACTGGGGTCACTCCCTGCCCCAGCCTCTCATGGCTCTGCAGGTGCAGCTACAGTTTCCTCTCATGATGTATAACAGGAGAAGAAAGAGGGTGTGTGAAAATACATCTCTGGATGATTTCCAAAGCCACAAAATGGTGGAAATAATTTCCTTACTTCTTAAAACCAGTGAAAACTTTAGAAGTGGGGCTCAAAAGGCACCCAGCACTTGAGAGAGCAAAGCTGCCCTCAGTTTCAGCTGAGTGCCCTGAAGTGGTTCAGTGAAAAATCTAAAGGCCTTATTTTTGTGATATCTGGACTTCTTGCTTTCAAAGATCTTGTATACAGTTCATTTAAAGAACATAAATAATTTCCTTCCCTTCTTTCCACCTCATGTGTCCATTGCACCTGACACCATGAGTCAGACTGGTTACCCAAATGGCAGCTTTCCAACCCAGCAGACACTGGGAGAGGTACATGTCAACACAAACATATGCCCATGCAGGAACCCACCAGGACTCGTACATCAGTCATTAAAAACCACCAGGATGACAACTGAAAATAAACTAAGTGAGCCTAAACTATCTGTATTTATGCAGACATAAGAACGTACAGAGGTTGTGCTGGATGCAATGTTCATGTAGCACCATACTGAGCAGTGGGTGATTAAGGTGAGAGAACTGGGTGATTATGCAGAGAATTATACTACTTATCAGCCATCTAGAGGTTAGAGATTTAAGAGTTTTCTATCCACCATGTTCAGGGATCTTGATGGATTTGTCTTCCATGACCTCTCCAATGCTTTTTGAACCCATGATATGCACAGCGATCTGTAAAAATGAGCTCCACAATTTATTTATGACATATGCAGAAGAAAACCTCATTTATTTTAAGCTGCTGCATGATGGTCACTCTAGGTGTTCTGTAGTTCCCACACAGCAAAATCCAGCAAATTCCAGACTCCTAATTACCTTTGAATCATTCAAAAATTTTTATAGGTCTCATTCCTCTTTCTGAGTCATCTCTCTCCCAAGGTAAACAAGTTGCACTTACACAGCTGCCATTCTCTGTCTCTCATCTTTTTGTTCCATTCTTTGTATCTTCCCTATACCTGTTAGACCCATATTTGAGATGAGGAATTCAGGAAAGTGCACACATAGTACAGATGAGCTATAGGATTTTACAATGACATAGTAAAATGTCTACTTATTTCCTCTTGTTTTCTAACATTATGGTTACCATTAAATTCAAAGAATATAGAATGGACTCTACAATTTTGACCTCAAAATTGCAATCACTGAGAAAACAGAGCTATTTCCCTAACATGAAATCCTGAACATAGTATGTATCTGCTCTGATGAAAATATATGGAAAATCCAGAAAATTATAATGGCATGACCTGATCACAGACACTGTAAAGTTAGTTACTTTACAAGTTTGATGGGAAACCTGTTCAGTTTGGATCAGTAACAATTTCAGAAAATCACAACACAAAAGCCTGCAGACAGATTTAATATAAATGTGCTTTATTGCAGAGAAGTTACATTATTTACATGCTGCAACACATTACAACATAAATCTATCAAGTATTTCATGGTGGATGCTGTTGGTTGCCAGATAACATTGTCATAAGAACCACATTATAAAGTGAAGAGACTTACAGCTTTATATACTCTACAACTTGGAGTAGCTAAAATTTTAAAAGTCAAAGGCAGTGTTTGCTCAGGCCTGCCTGTTGTCATATGCATGCAAAAGCCTAAGGAGAGCAAATATAAACGTCTTGTCTGGTTTCAGGTCTATGATGCCACCAAAGCTGATGATAGGTGTGTACTCATTTATATTTTAAAGCGCATAATCTTGCATAAATTATACAAGTCTAATAAGATTGGTATAAATCTAATTATTTATAAACCATGGCTTAGAAATAAAGGAGATATGCAGCTGGCACATGCATGTAGAAGGACAACCTAGCAATTGTTTGTGACTTTCATGTTTATTGTCTTTTCTCTTAACAGATCTGCTAGAAAACATCTTATTAACATCTTTACTCTAGAGTTGCACTTCTCTTGGCTGAACAATGACAATGAGATTCCAGAAAAAGACGACATCTAAGCAATCTAGTCAATATATGCTGGTGGAGAAAAATCTATGAAATACAAAACATTATTTATGTCTAACTTAGTATGTCTTCATTAAGCAGTGCTTCTAGCAGCATCATAGTGTAATAGGATAGTTGAGTGAAGTTTGGCCCCTCATTTTCTTAAATGTGAAATAATTTAAGTCCCAATTGAATCTGTAGCCCAAAGATCAGTTACTTAATAAATTGGGGAAAGCTTTCCCGTTTTCTAAAGGAAAGTTTTCCAATTGTGTCAGTCTTAGGGGATGTGACTACAGTGAGCCTAAAGAACCACAACAGACAGTTTTTAAGAAGTGAGGGAAAGGGTCAGGACGAAAGAAATCTAAACCAAACGAGAATATACAAGCTGGTGCCTTCCCTGGTTAACCAGCCATCGCGTTTTGCTTGCTGAGCAGCTGGGCTGCTTCACACCAGCCAAGGAGTGGGCTTTGTTTCTGTGTTTCTACTGAAGTTATCTTTCAAAACAGAAAGAAAGGGAAAAGAAACCGAGCAAGTACAGATACATAGCGGTGGCACAGACAGTCATGCACAAAGGTCTCGATCCTGCCAGGAACGCAAGGGGCAGTGGTACCGTGCGGACACTTGGCCAATGTGGATCCCCTCACCCTTGGTGCACAGCGCACCACTACATGGCTCCTGCAGAGCAGGGCATGGGCAGGGTGGCCTTGCTCAGCTCCGAGGTAAAGGATGGAGGGCCAGATGAACAAGGGCACGAGGGCTGGTGCCTGCTCCTTGCAACCGTCTCCAAGAGGCAGTGAGTACATACAAATATCTCCTTCCATGATCCCTCCATGCATGCCCACTTCTAACCTCACAGTCGGGCTCCCATAAATGAGCCAGGGCAGCCTGCCATAAGCTGTTCCCCCATCCCAGTCCCAAAAACCCTTGCTGAGACTGCAGAATTTCCCTTCAAGGACAGGAGAGGTGTGAGATGGTCACAATTTCAGCAGGTTTAAAATTGTGTATTTCTCTGCACACTGGGTCAGTGTTCTCCTGGAGGACTCCCAGAAACCTCTTTTCCTAGGATAGACTTCTTCCCATGAAAATACAGGGTTATTTTCTCTCAGAAAAGCTGATCAAGTCCCACTGAAGCTGACAAGACAAGTTACAGACAAATCCCATGAGTGTCTGGGGCTGGGAAGGGAGAATCTGCGTGCACCAGGTCTAATCTCAACTCTTTTCAACACTAAGGACAGAGCTGGATTTGGGCTGCACATAGGATGCCAGTGGCACTGCGTGTGCAAAGTGGGTGCACTGATGTCTGAAGCACCCAGACTCATATGCCTGACTCCCTTTCATGGGTGGAACAGGGATTCTGGGTTGAAGGGCATAATTATGCCCTACAAAAGAGGGGTGGGAGAGTCAGACAAGCCCAGGGTAGTAAAGACCTAAGTCAGCACATCCCCATGGTGGAACTGAGCACTATCCTGGATAACCAGATTGGCTGGGGCATTTCAGTTCACTTAATCTAGAGCTAATGAGCAGAATTTATAAGTCAGGTAACATGTTTAGACAGCACCAAGACCTGAGTCAACTTGTCCCCAGCTGGCTCAGGTGTTGGCACATTCCAGGTTTGGACTTAGCAGCGGCACTAGGAAAATGAGATCCATCTTGATCTGTTAGTCTAGACATGCCATTGACTCCTCTCCTTTTTAAAGGACAGAAAAAGTCCTCCTCACGCCCAGGTTGTCTAAGTCCCTCTGCTCATTGCATTTTATCTTAAGCCACTTTTTCTATGATGCCACAAAAATCAGTTTATACTACATACGTGTATGTGCATGTGTGTATTAGATATGACATTTATATATATATATTAAACATATATAAATATCTATTTTATATATATTATATATATATTAAACAACACATTCTATTCAATCATCCACATTTCATGTTCTTCCACCGAATCCCATCACTTCTCTCAAATTGCACAAGTTCTTTAGGACTGAGCTGTCTTTGTTTTGGAGTGTGTATAGCCTATAGCATGTATACTATGTATAGCCAATTCCTATCAACAGCACTTTACTGGTACTGCATTGAGATGGCTGGGGCTGTTTCATTACTACTGATACTCCTCAGAATGGTTCAACTTGTCCTCAGGCCCTGATGGTGAGCTGTCACTAAGACTCATAGTTGTGAATGGGCCACGTATGAATTAAGCTCATATGCACGATGAGGACTGTAGCTATTGCTGAAAAGTAGCACTGTATTGAACACTAACTTTTGCTGTAAATGTACATATAAATTAAAAAAAAAAAGTCAAAGCATTTTGGAGAGTTGGAGAGAGATGCCATAATTTCTGTTCCCAGTATTGCTTACATTTGCATATATGGGGAAGAGTAGTATTTTGGACTTCTCACTCCAAGAGCCAATTGTTTGGGGTTTGCCAACAGGGATAAACAGTACAGTGTTGTTCCATAAATAAAATATCTCCCAGAGCTGTCTGGTTTTAGTAAAACAGGTGATCATTTCTGGGGTATGTTCGTTGTCATTCTTGCTTGTCTTATTTAACAGGATAGGATCAGTATGAAATACTGAACAAGATCATCACCATCGATGTTTAAAGTAAGATTTCTTGTCTCCTAGATGATATTTTCCAATTAGTAACAAAAACCCCAGATAAGTTGTCCTAGGACTTACCAGTATATGCAGCTAAGACGACTGAATTTCCACTATTAACAAAGTCTATGAGCATTAACAGGGAAGTGCATAACTTACTGCATATAAAACCCCTGAATAACACAGTATCAAATTATAAATAACAGAGAGTAAACAAAAAACCCCACTATATAAATCACAGGAAAGAAAAAAAAATTATCTCCAAAGCCCAAAAGAATTTCCCAATATGAATTACGGCTTCCATAGCCAGTGAAAGATTACTGCAATTCTACATATAAACAAAAAGGTCTACAGCAGGTATTTGAACTTGCAATTAGAAGACAGTATCTGCAGATTGGATAAATATGTTGTTGTGTCACATAATATCAAAGTTATTTGCAAAAATTATACAATCTGGAATGCTTTAATATGAGACACAACAATGTAATCAAACACACAGTAATAAGAAAATGAAAGCGATAATTTTATAAAATATTTTTGGGATGCATTGAGTTAGCAGTGCTATTTAGATTAAATATGTAAAGTGAAAAGTCGTCACTTCAATAAGCTGCTCGTTGATACCCCTTTTTGCCATGGGGACATTTTCTGTGTCCCACTTCTGCTGGATCTTTAAAGTCCCAAGGGCAAGTTACAGCCAGTTACGGCACCCAGAAATAATTTGGTTAAGATCTACACTGTGCGTTTGTTATCATCTTATTATTTTTTCTTTTAAAAAACAATTGATTTCACAAAGGCAGATTTCTTTCATTGACACAGTAAAATCCTTGGAGCAGGGACCATATTCTGGGCACTGCTAATCACATTGTTGGCACTCAACATATAAATAATAACAACAATAACGATAATTTACTTTGCTGAACTGCTACTTATTTGTAGTGCTGATTCCCTTGATTTAAGTGATGCTCCTTAGGAATTTTCAGATCCTTTTGGCCTAAGTCCCCTCTGTCTTTCCTGTTGTCTGTCTTCTCAATGTTGCTACTCTTCTCAGTCCCAAAGCCTCTTATTTTCGAGGTGCTGCTGTTTTATTTGCACTTATAGCAGAGGTGTTCAATAAAGCTACACTTCTTTCTGCATTTGGTAAATCTGCTGTATCATACTCCCAAGGGCAGACTTCAGCTCGAGATGCTAAAGGTTGCTGTAGGTAACTACTTGGCTTATGGGAGTTAGATGAAAGCACATTTCCCTCAGAAGAGGCAATTTTTCTCTGTTCAGCCAATTTTTTGAGGTTTTCCTTTTCTGCTGTTTTCTGGGGCAGCTCCTCCCGCTCCCCAGCACAGGTATTAGGTGTATACCTATTAACATTCTCATACTTTAGCCCAGGAGAGACCTGGGACTTGGAATTTGACTGATTTTTCTCATTTTCAAAGATCTGCTGCTCTTGTGTCTCCTGAATGGCTGCTTCTACCTTCTCTGAGCTCTTTTGATTTAACTGTTGGTACCCCTCAGGTGTCTTCAGCTTATGATGAGTCTTCCCCTTTGGCTGGGAAGGGTGGTTCTTCTCTGGCTCTGAGGAAGCAATAGACACATGTTTTTGAGCTTTAGAGTCAAAAGGCACAGGACCAGGAATTTGGTCATATATCTCCCAAGGACAAACTTCTCCTATGTTGAAATTGTCCTTGTGCAGAGACTTACCTGGGCCTGTGTCTGGATTTGCAGGTGTTTGACTAACCCTTTGCTGTTTAATAATTCCAGATTTATGGGTTTTCTTTGTGTCCTCAGACTGGGTAGAGTTTTTCCGATGGGAATCCTTATGTTCCCCTTTATCGGAGGCTGGGTGCTTTTTGCTGGCCTCCTTACCCTTCTGCTGAGATTTATGAGATTTAGTGCTTTCTTCTAGACTTTGTGTTTTACCCGTTAGTCCCAGAGTCTTTTCCTTGGCACTAGCAATAACACTGAGGGATTTTTGTAACACAGATGTTCTTGGATGCAGAGGCTTCTTATCGGCACTTAAATTATGTGCACTTGCTGATTTGCACACCAAAGGGACTGATTCAGTGGAGACAGCTTCAACCTTCTCAGGAGCATTTTTTGTTAATTTGTTACCATTCAAGGAGTCCAGAAGCGTTTTCTCAGCAGCTATAACTTCTGCACTTTCTGTAATTAAGCCATTTGGTTCCTCTGTTTGATCCCTAACATGATCATATGTGCTGTGGGACTTTTTTAAGGAAAAAACTCGGTTTTTCAAAGTCTCTTCCTTTGGCTTTGCAGAACTTGTGGAGTCCGGTGGGTTTTTCTTCAGCGTGGCCAAGCTCTTCACAGCACTGTGCTCCATCAGGTCCTTCTCGTCCCTGGAGCACTGCCTGGTGACCGTCTCAGGGATTTCTGTAATACGCCGCATTATCGAGCGCCCCAAGCCCTTTTTAGAGCACCTTTTTTTCTGGAGGTGTGGATTATTAGCAATCATCTTTTTCCTCTTATAGATTTCAAGCTGAGCGTATAGTTTCTTCAACTCATCCTGCAAAGCAAAGCGAATAGCAAAACTAGTATTTACACAGTGAGTACAGTCAAACAAGCAGCCTGATGAATGCAAGACCTATTGCTCAAAAAAGGGCATTGAACTCATTTCACTCTCTTGTTTAATTCTTGAATATGCCATTTCTCCATCAACTTGAATCTCATTTTTTTCCACTTTCGACAAAATTCAACCCTCGTGCACAAACGTTACTTTCCACAGCACGCACACTTCATATTCATTTATCCTGTTTCAGATTTCACAGTGCTGTAGCGTATGCTTTCCTGCTGAACTCTATAGCTGTTTTTTGTTCTCAGAACATAAGGCCTTCAATCATGTAAAATAAGAATAAAGTAGTTTTCTCCATTAATCAAGTATTTTAAAATGTATCTTTATAGTTATGTATGCTTATGTATATGTTACATACAAATGACTAATTAAACTGAAACCAAAACCTATTTGCACTTCCAGATAATTCAAAGAATCTATGTAAACTGAGTAACAGCTCTTGCTGAGCATAATTCCTCCTCCTTAGCCACCACTATGACTTTTACCACCATTAGTAATGCAGCATCTCGTCACACTAGTAAATACTTCCCATGAGAGTTTACATGACCTGATACCACAGGCATAAAAGATCTAAGCTGGCATTTTTCAGCTGATGTCTGCAAAGAGAAACAAATGCATGCATGTTGGAGTTTTCTTGTAGGAAAAAGTGTCCTTGAAAACGAATGCTGTTTAAATGAGTTATATGTACCCGAATATCTTCAGGATCCAAACTATGTTCACTCCATGCTGAGTTGATACTGCTGTTCAGATAGGATCCAGACCGACCCATATCAAGCTCATCTTCATAAGCTTCTGTAGCTATATCATCTCTTGGGTTATTGCTTGAATGTGAAAACTGTAAGTATTCACAAAAAATATGTTGCCATGAGTGCAAAAGTTTACTTCAACATCACTGTAAGAGCTTACAACAGCTTTTATGGTACAATCACCCTTCTACAGAACTGATGTGATTCTCAAACTCAAAACATTACTGTAAGCTTCACTGGCTTAAGTAGTGTCCTATAGAGGCTCAGTATTGTATGGAAGAAACTCATATTAATGATGGCTTAACTTGATAAATCTTAGAGATTTGGATAAGGAGAAAAAAATTCTTCTTATTTTGATACTTGTTTGAACCTCCTTAATAGACTTGCAGACATTATTTCCAATTAGGCTGGTAAAACAGTAAGACACTATTTTATACAACATACATCTTAATAATCCTGCAGAAAGCCATTCTCCTATTTTAGATCCTAACCCTGAAAAGCAAGACATTAGGTGGAAAAAAAAACAAACAAAAAAAAAAGGAAAAAAGAAAAGAAAGAAACTATTGAAAAATGAGACAACTTTTTTCTTCTATATTTTACCAAATCCTTGAATCAGGAGATGGAGGTTGTCATTACTGCTTTATTCATATTGATTCACGCATCTGAAGCTACTATTGTCCACACAGTCATCTGTCTTCAGGACTTTATGAATAGAACTAAACCTTGTGAATCTTAATTCTCTGAAATCTTTAGTGTATTGGAAGAAAAGTCTGTGGAGTGTAACACAGATAATAAGCTAAAAATGAAAATGCTGATCAGTAGTTATGAGTCAACTTTAGAAAGGTCAACAAATTTTCTAGGCTAGTTTAGAAAGACACCTCTGAAGATATGTAATAAAGTACATGAATATAAAATAGAAAATATAAGATTATTGCTAAAGACCAGAAAAGTAATTTAAAATACAACAAGGTTATGCACTATTAAGGCTGCATCAATGAGTCCCTTGTTATGACTGTTCAATGTGTATATATTTGACAGTCATCAGCATAGCCTGTTCTGACACTCAGGAAAAAGGCAGGAATAGCAGCTTCATTAACCTGGAAATTCTATCAACCTGAATTGCTTAATGCTCTTTCTTCATATGTAGCTTTCACCTTTACTGCTATTTTGACTCTTGAGCTTTTGATTAATATGGTTAGTCATTTCAAAAGCCATTAGAAAGTCATTCCTTTTGCTGGACTACTGTCCTAAGAAGGAAGTTCCACTCCATTCCTGGGGATTGTTGCTAGGGACAGGAGGAGCCCCCTGCAGATCTCCTGCCCGCAGTGAGACACTGAGGCTTTGCTCCTGATGCCCCACAGGTGTCTGGGATGCAGTTTGGGGGATTTCTCAGCTCTTCCCTGAGTCCTGCCATCACTGTTTGTGCCCCCACATCACTACATCATCTACTTGTGCCCCCACACACATATCTTGGCACCCAGCACCGCCCCTGGCTCCTTGCCATGGCCGTGTCTCCTCCCAGTATGCAGCATCTGTATCAGGCTCTGACTGGCAAAGGATTCTCCTTTTTCAGCCTGTAAGAGCCTGGTTTAAATCCCAGCATCCCTATCTCATGGCTAGTCCAGCCTCCTGATTCCAATGTTTCTACACCCTGGCCTAAATTCTTTGATCTCAGCTAACTTTGGCAGCAGCAGTCACACAAATACCTAGAAAAAAGCACAGTTAGGCAGGATTCTTTCCTGCTTGTATTAATCACATCAACATTTAAAGTTCTTTAAACTCCTGGAATTTTGAAAGCGAAAGAAAGAAACTTTGAAAATGTATACATTTAAAAATCAAAACAATACAGCTTTCAAGGTAAAACAGCCAAATTTTACATCTTCCTTTTCTATCAGTTGCTGCTAGATTTACACAGAACTGCTTCTGCATGACATTTATCTTCCTCTGTCTTGGCAAAAGAAAAGAGACAGCAGACTCAAATACCTTAGGGATCAGAAGTAGCCCAACAGTGACTGTCACAGTCAAATGTGTGTGTGCAAAGAACAGCATCAGCATCCAGTCAGACTGAAGTCTTGAAGCAAGAATGAATCTGAAAATAGAATTCAGGGTTGCAATTCATTGCGTTTCTCCAGTGCATTAGATTTAATATCTTTAGTATTCCTTAGGATGCCTTTCACTGAATGGCCAAACACAACTGGTTCTGTTCTGTACTGGTTTCATACAGACTAGAAATTACATCCACACGCTTTCCCTATATGCTAGAATTTCAAAACAACTCTGAAAAAAGAAAAATCAACAACTCAAAATATAAAAAGAATCAACAGACCTTAAATTATACTCCTTACTCCATCTTTCTCACTCTATTGAGCTGTGTTTTTGTTTTGTGTTTATTGTCACAGTTTCTTTGGCCTGAGTTATGGCAGCTTACATACATTAAGGAGCTGAAGGGATGGTTTTAGGTTAAGCACATGTACTATGATGAATTGCAGTGCACCTTATAAACACAGGATGTCCACAGATCACAGCTACTGAGTACAGCTGATAAGCCATCCAAGGGAGAACTGAACTGAAATGCATTTTAGCAGGGAGCAGAGAAATGATCCTTATTGCAGGACCACCCAGGTCACTGCTGCGGGGTCCAGGAGCCTGTGAATGCTTGGAAATGAGTGGCTGAACTTCTCAAACAAAACAGTTCCTCGCTGAGCTTTCTAAAGGAGTGGTAGAACAAGCGGTGCAGTTAAAGCTGAAGCATGCTTGGCTTGTCTGCTTTAGTGAGCTCCCAAAGATAGAGGCAGTAAGCAGTGCAACGGATGAATGGATATACTGCTGGCTTGCAATTTCCAGGCTTACAAAAATCATTCAGATAGAAATGACATTTGCAACTTATCCAAGTTCACAGATGCACATTTTGAAGAAGCTTTTGTTAACAGAAAAAGTCTGGCATGAAACACTGGCTTACATACTGCAATAATACAGTCATAATTACTTGTTTAATACTTTGTAAATGCAATGTTTTATTAACGCAACAAAATATTCCAATTAATTAATTTGTAGAGAGGTATGTTGCTTTGGGGTGTGGGGGAATATGAGGAGGCTCAAGCCTGAAATTTAGCAAACTGAACACAACCGAACGGATGAAGATGACATGAGAAACTGATGGATGTGACAAATAACAGAGCAAAAAGTGAGCAAAAGTTACAGACAGTGCTGTAAGGGATGGCAAGATTACACAATATTTCTTCAGCAAACCAGCATATATCAGACAGATGGGAAAGAATCAATACAAAATATACATTAAAAAAAAAAAAAAAGAAAAGAAGGAAGAATAGGATCAGCAGACCTTAGGCTGCAGGCACAGGATTGTCAATAAGACAAATTGAAAGGCTTAATCCCTTTGTGTCTCTTTCACAAGGTATGTATTAAAATGCCACATTTTCCCCTTTTCCCCTCTCTTTCATCCAAGGTTACTTGCCTCCTGTTCCATTGTTAAAAGAAATTTGCAGCCCACAAAATACCTCTGAAGTCTATCTTCTAACATGGCTCAACAGAGAGTTTAGGAATATAAATTAATGGGGGAAAAATTGACTGAGAAGCTGTCATATTGATTATAATAAACTCAAAAGTATTGTAAGTGAATTTTACATCTATCAGGAATTAAAAGAAAAATGCTTCCATCAAAGAAAGATTTTAAACAATAAGGTTGCAGATCTTTGTGTTAGGGAGTATAGATTTTGAGTGTATGTGGGTGTTGAGATATAGGGTTAAGAGAAGGGGAACAAAAAAAATGGCATGCCTGAAAAATGCAGTGAACTGTATAACAATGGTAAGAGAAAAGAGCATCAGGAAGGAACAGAAATGAAGGATATGCTTTGCTGATGTTTACTCAGAAAAAAACACAAAAGCAAAAATCAAGAAGACAAGGAGGAATGCTAGTGCCAAGACAGACCAAGGAACAGAGAAGAGTGTTTGAAGACTGTCAATGAGGCAATGTAAAAGAAAAAAAAGAAAAAGTCTTAGATAAAGTCTGTTAGGAGGCAAAATATGGTGTGAGAATGTCAGAAGAAAGTCTTAAGAGTTTTTACAGGATGAGATGAAACTCACGTTATCTTGCTCTTTTGCATTTTCTAGGACCAATTCATTTTTAAAGGGTACTCTGTAGGAAAGCCAGATTTAGTAAATTTTCATGTAGAAATAGGAAAGACTCTTCTTTATTTATTACTACCCAAATAATTTACAAGGATGAAATGTAGAGCTCATTACAGTCTTTAGAAGAAACATGGGCTTTATATTACTGATACAGCATCATATGCATAACAATTTTTTCATGTCAGCATATAAAACACTATGCTTCATGCCCAGACCAGTACAACAATCTTAACATATAGCTGCAGCTCACCAATCTGTTGCATACCAGCAAAAGTTCATACAAACCAACATTCTTACCTGCTGTTTTTCTAGGGATACAAAACAGTGAGCAGTATGTAGATGACTGAAGACAGACAGTTGTTTTGCTATACCTAATTTATCACATATACTAAACTTTGATCCAAGAAAACAACACCTAACTATACTAAAAAAACCCTCTAATTATAAAATTTCATATTCTTGAATCCTATGGGAACAGTTTTAAATTTAGTAAGCACTTTATTTGCGGAAACAAATATTTATAAGACCTTCCATAATGCATCCTAACCCATTCACCCATTCTCAGTTGTATCATATCAGACCTGAAAGGTAAATGGTTAATTACTAGATCTACAGATCACTTGCCTAATTGTATGGAATATAGCAGAGATAATGAGCTCATTGTGAACTGCAACAGCCATATAACGTGGCTCATGAAATGCTGATGGGACTGTCCGCACTGCATAGCAGAGATAAACACCCCACAAGAGGAATAAAAATTCAGCTGTGAGAAGAACAAAAAGAAATAATTTGCAATTAGTTTTATAGATGGAAGGAAATTTGAAGCACTACAGTATCTTCTGTATGTGTGAGTATCTATGCAAAGACAATACACATGTATAAAAGTACACACATAGGCATTCAAACTCTTTCAGATATTGTCACTTTACATGATATATTTGGTTTTAAATTTACACATTTTTTCCAGATCAGGAACCTTTGCATTCATGGTATTTCAGTTTTTCAATTAAAAAACTTTGAGAAAATGTCTAAAAATGTCTTGCTTGCTTTCATAATTGGTACTACAGAAGTCTGACATCACTTCAAATAACAAGTATTTTTAATTGTAGCTCTGGTTCTTGTTACAGAGGCAGAAATAGTGCTACTACCAGACTACATGCTTTTTAAGACAACACTTTCATTTCAAAGGTTTATAACTTAGATAAAAAAATATATTTTGTGTTTAAAAAATTCCTCTGTTCATGGTACTTAATTCTGCTGGTGCCCATAATATGACAAGTCAATTCTGGGGGTCTAATGCACTTAAAACAAATGATGTGTTTCTGCCAGGAGAAAAATGAGTAGAGGAAGAAAGGAAAAAAAGTAGGGTGTCTGGATCAGCCTAAATTATTCAGTTAGAGGTAGCTCATCTGCACCCAGCAGTATGCTGACTTCAGCTTCCAGTGGACAGCCTGATGCAACATCATTTTGATCTTGATATGAATGATTTCCTAACCATCTTGAAAAAACTCCCAGAAAGAAAACCCTACAGCTCTGTCATGTCATTATGAATAGAGATGGTGCCAGTCCCTCTTGCCTTGCAGTCTGGGTTGACAATGGCTGGAAGTGTTTGAGTGTCACCCAGCAATGTGCAGCTGCATGTTAGAACCTGGCAATGCCAGCACTGCTCCAGAGCAGCTTCAGAATCTGTGATCCCATTGTTACTCATACACTGCTTTCATCTTGTTGAATTTTTGCAATAAAAACTACAATTAAATGCAGTATAAGAGAAAATTAATTATTTTTGCCAATAATTTTTCCAGACTGTAACTAAACCTGGTGATCGGTGACATCATCCTGTGGAAGTGATCAGCAAATAATTATTGGTCTGGTTTCAGTAATGACACAAATGCCTGTGAACCCCACCATTAACAACAGACTAAAATATAACATCAGCATTGGATATCTCATTAGAACAGGTCCTCCAGTTCCTCCACTTTTAGTAGTCCACAACTGCTGTAACTTACCTATAATATATTGTTATACCACTTTGAAATTTCTAATTTTGCTGTTAATTCCAGCTAAAATCAATAAGAGACAAATCTGGATAAAATGAAATCAGAGTACATAAATCTCTCTGTGCTATGACAAGAGTTCAGTTTGAACAACACTTTGCACATTTCTTAATGAAAAATATATGCCCTGTCTCCAAGATCATAACTTTAAGTAGAACACATCCTTCATAGACCCAGCAGCGTTACCAGTTACATAAATCCAAACACCTGAAGCAGCATAATCCATCCATACTGCTGGTTTTGTGTTCTTCCTCACCAAATCCTAACAATAATAAACTTTTTGATCTTTTGACTAAGTAATAGTATGATTTCAGGCCCTACTGAGTGTCAAAATGAAAAAAATCTTGGTATGAATTTCTGAGACTGTGTGTCCCAGCCTGGTTTTGAGCTCAACAAAAGCATACATGTAGGTGTGTTTTTCCCAAATTACTCATACACTTGAGCAAACTGGCTGCTACTTGCATTTAATTTCTAGAAAATTAGCTGTGCTATAAATGAAGTCTATCATTCTGGTTTCTTAAAAAACCTCCTGCACAGAATGACTTACCAAGCCCTCTTGATCCTGAAGTCTTTCCTGACCAAGTGGAACACAAATTTGGCTTCAATGAAATAAGAACAAAGGTTTTTTACAGATCTTAGCAGTTTGGGTTTTTTTCTTTAGGTAGTTGCCTCACATATGCAGAATCATGGCACCGAAATGTGTTGCTCTTCAAATGACTGTAATTTATTGCTTTAATTGCTCCATAATGATTTAGAAGAAATTGAAAAGCAGAAAATTGTAAGAATTAGGCTGCTAAAGCCAGATCACTATATCTTACTGTCCTGTTTTCTTTGGAAATCCTTCATACTAACACTGTTCGGCAGGGCTCCTCTACCATGCCAGGCAATGCCTATGTCCTCCCTGTAGTAAATAAGTTGCTGCTTCAAATTTTATATATATTGTTACTGTTATAAGGTTCACTAGTTAAGAGAGTTACTAATTGTTAATTACCCCGTTGCCCCCACATTTAGACCTTTAATTTGTATCCCTCTCCCGTCGGGGAGTCACTCCCGCCGCCTCCTTCATGCAAGGGCCGGGATTACCCGGCGGGCTCGGGGGAGTGCAGGCCTGGGCCGCCGCCGCCCGCGGAGCCGCTCCCGGGGCCCCCTCGGACCGGACCCGGCACGAGCAGGCCCGGGCGGCGCCCGCCCCGAGTCCCCGGCATGGGCCGGCTCCAGCCTGCCTGACAGCCCGCGGCTCACCCATCCCCGGGTGGGCACGCTCCAGAGCAGAGGACACGCTGGAGAGCAGACGGAGCCGAGCCGCCGCGACGGGACACGTGAACACCTTGAGAAGGATTGAGCAATACCTCCCACAAAGACTTGCGCATGCAAATAAGAACACCTCGAACACTTTTTAGAAGAAAACCCTTCAAATGGAGAGCCAACATACAGTCAAAAGACATAAGCAGCACCCCAAGTTGGGGAAGCGGTGGACGCATCTCCTGACCCGGGTTTGGAGCTTTTGCCCTGTCCCCCTGACCTAGAGAGTTAGATAAAGGTGGACCCGAGCTCCCAAGTGAAGGGGGACGCTCTTTCCAGGGCCTGCCGGGAGGGAAGGGAGACCCAGCTCTACCTTGCAGTCAAGCAACAGGGCTGTACCATCTCCTCCTCTTCTGTGTCGCCTGTGGCAAGCTGATCACTAATAAAGGCATTTAAAGGAGAAAGCTCTCATGCCCTTTTATTCATAAATTCACATTTTGCCTTTCATCCAAACTTCCCCTGCTCCCCAACATGAGCTGCAGAACTGAATAGATGAGTTAATTGTGAAATAACAATTACCCATAAAACCACCCATGGTCTGTCCTTCTTCCTTCTTTCTCAGCTGAAGCAAGAAGAGCCCCAAGTTTCTTTCTGACTGAAAAGATCAGTTACAAGTGCTAACGGAGGCTGAGAGTTTGAAAAAATTTGGCTTTCAAAGAAATAAAAATACCCATGTAAAATTTCATGTGCTGAAAGTATTCTTACTTGAACTAAAGGGTGAAGGCCAAATTTTTCTTACTTTTAGAAGAAAAGTAAAATAGCTGTAATTTTGAATTAGTGGGTTTAGGGGTTTTTTTTGGTTGGGTTTTTTTTTTTTTTTTTGCATACAGAGCAAAAGAAAATGGAAAAAAAAATCCTTCCATTAAAAAACCCCAACACCTTACAACCCAAACATTTCAATTAGCTGGTGTAAGGAGGAAGGCAGGTAGCATCTGATCTCCAGATCTGACTAATTGTGAAAATTTCAGTTTTCATTTTCACAATCATAGTTACAAGGAGTTCTTAAGACTAGGCAGTTTCAAAGTATTAATATTTTGGAGCATAACAGTAGTTTGTACTATTCAGTGCAATGTTTTTAGAAAAGCTTTCTATTTGGAGCAGAGTCGGCATTCCTGTCTGCAGATAATAATTACTGTGACATCTGGTATGGAACACAAATACAGAAGAGCTCTTAAAACATAAGGTAAAATAACAGAGTTCCTTTACTTGCTAAGTCCAACATTACAATAATTTCATCAGCAATGACAAAACAAAACAGACTGATAGAAAACCTATTTATATCTAAACCACTAATTAAACAGCTTAAATATATCATGTAAAAGCTGTGTTTGGGGGTAAGTCAAGTTACTATAATTAGCTACAGATTGTTAGCGCAATTTGCAACAAAAATCTGAAGGTGTTATAAATTTTTGCTGTATTGTTTTCCTACAAGGCCTTTTTAACTTTCTCAATAGAAGGTAAGGTAACATATTAATGTATTTATTACTCCAATGAATAACAAAAATATAACTAGCAATAGATAGATAGATAGATAGATAGATAGATAGATAGATAGATAGATAGATAGATAGATGATAGATAATTGAGTACATCTGGCCACTGTGTAGCAAGGCTCTAACGTACAATTAATCTCTGATTAGGTTTTTTATGGGACACGAGTGACTGCTTTGCACCAAATATATTTAATGGTCAAAATCTGTGAAATATGATATGAAATTTCTATTTGGCTTGCTGAGTAATTTTCCACTAAAAGTCTGGTGTAGAAAAGTGACTTTCTGACCACTAAAGGAATATCTTAGCACACTGCATACCTACCAAGAGCAAACTCAAAGTTCAAAACATATAATCTTGTTCCTATGATTTAGCACAAGGCTTATAAAATATCCCATTTCACATATTAAGCACAAAACCAAAAAAACCCCCTTTATTTCCCCGTCTGAAAAAATTATGGAAATTCCTAGGAGAGAAAGCTGTCAACTTTTGTCTGGAAAGAAAATGCAGAGTCAAACCAATAAAACATAAAAGAGCTCCGAAAAAATCCTTGCAGTAGTTACTCTATAATTGTCCAAAACAGGCATTCAGATTTGGGAGACAATCTCTGATAGATAAGAGGTTAAGAAAAGGCAGAGTTGTTTAAAGGCATAAATGGATGCAGATATGAATGGAAGGTAGGAGATGAAAATCTAAAGTGACCTCAATATGTCATGTGCACAAATGAATTAGTCTTTAAATATCTCTCTTCTTAGTCACTACCTACTTCTTATCCACAAAACCTTTTATCTGGTCTTTGCATTATCTGATCAACCTGCTTAGTATATTCGTTGGTGTTTAAAAATCAGGATTCTTCCTTGTCTTCATGATCCTGATTATGTTTTTAGAAAATGAGGCAATTTGGAGCACTTAGCTTGATCATCCAATGCACTGGGCCAGCCTCGCCTGATGCCACCGGCCAGTTACAACGAAGAGTAAAGTCTGCTCTATAAGTAATGTGCCATGTCTGCTCACCTGAGCAGACATTTTTGGGCCACTGCTCATATTCTGCATCTTCTGATAATGAAGGACAATGATTTACACCCACAGTTTGTGGTATGTATCTGTTTTACAGAAAAGGATGGACTCAGGGTTGTTATTACTGACTTAATCAAACTTTCTCAAAAGATCTGGTTTAATATATTTTCTAGGTTTTGCTTGTGGTGGTAGTTTTTACAAATGTTTTCAAGTTATGGATTGTTTCTTTAACCCCCTGTAGTTTCTTGTCACTTGGGATCTCCAAGTTGTCTCCTCCCTCCCTGTTGTCTACTAACCTGTTTCTACCACTACCACCTCTGTTTCTAGAATGTGTCCCAAGACCTGTCCCTTGAATTGTCACTCTCTCTGTAACCCTTCCCTTTGCTCTAGAAAGATCACTTGTATTCGGTTGATGATTGGATGGTTTAGATTATACCCACCCCTTAAATTACCCGAATGGCTGGGCAAATTGTCAGTTGTTAAGTTTACTCCTCCCAAGGGATCCCCGACTGGTTCGTGTGTTGTACCCTCCCCTGGATAAAAGGCCATGCACGGGGCCTCTCGGGGCCTTTTTGTCCCTGTCCCACTTCAGCGGAAGGTGATAAACTTCTCTCTCGGAGATACATACAAGAAAGTCTCTTCCCTACTTCCTTTGTGGTCGCTCCTCGACACCCTGACCCACCAGGCTGACTCTCCTCTCCCCCCGACGGGCTCTTCTCAGCCTTCCGCCCGGAACCGCTCCCCAGGCTCCTGCCAGCTCGGGAGCGCCATGTATCTGGGCAGTGCTGCACCGCGTGCGCTGAGCCAGCGGGTCGGGGCTTCCCAGAGAGGGAAATCCTAAAAGCGGCTCGTGTCATTTGCTAAACGTGCAGTGGTCTGTGTTGCTCCAAGCAGGAGGAAATCCCCACGTTAATCCATTGCTGCTTTCACTGCTGCTGTGCAGATGTCTGTACTTCACCTAATCAAGGCTGCCTAATGATGGAAGCTCTGCAATTTGTTGTAAAGGACATTTAGATGTCTAGTGAATGACAGGAAAGACTGCAAGGGGGGAAAGTGGTCTAGCACACATGCACAACTGACTTCTAACTCTGCTTGTGCCTCAGGCTCCTATGAATACGAAAAAAAACCATTTGAGGTTCCCATTCAATCCAAACTTTGCAGAGGTGATCATTTTTTTGCAAAAGTGGGAGCATTTTTCTTGCCATTTGGGTGCCAAATATGCATTTTTGCTGCCATTTGCAGCAAAAATAAGCATGCACGGCTGTATTTGTAGCCAGTGTGACCATACAAATGTTGCAAATATATTTGACTAAGCTCTGTAGCTGAGCCTAAGGCATTGCAACATGGACAACCATATTAAATGGACCACATAACCCTAATCTCACTGTCCCTCAGCTCTGCCTGTGTAAAATGGGGATAATGCCACCCTGCCATTGCAGGACAACAGTAGAAATAAATTTACCCGTATTTGTGAAGAGCTTGAGTCCTAAAACATGTGCTTCCTTCCTGCCATAGTCAGGAGAGGAAAGTGAACTATTTCAGACTATCCTGGTTACTTCTCAGCCCTCCTATCCTGGCAAAAATGCCTTTCTCTTCATTCTCTTCCTCATGCCAGCCCCTTGGTGAAGATGGCTGTGGGCTCCCTGGAGCCAGGACACCCATTCCTGTGCTCACTTGCACTCTGCTGTCCAGAAGCTACTTGCAAAAAGAAGACAGCCCGGAAAGATTAAAGCTCATTTTCATGGCTCTGTATGAAGCTTTATGTCTCATCGCACTTACTTGTTTAAAAAGCACCACAACAGGCCCAAATTAGGCCACAGCTCCCCAGGGATGGTGACATTAAAGCTGTGACTTGACTAAGTTCAATTGGTATTCTGAACTCTACACTGTTGGTAAAATAGCACTCTTCCAACAATTATACATTTTTTCCCCCAGGTTTTAAACTCTAATTACTGATTACCACTCTACTTACCTCCATAACACAGCTACAACAATTCATCTATTTCTCTACCACACTTCACTACATTTTAAATCCCGTTTACTGAAATGAAGTGAGCTATGGATCTGGAAGTGCAGCTCTTCCATCCGTTCATTCACTCAGGGTGCCAGCTGGAGCTGAGCATGCACCATTTTAAAACTGGAAAAAAATTGTGTCCTCGATTGCTCCTGTGTTGCCAGCCAACGCAATCTCTTTCTGCATCGCTGTGTCCAATCTCCCACCTGGAGAGTTGCACCATGTCATAGGAGAAGCTTTTTTCTTCAACTGAAAGGATTTTCATATATTTGAATGAACTGTGATTACAAGTCTTTAGTGTTGAGTTATTCCTAGCAAATTATAAATTACCAGAGGTTTCTCTGTCTCTCCCACCATATCTCAGCATCATTTAATTAGCTATGCACAGCAATAAAGAGAGCTATTTGTGGTAAAAGAATTGATGGTGGCAGATTCAGATTTTTTTCCTCCCAGAACCTCCATGGCCTGTGGCTGTGAAGGCTAAGAAAGAAGAGGGGGGTCCTTGGACTGGTGGGAGGCACAGTATACTCTGTCCCCCACACCATCTGACTTACAGGTCTACTTAAAGTGATGCAAGGGACATGCAGACCATGGTCTATGGGTCCCATGGCTTCAGGGTGCCCTAGAGATGGTTTTTGCTGGCAGTGGAGACATATCCACTGTGTGAGCAACAGACCTAGAAGTCTCACTGCACTTCTTTTAACCCTTATACTCAAGTATTTTCTTAATTCTCCTAGACAGATGTGCTGTCCTGCCTCATGACTTCCATAGCTCACTGTTGCTATTAAAGTCAGCTGGACACTCTTCTTGTCTCTATATGTCCCATCATCCTCTTCGCTTGTGTGTGGATGAAAGAGGGAGAACAGGATCAGCTGAAAACTGGCTGAGTGTGGGGCCTCTTCTCTCACATCTTAAAGAGGATGCAAGCAAATGCCAATGGCATCCAAAGTACTTAAAGTGCTGGAAAGATTTGGAGCAGTACCAGTAGTGGACTCCAAAAAGTGATGCAAAGACAAGAGGAAGTCAGAACACCTTCCAGCCTCTCCCAAATCACAGCAGACATGCAGAAGCAACTAAATATGGCATTCACCAATACACAAACATGTGGCCCAGGCACTACAAACGTGGTTTCCTGAGCAGAAATATTTTGTAGAAATCATGCCTAAGTAAAGGGTACGGGATTTCACTTATCATGTAAAAGGTAACAAGAAAAAGCAACGTTACTGCAGGGGGTAATGCAACTCAAACTGCTAAACCTGGGGGTTCCAGCAGCACTCCCCATCTTTGGTGCTGTCCCTCATACTCTTCCAGATTTACCTTATCTGAGAGATGAGTGACATAAAACTGTGCACAGTGATGTGGACTGTGGAAGGACTGCTGAAGAGGTGCACAGGGTGGCAGGAGGATTGGTTTACAAGCAGAAGAGACAGAGCTGAAGGTAGTTTGTAAAACACTGTTTTTTTCCTATTTCTGCTGAAAACATTTTACACAGCCCTGGCCTTATCACTTAGAATAAGCTTTTCCCAAGTGATCACTATTTTTACAGGATACTTTTTTTGAGTATCTAATGTGAGAAATGAAGCCAGATCCACACCAGTGCTGAATTCTAAGCATCTCCTGGTTGTGTTTTCCACAGAGGAGGCTATAAACAAGACTCTGAAAAACCAGTCCCTCGATGTCTCAAGACAGACACTGAAAATGGATAATTTTGGCTTTAATCTTTGTGCATTGATGCTAAGGGGAACATGTTTAAAAACACCCATTTGGAAACAAACGGTTCTTTATTCATTGCATGCTCTGAACAACACACCCCAAATATGGCATAGGGCCATATCAAACGGAGATAACAAAAAGAAATAATAATCACTCGTTCACTGAATGCAGCAGAGGGCCTGTAGAAAATTTAATAAAAGAGCCTCATAAGGATGTATTACAATACCCTAGCTCAAAACTGTACAGGCAGTCTTGATGCCAAATTTGTCAGAGCCTATCCTGGCACCTCATGCCCTCTTTAGATGCAAAGATTATGTATGTTAAATATCAACAAATGAACAGTGGGAGGGAGTTCTTCTGGGAACAGTCCAAAAATACTCACTTTGTTCCTTTTCCTGCCTGAGAGCATGCAGTAATTATGAGGAAGTTTCATATTTGAAACCCTCCTGATGCCCAAGACCCAAAGCATGACCTACGGATGTGTGGGCCATGGCAGCAGCTCAGAGCAGTGGAGCAGCACTGCTCCTGCCAGCCAGAAATCAAACAGGTGCAGGAGAAAACCATCTCCCTGTGCTCAGTTAATACCTGTCATTCACTTCTGGTCTGAATAAAAACTGAAAAACACACACAGAATGCATGGGAGACTTTTAGAAACCTCCCTATCCATTCAGGGTGAAACTGGCCCTGTTGAAGTCAAGAACATCCACCTGTCAAGATTTCACCTCTGCTTTTTGTTTGTGCTTGTGCATGCATGTTTATCTCTCTGCCTGCCTTTGTCTCCTCCCTGGGGCTTTGTTCATTAGACTTATTATATTGTCTCTTTTTCCAGTTTCTGAGAAAACTGAGAAGCTCTTTCAAATCCTGTGTCAATATCTGTTACACTTACAGGATGTTTTCCCCTCAGGATAAAGAATAATAGTTTGATTTGCGACACTGCCAGCCCTTAGGTATCAGAAGTTTTTCACTTGGAGTTGTTTTCTAAGTCAAAATCTGATGGTGACTGGTAGAGGTATAGAATATATTAAGGCCATAGGAAAAAGGCTTTGTAGGTGAATATTTTGAAGGCCTCAGGTCTTCCTCTGCAATCTCAGACTGTCAACCATGCCACGGCTTTTCAATGAGACAGATGCCCCGACCTCGAAAGGAATGCAGAAACTAACACAAAGGAAATAAAAGAATAAGGCAAGTAACAAATAAGCTACCCACAAGTACCCAACCCTAAGGAAAATAAAAACACTAACTTACAAACCCGAAGGAAAATAGACAGTAACTTACATTACATTATGTAGATAAAATAGGATTTACTGAATGCTAATTTTTCTCATCAGCATATCACAGAGTACAGAGGCAATGCTAGAAATGGTGATAACCAGTGTGTCTAAGTCCCTATGTCTCTCCCAGAGACCATCCTCTTAAACTTAATGGAAATGTAAATATAAAACATTCACTGCAATAAAAGTCTCCGGAGATAGAGTCTAAGTAGCGTGATTAGTATGGAAAATGCTTCATAAATCCCAATTCCAATAATCTCTGGTAGCATAAAGGATTCATCTCATTATGACTTTCTAGCAGAGCCTTGTTAATTCTCACTTCACTAATCTGTGACCTTGAAAATTCCCTGTCCACATTTCAGAGAAGTGTTGACAGCTGCATGAAATAGGGAAGTATTCCAGCAAGGGCTACAAGTGACAGAGTAAATCGCAACACTCTCACTAGATTTATATAAAATACTGTGCCTGACTAAATTAAATGAAATAACAAGTCCTTAAAAAATTACCATCCACCGCATTTGAAATCAAATAGCAGAATCCAACAATTAATTTATTACATATTATATTTTGCAAGGCTGCTGCCATAGGAATAAAAGGAGTTCTGTGTTAAGGATATTACTTCTGACACATTTCTCAGAGAAAGTATCTAATTTTGGGAATAGCTCCTATTGACTGTAAGCTTTTCAGGCCACTAGTAGCAATAAAAATAATATATATATTTATATGTGTGTATATGTGTGTGTGCATGAAGTCACACGCACACACACATATACACACATATAAACATATATATAGACCACATATGTTACTACACTCTTGTAGGTGCACATCTCCTGATACACTAATAAGACTGCATAATTTGCTGAAGAGTTGCATAATTCTGTTTATGAGGCAGAGTGGGTAAGAAAACAAAATGACTGAACAAAAGAAATTCTGCCCAATTTTCCAGGCTCAGGAGCTGATTTTGCTTCTACTACCCCTGAGTGTTTTTTGAAAAACATTAAAAAATTCTAAATGTAAACATACCTTAAGAAAACAATCCTTATGTTTTTTCAAAACTAGGCAGACAGCAAGTTACGTAATTTCTTGCCAAAAGATGCAATTGATCATAATTGGGTATTAAGATCTGAATTGTTAATCAGTACACTACTAGAATTATAAAACCCAGAGACTAAACACATTTGTTGACATTATGCAAAAACCACCACTATCAAAATATTAATAAAACTACACAGTCAAATGCACCAACATTTTGATCCAAAATGGATTAGTGCAGATGACATCATAAAGTGTTTCACATTTAATTATTTTTTGTTAATTTTACAACATCTCTGGCAATACTACTATTCCTTTACTGCAAAGTACACACTCCAAAAGGACCCAAATTGAGATGCATTTCAGAACATGCCCCTTTTTACTCTTCTCTGCGTGGTTTACCAGTGAGCATATTGACAGATGGGGTGCCCTGTGCCTGACTGCCTCTGAGATCTTACAGAAAGGAGAGAAAAGCAGAGCACAGGGGCATCTTGGAGCTGTAGAAGCTCCTCAGTGAAGCTGGCAGCAGTGTTTTGTCATACACTGACTTTTTGTACGCCAGTCTCAGAGAAAACACTTCTGTCCATCTCATCTCCACTCTCATGTGGAGAAGCCACCATTACCTCTCCCTAATCATCAGCAGCAGAGTTCTGTCAGTGGGATGTCCATGGGAGAAGCAGGCAAAGGGCAGAAAAGTAGGAATTTATTTCAGATTTCAAAACACTGAAGTATTTGAGACGGTGGGTGGCTAGCCTGGACTGTCCAAGAAACACTGGCTCTAGGTGGAACCACTGCAAGGGAGAAAGCACATTACACTGTTTAGCTGACTCCTGCCACAGGGAACCCACCGTTTCTTACAGAGTTAAGGAAACAAAAACTAATCCTTTTTCTGCTTTATATGACTTCTGCAGGGTGTCTTTTTTTAGCTCCTGCCTATTCCATGCACTGAAAGCACACCTAACAAATACATCAAGTTGGCACATTTGATGTTCATTTCCTATTCCCTGTACTTTGATACCAATTTCTGTAGGGTTAGAGTGGTGTTGGAAGTTCTTTCCCTCCTCACACAAGAACTCGGCCCAGTTCTGTGGTGCAAAATCAAAAAGCCTTCATTAAATTAGTCACAATTCTCTCTTCAATAGTAGAACTATTGAAGAGCTTCAACAGTAGAAGAGCTACTTCTTCCTTCTCCCTTCAAACATGAAATGTCTTGAGCACCCATCACTTTGTTACTACAATCCAAGTTACAAACCTTTGAAAGTCATAGAATTGTCAGCATCTTTTGTTTTAGTTCTCAGCCCATTTAAAAAAACACATATGCTGATATTTTACTGCTGTAGTTCTCACATATTAGGCAGTCTGACAAAACTTAAAGATATTCTAGAAGAAGAAAAATTAAAAGGCAACCAAGCTTGATTTTAGAAATGAAAGATAAGATAGGAAATTAACATACCAACAGCCATCATGTAATCCCAGCGGTCTATGAGGCACATATTGAAGATCAGATGGTCAGATGTTTGCCCTTGACCAATGAGTGGAATGTTTCTCTCCAAATTTTGGGTTATTGCAGAAGTCCAGCCAATGAGAAACCAAAAGACTACCAGAAGAATAACAGACAGCATCCTCATCACTCTCCCACCTGTCATATATGGAATACGCTGAGCCGTTCGGGACAGGAATACTTTCAAAACCCTGAAAAATTCAGACAGTGCAGAATTAAGAAAAGTAGTAGTAGTGTCACAGGAATTAGACTTTCATTTTATTTCAGTACCAAATTATTTGAAAAAAATCAACACTTTCCTCTGACAGTATGTATAAGAACAAAGTTTAGAACATTATTACTTTCACATTAATCATATTTAAATGGAACCAATTGCTGCCCAGAGAGTTTTACATAGCAATAATGGAAAATATTAGCTATGCTTATGTTAGAGACATGCATTTACAGGCTGTCTTGTCAAGCTGTTTTGTACATTCCATCTCCCAGCAGAAGATTTCTGTCTTTGAAAGATGAAAGGTTATTTCCATAAACCAGCAACCATGTATGTGAGGTTTTATTCTGTTTTGATGCTATCTGCTCATCCCCAATCCTGCTATTTCCAGAGAACAAATTAACACTTCTTAGATATTTTTCCCACTGGGTTTGATGCTGCTAAGACAATAACCTACTCATCATAGAAATAATTGGGGAAGGCACTTTGCTAATTAAATGGAGTTTGATTTGTTTAGAGGCAACAACATGTTCTTTGAGCTAGGACAGAACCATCATAAGAAAAGCCACACCACATGTCATATGTGTTATGCACTTATTCCACATAACAGCTACTGAACATGTAACACTCACGTTAAAAATAATTGCACCTATTATTAGGATAAACTTACTCCCACCAAGAACTGTTCAAGGAAATAGCACCTGCATTTTCTATCCATCACCACTTGCTAATGCAGAAAAAAGTCCTCCTTGGAGCATGAGAACAACCAAAATTTGAGGAAATCCCCTTGGGAAGAAGGAGTAGTTTGATTCTTCATGTAGCACAAAATATCTCTCTGTGCTGCCTGTACCATGGGATCTGCCAGATGCATCTTCTGGGAGCATTGCAGTGCTCCTGTCTTGGCCCTGCTAAACTAACAAGGATGAGCACTGAGGAAAGGCTATCATGGACATTTTTATGTACCCAGACCATTAGAAGCAGATGAGCTGAAGTTTAAAGGCTGTTTTAGACCCTGGGGTGAAGTCTTTCTAAGTGAACAGTTCAATTGTTCCAGTGATTTTGTCCTCAAAACCACAGTGGTTCTTGACTCCTGAGCATCAGCACATCGAGTCTTCATGTCCATGAAGAGACAAATTATCACTGAGGTTTTGGGATCATGATTTTTGTTCCTAAAGTTGATTTTTAAAATGCCCTTGTCAGCTCATAAGTTATTTCAGCGTACCACGCATCAAGCCACCTCCCAAGACATTCTACAACCAGGCCTGCCTTTTCAGCAATACCAAATCACACTTCAGATTAACATTTATGCTTACATTTGTCTGAGAGAAGGCCGAAGCAACCAGTCTTGCATCTCAAACAACTAACAGAGCAGTGTCTTTAAAGGCAGAAACACAAAAGGTTTTCCACATCCATAACAATGAATCAGCATCTGACTACAAACACAGCCTTCACAGTGTGCATTAGGTGAAGTCAGAGATCTGAATATGTTCAACATTATTCAGCTGTGTCCCTCCCAACAGTCACTCCACGGGGAGTCACAGTTTTTGATCTTCCCATGTTTGATAGATGTTCTGCTCTCCATTTACAGATGCTAACTGCCTTATGTTGGAAGCAGACTACCAAAGACTTCATCCAGGAGAGACAGAAAACTCCACAGAGGCAAGGCAGGCCCCTTCCCTCCACACTGCTCAGCCACAGCACTGCTGTTCCAGGGCAGCACTGGTGAACCCTGGTTTTCTGAACAGGGAGTTCCTGATTTTTTTCAAAAATCAGGAAGCAAAGGCTTCCCTTTTCCCTGTTGTAAATGCTGGTCAATAGTTAGCTTCTCTGAAGGGAAGAAAAATGCATTCTTTTTGTAATGAACTGGAGAATTTCACAGCTATAGTTTGTCATTTGAGAAAAATCTCATTGCACATTTTTATGAATGCTTAATTATTCAAGAAATCACACAAACCAGCTGAGAACTATTAGAAAGTTTTTTGTGTTTTTGCTCCATAGTAAATTCTTGATGATTCTACTGAAAGTCAACATGAGAGCTTATTTTGGGCAAATATGGCAGAACCCATTAGATTTTTTTTCAGTACTAGTTCATTAACTGCTGCTTGCGAGACAGTTTTCTAAGGGAGAGGTGTGGGCTGCTTTTACATTATTTACCTAAGCACAGTGCAACAAATAATATTTTGCAATACAGCAGTCAAACCCCCTCCAATTTGGATCAAATCACATTTCTTTCTTTCTCCTGTTATGCACAAAAATAAGCATCCCCCACCACAATAATTTCTACCTTGGACTCATAGGCTTACATGCAAGCTAACCTTTATGCTTCTTTTTTCAAACATTCTTTTTCTGAAAAGCTGTAAAGAAAGTTGGGTTAGATCACTAATGTTGCAAATCTCCTTTTCAGAGGTTGTGGTCTAAAAGCAGTCAAGCAGAACACAAGCTCCCAAGTTGCACTTCCCTCAGCCTCCTGCCACAATGTGAACCCAAAGCTCACCACCTCAACACTGACTTACATGCTGTCTGCTCTCGTCTTCTATGTATTATTGAAGATGTATCAAAGCAGAGACAACTGCCCAGGAGTTCCTCTCCCAAGGGCACATCTTCTCACCAGACTGGAGGGTCATTATCTCTCCTGTACCTCTGACTCATACAATCAAAGTTCACTGTAAAAAAGTTGAATCGCTGTAGTATGAGACCAGACTGCCTCAGCAAACACACGGTGTTTGATTACTGGTACCCTCCATCAGAAAACAGGGGAATTCTTGATTCAAATCCCTGCCCTGATTTCTGGGTAGACAATGTTCAAGCCCCGCTTTTCCACTGAGTTCAGTAGCTCTATATTGGGTCAAACTAGCTACTAAACAAATAGAAGAGAATTCTTACAGGAAGGCAAGAAGTGGTGTTAGTGGGCTGCATTGCTGCTAGGAAATCAAATATGCCCTAGGTCATCCCTGGCACTGAAGCCAACAGGCAGAGAACAGCCAGCATCCATACTATTACCCTCAGCATTACAATTCAGTGGGAGAGAGGATGGAGTCCCAGTGCCCAAGAATGTTCTCAGATGCTATTTAATTTATGAATATAGATGTAGCCCCAGATTCAAGTTCCTGAGCAAATTAATGTTTATTTATGAGTATCAAGTAAGGCAAACTGAATAGACTCCTTCTCCTGTCCCATCTACAGCCAAAGTTACTGGCAGCACCAGTCAGTGCCCTGGTAGAAGCTCAGGGGTCTGTTTGAGACATATGGTCTCTGATCTGAAGCAGAAGAGGAAACTTACCCATGTTCCTCAGCATCTTCTAGCTATACTCCCACCTAAAACCACTCAGCATGTGCAACTCACTTTTCTGCACTGTTGTTGGATAATTGAACAATCATTTCCAGTGACATGTCATCAGCTCTGTTTACAGGCAGATCAGACAGAACACTGCAATGTGTTTTACCTGCTTTTCTGGAAGACACAGCTGCCTTCGAGCAAAGCTTTGAATCACAGACAGCTACAGCGAGGATTAAAGCTGATAGGCAATAGCCATTCCTTTAACAGAGTAAACAGAAAGTGCAGTTCAGGCTGAATGAACTGCCTGGAGACCATGGCATGTAACTCAACTCTGCTGGCTGCATCATCAAGTCTGGGGAGAATTAAGCTATATGGTCTGAGGATTTTCTATGGAGTGCCTGGCTCCGTATAAATGGAGAAGGGGAGGGCTTGGTTGCAAACACTGAGAGCCAAGGGAAGCCCAGCAGCTGGGAAGGGAAGCAACGCTGCAAGTGGATCTGAAGCAGAGGGATAGAGCACACTGGTTCACAGGACTGGCTGGGATCACCAGCTTGGAAACATCAAGTGAAGCATGTGGCTGCTGCTGTAGTTATATCCTAAGATGCAATGTGTAACCTTAGAAAGTAAATAAAACCATAATAAATTTTCATGTCATATCAACAAAAAGATGGCCCCCAAACTACCACTGACTGCATAAACAGCAGGAACAACAGGTGAAGGATCCTGCTTTGACAGCAATGACCTGGCACAGTTTGTTTATTTTTTATTTCTAGCATCTGTCATTTTGTGACTCTACTGAGTCATTCTGTCAAACTGCTCTGTTCCAGACTGGTGATTTTTATTATGATACAAAAGCTACATCAGAAAGATAACAGGTCAAGCCCTTCGGAAGTGTATTGCCCTCCTGCAGTGCAGGGATTATGTCTTATCTACTTTTCTGGACTAACAGTGAATATGCCACTAGTTACTTTGAGTTAATAAACTGATGTGATTCTACTAAAAGTGAAAAGGTACCAGTGGGACATGTATGGCACCATGTCGATACAAAGGCGCCTCCACTTCACACTTGACACACAGACACACACACATACACAAATACTGAGTGCAGGCATAATTTCCACATCAGGAAAGATGACTGAATAAAGAATATCAACACTTAAGGCCCCAGATCTCAGAAATCATATTTAGATAGACTCATACTGATATACCATCAGTTGCTGGCTCTCGCTGGAAAGGATAAAACCCAAGAAATTAACGTTTCTAAGCAACTTCCCAGCTGAAAGTGTCCAAATTAGTCATTGTCTGCTTCACAAGTGATTTCTCAAGACCTCAGCACAGAACGAACTAGAAGTGCACCACTGAAGAGAATACTTCTTTGGTTCTGACCACATTGAACCTGAGCAAACCTGGAATGGGAGGCATGAAATGTCAACAACGTGACAACAGCAGGGCAAGACCCGCATCATATCCTGTCCAGTGAACATATACAACAACTAGAAAAAGAAGTTTTGGCAATTATGTGGATGTATGGATACTTCTGAGAGCCCCCATCTTGTGTGTAGCCAGCAAACTTGGCCACATATCACTGATAGCCATCAACTTATCTCAATTCCTTCACACTTCACATGTAACATCTTACAGTGTAGATACCAGGAACTCTCCCACCTTTTTATTTCAGAAAAAGATTTTGTAATAGCAAATAGATGTCAAGAACACTGCCATGAAAGACAACAAATGCTTAGAAGAATTGACTAATCCATCCAAATGCACTGGATTTTGTACTGGGTAACAGAGCACAAGTGTGCCTTTGTGGCCAAGAAGGCCAGTGGTGTCCTGGCGTGCAGTAGGAAAAGCATTGCCAGCAGGTTGAAGGAGGTGATAGTGCCCCTCTGCTCAGCCCTGGTGAGGCACATCTGGAGCACTGTGTTCAGCTCTGGGCTCCTCAGTACAAGAGACACCTGGAGCTCTGGCATTAGGTCCAGCTGAGGGTGGTAAAGATGATTGAGGGACTGGAGCATGTCTTTTATGAGTAAAGGCTGAGGGAGCTGGGCCTGTTCAGCCTGAGCGGAGATGACTGAGAAGGGGCCTCATTAGTGTCTGTCAGTATCTGAAGGCAGGGTGTCAAGAGGATTGATCCAGGCTCTTCTCAGTAGTGCCAAGCAATAGGACAAGAGGCGATCAGCAGAAACTGATGGACAGGAAGTTCCACCTGAATATGAGGAAGAAATATTTCACTGTGCAGGTGATCACACACCAGAACAGGTTGCTGGGAGAGGTTGTGGAGACTCCCTCACTGGAGATACCCAAGAACCATCTGGATGCCATTCTGTGCAATGTGCTCTAGGACAACCCTGCTTGAGCAGGGAGGTTGGACCAGATGACTACTGTGGTCCCTTCCAACCTGACCCACTCTGTGATTTTGTGAAGGCTGGTCTCACACTGAGGCCACTAATGGTATCATGAGCTTGCTCCATAGTTACAAGGTAAACTACAGGGACCAATAGTACTGGAAATACAGGGAGGGAGATTGTGCTGCAGCTTTGTTTATTCTGTACTGGAAGTGTATCTGACTTCAAATCCTTACCTGGAGGTCTGTGTTTAATAAATGGCAATATTAATATGTGAGGATATCTTAATGGTACAGCAAAAATTCTCAATCAGATTATTTTGTGTATTGAGTAATGAGAATTGTGTAGTGTTTCTGAAGCATTTTCTGCAGCGTTTCTGCTGCAAAAACATTTTCTGCAACAAATTATATTTACTTTCAAAAATGTGATTTTGAAAGTACAGTTTCCTTGACATCTTCCCTAGAGTTTTATAGTGATTTGCTATTGTGGGAAATTAATGCAATACAAATTTATAACGTATGGCTAGAATAACAAGCCATAAGATGTAGATGTAATTTACCTCAGTATCTGGTAAAATCTACATTTTAGATGATATGTCGTGACTTCATGCTAACCTTCTCTGCAGAGTAGTTTCCTAGATTAGTTTTAATGTTACACATATAAAGATAATCCTACAGTGCTTGAATGGAAGTTCCCTTTCTGGATAAACACTGACATAATTTCCAGGAGTTCGAGCAGACTGAGGAAGGTGGGAGGGAAATCACATGCAGTTCAAGGAAAGGCTCTGGGTATTGGGAGGCAACAGGACAACAACAGATTACCCACTGCAATCAGAACCACTCATTCACTCACTCCCATGTGAGCAGCACAGGACTAACATTTTCTTGCATATTTAATAACATGGGAAAGTTCTAAAAATATTACTTTGATGAAAATTTATTCATTTGAAGTAGCTTTTGTCTGCTAATCTGTAGGTAAGCCTGAAGTGAGCAAACAACATTATTTCTTTAAATGTAGCCAAGGATTCTGACATTTTTCATGCTATGCATATGTTTTATTTTCTCCTTTCACCTGCAAGTCTAAATTCCCACCTGAGAAAAGCTCAATTTCCTGGTGGATTATAGAACAAAAAGCTTTCTCTGCCTGCAGCCAGTTCCAAGAACTGCAGCTGGAGTCTTTTGACAGACCAGCTGAGCTTTGCTTTTCCCCAGTGCCTCCTTGCTCCCCAGCTCACTGCCCTGCTGCCTGCATCTGTTCCAGCTGCCTCCCAGCTCCCATTGCAGGAGATAATGAAGCTTCTGCCTCTGTGTGTGTGTTGCTTTTTGAAGTGCTTTTGTTTATATCACCATATCATCCAGGTAGGTCTCATCAGGAATGGCCACTCCTCAGCAGGATTTGCCCATCCTGAATGTGTGCTGATGGATGTATTAAGCACTGGGGAGCTGAGAGGTAAGAAGGCTCAACAAGGGGACTTTCCATGTCACGTAACTAGGTTTCAGTGATGCAGACCAAGTCTCCTTATTTATTAAATCCTCATCTGCTTTGTGCTAATTATCTCTTCTAATAAACCACTTACTGCATTAATACCCCCACGAATCCTGCTGAGATTAGCAGAACTACAGAGTGCCAGTGAAACATCTGACACTGCTGTCAAACTCTGATGAGGCAGAGCTGCTACAGAGCACATTGTAAACCATTAAATAAAAAGCCCATCAATCTGTCCCCAGACAACTAGCAGTGACATATCACAGAATGGCTGGGTTTGGAAGGGACCTTAGAGATTACCTCATTCCACCCTGGTGACATGGCCAGGGACATTGTCCACTAGACCAGGTTGCTCAAAGCCCCATCCAGTTTGGCCTTGAACACTTTAATGTCTCCTCTGTCAACTACTTGGGCTTAAGGTTACTTCACACAGAGCTTATGACCACAGAATCTGACACCTAAGGTTCTGAAAATCCCAGGTCCTTGGGAGAGGCACAAAGCCACCTCTTTTCAAGCCTGCTACTGAATGGTTAACATAGCCACTTCAATACTTTCCTCCTGACAGATACATTTAAATAACTACATCCCTCACTCAGTGAAAAATGAGGTCAGGTCCTCAGACAATTTTCTCCATAAGCAAACCAATCTTTCCTTCATTCAAATTTGTAGTGATTTAGTGACAAAAGCTTTACTTCATAGATCCTCAAGACTCCTGCCGCTAGTAGTTTGGTCTAAAGATTATAAATCCTCCAGCCTATATAAGGTCTGGCTAAGTTAATTATTTGCTTTTTAAAATTCATCAGGTGGTTATTATCTTTTTTGCAAATCCAAAGCCATTGAGTTCTTTACCCTTATCAAACACTTTCAGAACAGGCAGTACAAAAGATCTCAAGGTCAATATTTATCACGAAGCTTACAATGTGAAAACAGATGCAAGAACTGCTTCCTGGTAATCTTTTCCTACAACAGGTCAAGAACATTTTCAAGGCTTTTATTCCAAAATTTGCTTCACAGATTACTGTGCAGTTGAACATACAAAAGGCAACTCCCCTTCTGAACCCAGCTCACAATATTTCATTTAACAAAGGCTGATGAGTAAAACCAGCTGGGATGAAAATTTCCCCTCCTTGTTAGTGCTGCTCTATCTAACACTGCTCCTCTGCCACTGAAAACATTCACAGATAATTTCAACAACCTTTTCAAATTTCAGAGGCATTTTCTAGCATCATCAATAAAAGTAGCTGGGCAAAACCTCATGCCAAAGCTCGTACTTTTGTTCTTTATACAGTCATACTACAAACAGGGAAAATCTTGAAATGGATCAAGCCCCAATCTAAACCAAAGTAAATTTGAGAGTGGCTATTTATATTGACGTAGACAGATCATGATGCTAATAACACCAAGGACAGGGTTTGTTCCCCTCATGGGCCTTTCATTTAAGAGCTGGACTTGATGATCCTTGTGGGTCCTTTCCAGCTCAGAATATTCTGTGATTTTCTTTCCTTTCTTCTCCTCCCTAAGTTCACTGGCAAGCATTGTACTTCTGATCAGAGCATTTTAAGCCCCACTTAAAAAAGACAGTACTTTTCCAGCATTTTTAATGTGGCCAGAAAACCAAAATACCTCACTCCTTTTAAGCTAAAGGTGGCAAATATCCTGGTCCATTTGCATGATGTGAAAAGTTGCAGCTTTAATAAAGATGTAGCAACCCACTGCAGCTGGCTGTACTATGTTTTTCACCACTTCTATAAATGTATTAGAATAATTTATTCAGGTACTATATAAGAAGAATCTAACACTTTTCACTGGATCAAAAAATAGTGAATAAAAATTTAGTGGACTTGAGTGAATTATAATTCACTCTGCTAACAGTTATTTATTGTGAGGACTGAACTATATATCCATAGCATATTTACAGACCACTACACTTTGTTTTTTGTGAACTGCACTAAGCAGTAGCTAGCAGCTGAAGGAAAACAACCGTAATTTCACAGATAAATTATTTGTTTTCATGTTCACAGATAGACACCACATTGTTTTACCCTTTGTATCCTACTTCACTAGTGGTTAGTGTGATACTGTAACTGCTCGTTTGGGTGTGCTACATTGTGGATTTAAACAAGATAAAAGGCTTTCACTAAAAATATCTAATCTTTTACTTATTTTTGGTCATAATTACATAGCAAGTTTCTACACTAAAGCAGAACAAAATGAAATGTGTTGCTATGTGATCTCTTTTGTCTTACTAGCTGTTTTAACAAAATTGAAAACTATTTATTAGTGTTCTAATAATACTGTACAACTATGCTACTGAATTTTCTAGAGCAGCATCTGAGATCCTGCAGTTTGCAGGGCAGATGTAGCTCTTCATTTCACTGAGGCTGACAGTTCATGGCTGACATCCCTGGGACCCATTAATGCACAGAGCAGTACAGGTGTCTGCACATCCCCAGCAAGGAGGAGCTTCCCAACCCTGCTCTAAGGGAACAAATACATTGATTTACAAGATCTAACCACAGAGTCTGGGTTTGGATTTGTCATCACAGAAGCTTCAGTGACCTAACGATTTTTTTCAATACTCCACTTGCAGGAGATGATAAGCAGGAAAATTGATTTCTCCTTGGAAGTCAAATTGTGTTTCCTCTATAAAGTTTCTTATGATGATGAGAGTTTCTTATGGATCTTCAAACTCTGTGTGATGTCTGGCATTATCTATATTTGTAAGACGTTAAAGATACAATTTTTTAAGAAACAATGGGGTCAGTAGACTTCTCTGACAGAAGTGCTGTTTCTCTGTCTATCTACAGATTACTGAGCAAGCTCAGATCTGGGAGACAGCAGCAGGTAACAGTAGGAGACCTGGAGCAGATGCAGGAATCTGGAAACAAAATTCCCAAGAAACAGAGAAGATTGTGGAAAATTTGATGTAACTTCAAAATTCATGAAGCCGGATCAAATCAAGACCACCCTGCAAGAGCATGGCACACAAATCAAGAATTAGGCACAAGCACTGCTACTTCTGGTCTGAGGCATCTCATTGCTTTGAGGTTTTCCATTAAAAAAATAAGTCAGATTCAATCAGTCACTCATCAATCAGGTTTTCTGAATTTTCTCTTTGTCTTTTCGGAGGAGGATCCTGCAGGAGCAGCTGCACACAGTGCAAAGGTGTCACTGACTCTGGGTCCAGCTGCATTTCCTGAGGATGCTCAAGAGAAGTATTTTTCAAAATAAACTGGTTTAAGTATATTGCATTGAAAAAAACCCAGTAAAAAGGAGGAGACTAGGAAAAGAACTGTATCTGTGAAGCACTGACTAAAGCACCATACCCAAAATCTTTTGGCACTAAAGTGTCTCCTCACAGATTTACTTGCAAGCACTTACTTCCTTATCTGCTGTAATGACGTTACTACACACTACTTTAAAATGGCAATTCATTATTAAAGATGCAGGAAGCAAACATCAGCAGTTGAAGGGTCAGGAGCCTGTCTTGCCTTTATACACTGCAACAAGCAACCCTTTTTATGCCCTTATATCTTTTGGAGTGTGTTTTTGTCCTTTCACTTTCCTTCTGTCAGAGGGTTTCAGTGCTGGAAGTTACTGTGAACTGGCGAAATTGCTTCCATTTTGAATGACCAGAAGCATGTGCATCTTTACATACCCAAATGAAGCCATCTAAATGGCTTCACTTTATTAAGGCATTATCCTCCTAATCTTATCACTTCATTGACAATGGTAAATATGCATTTATTTTGAATCATGAGGACTGAGGAGGAGGATACACTGAGAGGTCCAGTCTTTGATGAGCTTTGCTCTCACTTCAATACTTTCATTGCCATGCCAGATAATTAAACAGCTCAGATGTAGCAGAAAGAACTTGTCTTGACTACTTTACTTCCTTTAGGTGTGAGAAAGAGTAATAATCACACCTACTGGACACAATCTTTCCCTCAGATCCACAATGCAGACTGCTGTACTTAGCAGAGCTCAGAAGAGGTGCTGGTTTGCCAACACCCTTGTTATATGATGCTAAGTTGACAGGAGTTAATGAAATGTGGTACAGAAAGACACGTAACTGCATTATTTAGTTACAATATTTGTTGTTAGTTTTGCAGCCATTTTAATTACAAAAATGTTTACACATTTATAATGTGATTGACAGGCAGCAGTGTTTTGTATCAACTCTACTGCAAAAGAAGCTCTTTATCAGCACTGTGTTCTCCTTCCACTTGTGGAATAAATATTAACTTTATCTCCTGGTTGTGCTTGCAGGTATCATGGCTAAGGCCTTCACATGTATTTGAAAGGAAAGTTTATTCTTCAGCTTGCCTGCAAAAGATAAGATTCAAACCAGATAAAATCAAGAACATATCCACCTGTCACAAGCTATAACAGTCCCAACACCAATAGAAATTGAAAACATAAAAAATGTTAACTTCATTGAATAAAATTTCCATGTTATAAAATACTGCTCTTATTAAAATATTCCTCTGTAAATGTGCACCTGGAGTAGCTTACACCGAAGGGACTGAAAATGCTGGCAAGGGTATTAAAGCTCATCAGGCATCTGGGGAGTTATTACATCTCTAGTTGATTAAGTCACAGAATAGCCAAGGTTGGGAGAGAGAAATTGAGAAATTCTCTGATACAACCGTGATCCAAGCTGGATCACTGACAGCAGGTTACTGATGACCTTGTACACTTGGGCTGTGAGTTATTAGACTATGTCAAGCATCTCCTACAGAGGGGAAAGCAAGAGGCCAGTTGCTGGCATGGAGGAGCAGTGACCCTCTGTAGAACAGAAAGTCTTAACATGAAGTTAAATAGCAAAGGTTTCCACAGAAGCTTCATGTCTTTCACTGCAAGTTCCAGGCTCTCAGGAGATACTTAACATGAAAGAACAACATCATATAAAAATATGCCTCTAATCTATCAATATAGGTGTGCAGATATGGATATTAGAGGTTGCAGTACTAGTACAGTGCTCCCCTTGCTTTGCTAGACATCTTATTTTACATTCTCCACTCTCAAAAGCAACAATGACAAAGGTTCCAGGCCTACATTACTTCAAACTCCTGTCTTTTCTTCTAGATACAGAGGATGCAGAGGACAAACAGACATTAGTTCATAACCAAGCTGAGAGTCACATGAATTCCCTGACAAATTGCCCAACTTTCTTGTTTCCTTCACTAAGAAATTTAGAAAAAAAAAATGCTACAATAAAGGTAAGAAGACCAAAATAGAATTTTTTAGGTACTTTAGTATGACAAACACCTCTCCTGATGGAAGAACAAGTGCCTGTGTAAGAAAATGAAGATCAGTATGTGCAAAACAGTTTCTAAGCTAAAGCAGAAGAAAAATTCTGGTCAGAAAAAAGTCAAATACAGAAGAAAGAGAAGAATGCACTTCTTCACTTTATAACACCATAGTAACAAAACAAATAACTAGAAAATCCAAGAGTCAAAAAGCCCCAGTTGTATAAAACTGACACCTGATGAGATGCATCCCTATGGATTCCTGTGCTGTGATTAGCTTCAGCTTGACTTGTGCAAGCAGCACAGTACACAGCAGTACAAAAGAACCCTGTGTTTCAGCACATAAAATAAAACATACCATCATAAGAGATTTAAAGAACAGTAGTCCAGAATCATTGTGTAGTGTCAACAATATCTGATGAAAATGAGTTCTTTGACAAGCTTCCATGATTTATTGCCAGTTAAATGCTCAATCAACTATGTTTCCTCTCAGCATTTGTGACAATCAGAAGAAAATGCTAATTAGGTTTATCACAAGTACTTCTGAGGAAGCTACAGTTTATTGGAAACTGGTTTCCGAATGTCTGTCTGAATTTTTGTGAAAATAATTAAAGTCGCATATCTTGATAATTATTTGCTGGGCAAGGCCAATCCCATGCAGCAGCACATTCTGGAGGCCGACTGGCTGGAAAGCAGCTTTGCAGAGGATGACTTGGGGATTCTGGTGGACAGTAAACTGGCCATTAGCCAGCAGTGTGCCCTTGTGGCAAAGAAGGCCACCAGCCTTCTGGACCATACCAGGGAGAGCATGTTCAGCAAGTCGAGGGGGTGATCCTGTGCTTTACTCACCACTGGTGGGACCAGAGCTGGAGTGCTGTGCCCAGCTCCAGGCTACCCAGTACAAGGGAGACACAGACGTCATGGAGATAAGCCCTGGGAAGGGCCACAAAGGTGACTGAAGGACTTGATCACCTTACAAGGGGAGAAGCTGAGGGCTGGGACTGTTCAGCCTGGAGAAGGCTCAGGGAGAAAACTTACCAATGTATATAAATACCTGATGGGAGGGAGTAAAGATGATGGAGCCAGACTCTTCCGAGAGGTGCCCTATGTCCACATAACAGGCAATGGGCACAAACTGAAATCATGGAAAATCCATGTAAACATAAGAAAAACCTTGGAGAAATTCAGAACCTGACTGTACATGGCTCAGAGCATTCTGATCCGGCTGAGCCTGCTCTAAGCAGGCGAGTTGGACTCTATGATCTCCAGAAGTCCTTCCCAACCTCAGCTTTTCTGTGACCCTGCAATCTTTGAGCAGTTGATATACAGATGTATAGATGGAAGAAACGATATTTTCCTGGTATGCTTTCTGTAACAAGCTTTTTAGTCAGACCTTAAATCCTAAGATTTAGCAAGCTTTAGAACTGTATTAGTATTAAAAGCTTAGTTAGGAGTAGAAGCTCTTTTGTATAACTTGTTCTGTGATCTCTCAAGCTTTGACTGAATATTCTACAAGGTATCACAAATTATGCTCTCAGGGGCCCAATAAAGTACACATTTTACCTTTTATTTTTGAAATTTATTACTATATAGTACCATCACCCACTCTAATGAAGAGGGCAATGTAATTATTCAGACTCCTCTGCATGGTTATATACATCACTGCAACATACAGCTTCAATAAATAAATGGAATGTTCTCTTGTCATTCTGCAATAAAATACTCAAGTTAAAAAAGCCAACTGCAAGAAATACTAACTCTCATCTTCTGTGTTTCATCTCACGGAGGAAGAAATAGTATCATCTGACATGCTGAATTCCACAAACTGTTTTCTGTTTTCAGCACAAAATAACGAAAGAAATTATAATTTAAATTGTAATTGAAGGTTTAGTTGCCAAGAAAAACAAGAAAAATGTTTCTACTTAATGAGACACGGGAGAGCTAATCTAAATGCCACAATTTTCAGGACAAAAGAGCAACAGTTGATTGCTATGAGATAGATAAAACACTCCTGTATTCTTACTGAAATAAAATGTAGAAGATGTAAAAAATACAGACACAAGCAATGAGACCCTATTGCCAACAACATGGACTGAACAGAATGGGAGTAAAGTGCAATAAGCTTGAAGCTCCATAATATCTCCAAAGATAAACTAAGGGCAGAGTCCCATCTTCCCTTTGTGGTCACATACACATTAGAAGTGTTGATAGCCATGCTGTTTTTTAGAGAGCAGTTGTTTAAAAAAATATATTGCAATTAGAGAGCCATCAAATAGTGCTAAGAAATGCAGTGGCAATGACCTTGCTTCACAACAAATAACCCAAGGAAGAAAACAGGGAAAAAAGGGGGAATTACTAAGACTCCTTTTTAATTAATAGTCAGACATTGACTCAAATTCAGACTTGGTGACATCCATGCAACAAAAGCCAATTACACAGGAAAAAGATTTGGAATTTGAAATACAACAAACAGCTTAAATATGGTGTTTCATGTAGCATGAAGATGCAAATAAAACAAATAAGCCTGGTCTAAGTGAGCATGGAGACAAAAAGGAACAGAACATACTTTGTTTTCACTGAAAATAGTCTTGATACATAATTTGGTTTCTGTATTCTATCTGATAAGCCTTGCAAATGACATTGATGCCTCTAACTTTTCATACTAATGATGCATGATGACAGACCTGAGGCTGCCCAGGGCAGGGTGTGCTGCCAGCTCTTCATACATCTGAGCCTGCTAGGGCTGCATCCAGGCTGCAAGCCTAGGGAACAGCCAAGTTTCAATGCTCACTGCATTCGGAGAAGACAGCTACAAAACCTGTCTCGCTGTTTTTGATTTCCAATATTTTTCAGGGTACTCAATTTTGCTGTTCTTGACAGTCTTGTGTTTATTCCAGAAACTGATGAGCCCACCCAGGAAACCCTTCTGGGATAAATAGTATTGTTTAGGTTTGCAGAATGACCTTTGTTGGTGGCTTTACTAGAGCCACTATACTTCTAGTAAAAAAGTGCAGAAAACAACTACAAAGTTCACTGACTTGATTTATAAATACCACCTTTTTTGTTTCAAAAAAGCCTCACAGCTGAAGGCTCAAGGGCTTTGGGTTGGGTTTTTTTGTTTGGTTTTGTTCAGAAGGCCTGTGCACTCTGGCTGGACTGCAGATGTCACAGATAGGACATTCTGGCCACTCTGTGACTCTGTCCAAGAAGGTGTTAGTGAGCAGAGGGGATCTGTATCTTTAGGAAGGTGTGGCAGAGAGCTACTGCAGCTGGTGGCTGTGCCCCTCCTGCCACACAACACTGATTGTGCCCACTGGGTAAAGCAGACTTTGGCTCTGCATGATTTCTGAACACTACAGAAGGAAAACAAATGAAAGGCAGACAGCTCTCAGTTCTCTGTGGTCAATCTACCTTTCTCAGCTCAAGCAGCAGGTTAAATGCTTCACGGTGCCTGGAGTTAAACCCAGGCAAGCTGTGCAGGTACAACCAGGAGCACTGAGGCGTGGGCAGCAGGCACAGACAGTGGCGGTGAGCTACGGAACTGCTGCACTGGCATCTCAAAGTGCAGGACTTCCTAGGAGTGGTATTTCAAACAGACAGCTCAAAGAAGGAGGGAACAAGAGAACTTGTAACCTATGAGAAAGAATTGGTCTTGTCATTTGAGGTGGAGAAATTGAGCAACAGACCTCGTTGTGGCTGACATCCAATTGAAAAAAACTCAGAAAGGAATTACTGGGATCCCAGAATTAGCCCTTCAAACAGCCACTAGAATTTGTCTAGCAATTAAATTACCCAAACAGAACTTGAGACTGGAAAACCTGTAGGGGAAAAAGGCATGTGAAAAAATCTCCAATAAACGCTGTACTGCGTTATTTGGTGCTAGACAAGACATCTATAGTCTTTAAACACCAGTCATAGTTTCAAGAACAAGATGCCTTACCAGAGCTATGCCTGTTTGAAGAAAGACTGAAGAATGACACAAGCCTGCCTGCTCTTGCACTCTGCACAGGACTAAACCACCAATGCTGATGGCTCCACAGGACTGATGAATGAACCAATGAAGTATCATAAGACTAAGCTTAAGGTGATCTGGGGCTCACCAGTCAAAATGGCAGCTGAAATAACGCCTAGTGCTCAAAGTAAATGCACAGCTAATGTAAAATAAGTGTCGTTTCAGAGTTAATTAGTGATCAAATATCCTGTAAGGTGGCAAGTTAAATATACATATAGGTAATAGATAACTGGAAATTACTCAGTTTACAGCTCTTACCAACAAAAACATGTATGAATTAAAAGGATAATAGCAGGCCTCATTCTTGGTCTTGCTCAGCTTTGGAGAGGCAAGGAACAAACAACTGAGGAACATCCTGGCAGAACACAGCATATTCATAATAGTCTAAATGACCTATAGTTTTATGGTGATTTATGCTGCTTGCCACAGAGCAACAGCTTAAATGGAGAGAGTCACTTGGTGCTCTGACAAACAAGCAAGGAAGTAGGTAGTTCTTGTTCTTCAGAAGGGAAATAAAGACAGCTAAATATGCAACCCTGCCTCTGTAAGGCTAAATACAAATACAAATTTGAAAGAAATATTTGAGTGCCCTAACCAGGGAAAACCTGAGGACATGGACTATGGTCCTGATGGTGCAGCTGTGCAGCACATGTGAGTGCAAATCCCAATAAAGAATGCAAAAAACAGTAGGGGTTTGTTGATTGGACTTCCAGACTTAAGGCAACATCTTAGGAAGCAAACTGAGCACCAGCCAGTATTTCTGAGGATACACACTGACGAAATTTCATTACAAGACACTGAGCCAGAGACAAAACTGATATGTACATAGTATATGCTCTTGCAAACTCCTACATTTTCATACATTCATACATGGCAAACCAGCCAATGTCTCTTTTTCCTGGGTACAACAGTGTCATGGTTTACCAAACAACACAAATGGGCTTTTGCTCCTCACAGGCCAATGGTAGCTGACACTCACCAGAAGCAATCAACTGCTACTTTAACACAAGCTTGACAATCACACCCTACAAGGATCCCAGAGCAACACACAGGCCATTTTCTCAGCTAGCAAAGTATCATTTGCAAATTGAATAGGAACTTAGAATTGAGATTTGGTCATTGCAGCCACATTCTCCAAAGCATTTGAAAAAGTGCAGAGGAGCAAAGTCCAGAGCTGGATTATGTTAATCCGATTTAAAAGAAAAAAAAGCCTGTCCAGTCTAAGATAGAAGGCAGACTTATTGCTGAGGCAAGATCCTGCATAAAGCAATTAAGGCTTTTACTAAGGGATGGTTGGGACAGTGTAATTCCAGCTCTTTTATCAGTTTCAAGCCTCTGAGCACTATATGGAGTTTTGTTCAAAGCCAACAAGAGAGTGATTTCTGAGGTGCTAGAAAAATATGTCATGAATATATGATGGTTATTTACAGACTAAAGGAAACCATAAGGGAGCTTGAAAATACATGGTATAAGAAAAATAATGTAAAATATATACATAAACTTACAAAACAGTAGCACGAAAAAAGTTCTAAAAGTTTGTCATGTGTGAAAACTAGAAAAGCAAGTCAAGGAGAAGAACAGAAGATCTGCAAAAATGTGCTCACAAATTTGATTGCAACATCTGGAACTAAACAGTTCATAGATTTTTAGCCTTGTTTCACTAAGACAATAGTACCATACATGCTTGAACATATCAACTTTCTTGTTACTAGCCCTGGTGAAATTGCCACAGTACTTTCTGACATTTCTCTTTGTTTAGAGGGTATGAATTTATGCGGTTTGAACTGAAGTATGATTTCAGATGTGTAATGCCTATTTGCATTACTCACAAGTGAACAGTAGAAAATAATACCAAAGAAATGCTGAAAAACACCTATGAAAAACACTCTGATCCACATACAGCAACAAGGCAGAACCAGTGAATCCCTGGTTGCCAATGCCTGACATTTTTTAGAACAGAATGGTGAAAACAAGAATACGTGCACTGGTGACGACTGATGCTAGTCAGGAGAGGCTTAATGGTTGTATTAAAAGACAGGGAAGAAGAAACAAAAAGCTTAGTAAGATTTGTGGTCACAAGAGTGGCTGCCACTTCCCAACAACTCTGTGCAAGCCAGTCCTTGAGGTACAGCCTGCCAAGAGCAGGGGCCTCCCCACCAGCAGCCCTGTACTCACATGAAATTGTAACCTCTCCTAGGCACACGTGGGAGGAACAGGCAGCATCTCCCCAAAAGGCCAGCAAGGGGGAGAAGGATTTGTTTGCTCAAGAAGATCTCAGAAGAAGAACAGATGTAGCAGAGGCCAAGAGCAGAACATGGCTCCTCCAGGACAGCTGTGCTGCCTTGAACCGTGAGAGCATAGCACTGCTGATGGCTGGGAAGAGACTCAGAGACAGACCCCTGAGTAATGGAGCTCAGCATTAGAACTCCCAGCTAAGTTAATTCACACACTGGAAATAGGCACATAAAATTTTACACTAATTATTAAACAGCCAGGATTTTTAGATTTGGCAGAAACAGAGGCTCCCGCTTGAGCCATATCCAGTAAATGCAAGTATGAACAGAGGCTCACAGTGTACACACGAAGGAGGTAGGGCTCAAGAACATCCAAAACTTCTCCTGTGCTGTAATAGTCTAGAGCAGAAAAACAGGTTTAATTTTTAATACAATTTTCTTTGGTAGTGAATATTAAGTGAAAATGTTACAGATTAGTTCTAAAAGGAATAGTTTAATACTTACAACTGAATTAATACTGAAACTTTCTACAGGACCTACTGTGTATGTATTTCTAAGCTCCAAGCAGTCAAGTCAGCACTATTTTGGTCTTTCCAGCTCAGATCATGGATCCAATATATTGCAAGAAAAATTCTTAGAGCATCTCATGCCTCTTTCAAAAAAGCATCTATGAGGATATCACCAACATGCAGAGCGGTACGATGCTAGATGAGTTTTCCCCTGTGTATGTTACAGCAGAGCAAGACAGCATTTTATGTCACCAGTGATTGGTTACCACTGATCAGATACTCAGTTCTTCAAGAACATAATGGCAACTTTTTGCCTTCATAGAAATCCAGAAAAGAGCAACTAATATGTGAGAATATTTGGTCCAGGGACGGGTTTCCCCAGTACTTAAGATCTACATTAAACTGATGAGGAATAATGGATGTCAAAGCAGCTGGTACACTCAACAAACAGTACCACTATATGTCATTTCAGTCTATAAATATGCTTAATATCTTAATAGATCTATACTAGAAATAATGTTTAAATATATTTTTTTATTGCATGTTTGCAAAATAAAGGCCAAGTATTGGACTAGCCACTAAATTATACAGCTTGATCAGTCGTGTAACACAGACCATTAAATTTTTCTATTGAAACTCCTGCCATTTGTAGTAGTATTTAAGTACAGAATCTTCCAAGAGAGAAATCAGTCTTGAACTGAAAGCAGCACAAAAAATTCTCATTGTTCCTCCAATCTATTTTGATTTTTCTATAGCTAAGCACCCTTCTGAGAAAAATGTATGCCAGATTGCTCATTTGAATTTCTCTGGCTCTGGCTTCCAGCTACCAGATCTTATTAAACCTCAGTCCAATAGATTAAAGAGTCTTTTGTGACTACTTTTCCTCTCCCAGCTTGTTTATACACCACAGAAGTCATCTCTCAATCTTCTTGTGGATCTAAAAACCAGATTAGCTTCCACAGTATCAAGCATTTTCCCAGCCCTCAAATACTTTCTGAACCAAAACCCCCCATTGTATACTTCCTTTAAAAATGCATCTCAAGAATAGGATACTGCATTTATATGAGTATATATATTCTTCAATTTATATTTGAAGACGTTATCTCCTGTTGTAAAATCAATTCCCTACTAATTAAGCTCCTATTCTCCATAATTTTTTGTCTTTGAATAGTCCCTGGCTATAATTTGCCTTGGCTGCACTCAAATGCATCTCTTTGAGTAAGGCAGTAACAACATGGACATGCTAGAGACGTTTAATGCTTCCATTGCCTCTGTCTGCAACACTGATGATGGGCTAAGAGGGTCCCGGTGCTCTGAGATGGATAACCATGGCTGTGAGAATTAAAAACTCCCAGTTGACCCTGAACTTCTACAGGATCTGCTGCTCCAGCTGGATCCTTCTAAGTCTATGGGGCCTGGTGGGATTCATCCAAGAAAACTCAAAGAGCTGGATGATTCATTGCAAGGCCTCTTTTTTTTTGAACAGTCTTGGGAATCTGGGGAGGTCCCAGTTGATTGGAAGATGGCTAATGTTGTCCCAAAGTCTCACAAAGGATGACCCTAGAAACTACAGGCCTTTTAGTGTCTCTTCAGTGACTACTAGAATTGAGAAGATTATTCTGGGAGTTATTGAAAGACACCTGAAGGACAACACAGTCATGGGTCCCAGCCAACATGGCTTCATGAGGAGAAAATCCTGCTTGTCAAACTTAATTTCCTTTTATGACAAGGGAACTCACCTAGTTGATCAAGGAAAGCCAGTTGATACAATCTTTCTGGACTTCAGCAAAGCTTTCAATGCTGTCTCTCACAGTGTCCTTCTGCACAAACACCTCATGTGATGGGTGAGGAACTGGCTCATGGGTCTGACTCTGAGAGGAGACCCCATTGCAGTTACAACTTCCCCATGAGGCAAAGAGGAGGGTCAGGCACTGATCTCGTCTCTGTGGTGACCAGAGACAGGACCCAAGGGAACGGCCTGGGTTTCTGTCAGGGAGGTTTAGGGTGGATATTATGAAAACTTTCTTCACCCAGAGGGTGGTTGGGCACCGAAACAGGCTCCCCAGGCCCGTGGTCATGCCACCAAGCCTGTCTAAGTTCAAAAAGTGTTTGGACAGTGCCCTCAGGCTCATAGTGGGATTCCTGGTGCTGTTCTGTGCGGGGCAGGAGTTGGACTTTGATGAATCTTGTGGAACCCTTCCAGCTCAAGATATTCTTTGATTCTAGTAAAGAATACCTTTCATTACTAGACTTTCTGAAACAGAATTTACTATTGCACCAAGCTTTGTTACCCACAAATTTTGTGAGTAATGATTTTGTTCTTGGTTGTTCATTGCAATGGAAAATGCTAAATAGTGTCAGGCTTACTCCTCATCCTTCACAGTAGCCCACCAGAAGCCCCATCTCCAGTCATGATTCTTCACTGACAAGGAGTGTATGTGATCTGCAAATCTCTACTTCCACTGTGATCAACCTGTCTGTGAGTCACGTACTTCACTCCCTCATCACGCTCCTCCACAAACAGGCACAACTCAAGTATTGCAGTGTAATGCCTGTTTTCTCATTTATGCTGTAATCCCACCCAGCAGAAATACCTTGTTCCACTGAGCAATTCCATCCTTCCCACGTAATGAGAAAAGCCAGTCTGCAGAGCTGTTATTACTGGTATTGCAAATGCATGCACAAGTGCACGCCTACCTGGAAGGTATTGCCTCACAGCACAAAGTTTTGGGAAGGGAAGTCCTGGACTTGGATATCCTTGGAAAGGATAGGTTCCAGTTCCAGCTCTGAAGCCCTTCTGCTATCATGTTAATCTGATGTGCAAAGGCAGTCCCTTCTCACAACATCTGCCAGGGTGCTCTTGCATGCCATCAAAAGACATCTGAGAGGTCTTGTGATACCTGTGGGTCATTACAAAGTGCCGTCCAACCCATTGCTGTTTGGTTTTTTGTTTTGTTTTTCTTTTCTAATCATGGTAACAATGTAATTGAATATTAAAACACCAGGTAATTTCTTTATCTTCTCTTTGAACTTTCCTAGCCAAACTCAGTCTGCTATGATAAAGTAGAATGTCTGCTACATTAAAGTGATTAAAACACCAGCCCATGGAACTGTACAGCTGTATCTACAACAATTTATATAAATTAAATATTAATAGGAATATGAATGAGAATATTTTCCAGGATCCCAGTGCCCTATTAATCCTAAATACATTATATGCTGCTGATTTTTTCAAGATAATGTTTATTAGTCCTACTTCTATATGGTGCTCCATCAAGATTAATTCTGCACTGTGGTTTTTAACAGCTGTGCTACATTTTGCTAGTTTATACATAGGAAAGTAGATATTTTATTCAGAAATATGAAACTGAATCATTATACTGTCTAGTTAAGGCTAGTTATTGCTTGAGAATGGCAGGGATACAAAAGAGCTAAATAGGATTTTAATAATGTAGGTTTTATGGAGAAAAAAAGCCACAGTGCAACAGAATGTGACTCATTTAATCAAGAAGAACTGCAACAATAAGAATTTCATCTTGAAGGTGCATCATGCAAGAATGCTACATGGAGTTTACTGTCTCAAGCCCTGTTTTGTTGTATACCATAAAAATAAGTAAACAAAGTAGCAAAGGTTTGCAGCAGACATGGAGCATGAATTATACTAATGAAATTAATTAACTAGGTTAAGGCATGCTAACAAGAAAACAGATTTTTCCATGACTGGTCTAATTAGTGAAATTTCATTCCTTATGAACTCCTACTGTATGTGCAGACACTTTTTCAGCAAGCCCAGTTTCTTCCCACCCTAACCTGCATCCCTCAGCCTTTTACTCTGTACCCAGCCCCTAAAATCCTCGTTACTCTGCCATTTTCTCCAGCAACCAGCCCTGAGGCATGGCATGGGAGCCACCAGTACCATGTGGGAGCCACCAGCACAGTTGTGTGGGAGCCACCAGCACAGTGTGGGAGCCACCAGCACTATGTGGGAGCCACCAGCAGAGTTTGTGAGCCACCAGCACAGTTGTGTGGGAGCCACCAGCACTGTGTGGGAGCCACCAGCACTGTGTGCCCACTGACCACCCAGGGCAGACCAGGCAAAGAAGGACCTACTGGTGCTGCAGGTTTCAGCCTTTGCTCTGTGTGAGCATGCATAAGGTCTGTTTTTTGCCCCAAAACTGTTTTTCACAAACCTTTATAGGACTCAGTTCATACAACCTCAGGTCCTAAAACATGCTGCTTCTAGGGAAGAGACAGACAAATGGTTGGAATAGATACAGAAAGTCCCTACAGTGTAAAAATCTCCACAACTTGAACAAACCACTCCTTTCCCTGTATTGGAAGCAGACTGAAATCCTGTCAGTCAAGTTAAAGCAGTAAAAAACCCAAACAATTCAACAAGGCAGTGTCAGACCAGCACTCTGGACACTGCATTTCTGCAACAGCAACATCTGCCTTGAAAACAATTTTTCTTCCTTTTGTTTCATGTGAAGTAATGACTACAGAAATCACTATGGACCACATCCAGCAGCAAAATCCAACAGTGAGTGTGTCTATCTAAAGGTATTTCACTCTCACCTTCCACAAGAAAAAAGGATAATTCAAGAGGAAGTAAATTCTCCACTTTTTTTGAGTGCTCAACCAACACAACTATGAGGACCTGACTGATTTCAGAAAAACAGGGCGGTTCACCACTAGAGCCAGTGCTCATCTCACTTGGCGTGCCAATTTAAACCAAGTTACACAGTAACCACTTCTCCAAGACAAAACTTCTCTCTGCAGTGCTTCATCACTAGTGTCATGGAACCACTGGGTAGTGGCGTATTGCCACTATGGAACTGTCACCTACTGGCCCTATGACCTGTGAAATATTGGCCATGCAATAGTCCAGCCCTACAAGTTCCAACTGCCAAGGTGCCTTCTGCCCCTTTCTGCACCACATTCCCACTACACACTTTTAGACAAGATCATCTGTATCCTCTTTCCCAGCCCTAGCTGACCTAGGGGAGGTCATATATACCATGTGTTGTGGTTAGGAATGGTATTCCCAAATTTAGTGTCCCCACTGTAAAACCCCAGACCACTTGCTCACTTCCCCCCACCTTCCCCTGTGGCAGGATGAAGAGAAGAACTGAAAGCACAAAAAGGTAAAGATGAGAGGATAAGAACAATTTAGCGAAACTGCAATGAAATAAGAAAAGAATCAGTAACACAAACAGTACAAAAACCAGAGTGTACACGTTGGGAAAACCATTCACACGTGAGCATCCCCTGTGTGCCACCCACCCTCCACCCTTGGTCCCCCCTGCACCTGGTGTGAGGCAATGTCCAATAACCCCTGGCTGTGCCCCTCTGGCTGATGCTAACTTCAACCCTGTCCTGGCTGGACCAGGACACCCTGTCCTCACCACTGATGCTTCAAGAAGCAACTGGCATCTTTGAGTTCTCTGCCAGAATGAGACTCCTCTTCAGTAAGATATTGAACCACAACCCAGGGAACCACAGAATCTTTGAGTTGTTTATGGTGGAAAAGACCCTTAAGATGATCAAGTCCAACCATAAACCTAACACTGCCAAATGAGCCATCAATCCATGTTGCCCACTAAAACATGCCTCTGAACACCTGCACACTACCCACACTGCTTTTCTCCTCCTTTCTTTACCACCTCCAAAACCTGTAGGAAGGTCCACTACTTGCTCCAACTGTACCAGATGGCAAAGCACAGCAATATAATTTTAGCACAGCATTTAGATGAAATGCAGAATTGCATCATAGTGTTAACATCTTGTTCTCCCACTAACACTCCCATCCCACCATCACTGCTTACAAAAAGTGTGGATTATGTCATTGTCATGTTTCTCATACCTGAAACATCACCTTCCCCATACCTTCTCATTCTCTTCACTTTCCCATTCTCCTCTGTTTCTCTTACTAATATAAGAAATGGAGATTCCCATAATCTAGAGACCCCATTCCTGGGTTTCCTTTTTGTAAAATATCTGAAAACTATCCTGTGTATACACACACAAGCACATACATTTTTCTGTATGAATGTTACTTTGTTTCATTCTTATGCTTTAGTCCAGAATTAAGGACTCTGTATTAATCCTGACATGAAGGGGACAGAAGTTCACACAATATTAAAAATAATGAGATAACCTGTTCATAAAATACAGGGCTTGAAAAAGGAAACAGAGAGTCTTCAGTTACAGAAATATACTGAAAGGTGCAACATCAGCAGCTCCTTTAAACCCAAAAGGTTAAATTTGAAACATCATTATTTCTTGAGAGAGTTATTTTGAAAATTTCATTGTTAAGGAAAGTATTATCTTTTATGTTCATAGCTCTTCAGCTAGATTTCTTAAATTAGGCTCATTTCCATGCCCCCATCCTTCCACCCCCATAAACATCAGCTTGTTATTTTAAAAATGCACAGTGAATAAGAAAGAGGCAATTAAGGATGAGGCACTGTAGAAATTGACTGTGACAGGTGTTCAAAGAATGAATCAGTACATTACTTCCCTGTTCTTTTATTCTTCCTTAAGCATCTAATTTTGACTTCTTTTCTGATTTCCCCTTGATGCTTGACCCTAACAAAACCTCTGAGACTTCCTTAGGAAGCAAGGAGCTACAGGAAAATTAAAAAACTACAAAATCCTCAGGTGTTTCCAGTGACTCCTAGCTGGCTTTGGTTAACCTTCACGCTCCAATGCTACCCAAAGCACCTCATTTGTTCAGAACTATAGCATGAGAGTTTCTCATTATCTTTAATAGCTACCTTTACACAATATTGGTTTTCCCACTTAACTCAGAAAAATCACATGTTCCTTGCTGGCAATCAGTTCTTGCCCCAGGCAGGACACAGCCTAGCTGCAGGAGGGAAGCAATATTTGTCAGGAGTATTTGTGATGTCTGCAGAAAGCCATCCCTCCTCAACCTTTTAAGACCTGTGGATTGAATTAGATCTGCCAAAATTTTCTGCCAAATTTCTATTAACATCACATTGTTCCTAAAAACATAATTGCTGTGAATGTGTATAATAAAATATATATTTAACTTGACTCAGTCTTTTGCAAGGCACACTCTGGGACTGAGATACTCAGTACCAAAAAACACCACAATATCACAAATGTAGGAAAGGAATGGTCAAGATATCTGTGTGGAAAACAAAAGATAGATTCCTAGAGAAAGCGATTCTAGATTAACATACTAAATAAGTTTTTTCCCCTCTTTGTGTTACACAAAGAAATACAGAATTATTCAGAAGGCCAGCTAATGCTCACAGCAGTGTTAACAGTGAATCCAGACCAGGTTGCTCAGGGCTTTATCCAATTGGGTCTTGAAAACCTCCAACTATGGAAATTCATAACCTCATGAGCAACCAGCTCCTGACACTGAAAATGCTTTCCTCGTATGACATTGACCCCAATATTCATTCATATTGTATAAAGTTGAAATCTCCTCTGTCAGTTTGTCATTGCCTTTTGTTCTCCCACTATACACTGCTGTAAAGAACACTGCTTCACCTCCCTGCAGGTGTTGGATAGCTTGTGCTAGGTCTCTCCAATGCTATATTTTCTTCATGCTGAACAAGCCCTGCTGTCTCAACCTCTTTTGCAGGACCAGAGCTCCAAGCCACGACCATTTTGATGGCCTTTCACTGAACTCATCTAAGTTCACTGACATCTGGACACATCACTGCAGATATGGTCTGAGTAAAGGAGAATAATCACTTCCCTCAGCCTTCAGGCTACTGTTCTGTTGATACAGTCCAGTCTGCTGCTATCCTTCATCACTTTGTGATGATCAAGGATGAGGATGTAGTGCATTCTTGGTTTCTTATTCAATTTTGTGTTGTTTGCTGACCCTGTCAGCACAGGTGCCAAGTAACACCAAACAGCTGAATGAGCAAAGCAGAAGACTTTCTGCCCAATTTTGCAGCCTATCCTCACTTAATATGAATGGAAGATCAACTGTCCTCCTAGGACAGCTGCTTCCTCACATCATGTACAATCATATAAAGAACGTGTTAGGACAGCAGAACTGCAGTGACAACATGAGCCATCCACAGTCTTAGGCTTTTTATCTATTTGAGCTATAGATTACAAAGCATCCAAGCAGAGTCACCAGCTCTCTCTCTTTTCTACTGCTCTACTTGTTTTACTTTTTGCATCAGAAATTGTTCATCCCAGAAAATACTATGGGGGTGTAGGATTTTCTTGATCAATTTCAATGCAAAGATGTGGCCAGACACAGAATGTTACAATTACAGTTTACTAGCTTAAGTGTACACTTGTAACCAAGGACAGAAATTAAAGGGAGCTGCAAGAAGGAGCTCTGTTTTAATGGGAAAACAGGGATTTGCACCTAAAATGTGACAAGTCAATAATGCATCATGAAACACAAGATATTTTTCGTTCTCATTCAGTTTATGAGCATAATATCAAACCTCCTCTAACATGCCAACACAGTAGTGAAACTAAGATAAAAAGGATGAGTGTACTTCATTCAATATGTTCAAGTACCAATGTACTGCTTATCTCTTTGCTTGAATAAAAATACTTACAGAATGTATCAGTAATTTTTTTCATTAAATTTTAAAGAGGGAAAGTATTAGGGTTTTATCCAGCATACACAGAAAAGGCTTCAATTTTTAAGGGGACTGTAGAAGTGGGAATTGAAGTTGGGCCTCTCTATCTTAAATCTCTGAGTCGTGTGTGAATGCACTGCCAACCCCACGGAACCCAGAATTTGCCTCATATTTTTGCTGGCAGGTGCTGATGCTTGTGAGTGTGTAGCTTGTCTGCTGTGGCTGCCTGAAGAAAACAGCTCTTGACATAATTATGAGCCATAAGAAAGCACAGTAAGTACATACACCACAGTCTATTGTTTTACCCACCATTGCTGTGTCTAAACACTTCAAAAGTATCTCTCTACGAACACTTCACAGGGAAAGTTTTGAACACGCTATGAATACTTCTGTATTTTTTATACTCAAGGGAAACACATTCGCCTCCTGTGAAAATGGGTTCTTGCACAACTGAACAGTTAATGTATATATATTTTTCATCAAATCCTGTCAGCATTCACAGCTCTCAACTCAGATTAGTAGCATATAATTTGAGCAGGAAAATTGAGGAGAAATACACAGTGGGTTTAAAATCAGAAATGGCACTTGTTTATGATCATATCTGCAGCCCTTCCATCTAAGTCCCCACACAGATTGCACATACTCCCACAGAGATGGAATTAACATGTGAAATACCTGTGCAGCTTGAGTGTCACAGTTCCATAAACAGTAGCAAAGCCCAGAAGACGAACCCATCTTAGGAGAACACAGCGAAATATACTTGGCTCAAAATACAAAATGACAACCTATAGAACAGAAAGATAGAGAGAGCTTCAGTACTGCTTTCATGAGAAAGTGGTTCTTCATTCAAATGCAGAATAGTTGCAAAACAGGACAGCAGACACATTTCAGCCCGTACTGCTGTATATTTAGATTTTCTAGTAAAGCGTCGGGATGATCAGATCAACCAGCTGGCACAGTTCTAGGCACCAACTCCTTTTTGAAGGGAGCTGGCAAAAGCTCTGTGACAGACTGTGAACTGACAACACTTTTAAATACAATTCCACTGACTTTTCTTAACTGAGTGAAAACATGTACCCAGAGAGGAGGACAGAACAGACAAGGACTTTTTCCTTGAGCTATTCAAGTAATATGCAGCTGGTTTAATTCTGGTTTGATATTTACTAGGTTACCTAGCAAAGTCACTCCTAATAAACCTAGCAAAATGATAACTGCTCATTTTTCTCTGCCAAACTAAAAATGATTTCACTAGCCTCTTTCTATCCAAACTATGAAATATTTATGACACATTTAACTCCTTCTTCCCCATATATTTCACCAAAGCTATATCAAATCTCCCTATGCATCACCAATTTCTTAAGGAAAATAACATTTTTTTTCTGCCTATGCATTTCCCTAATCACAATAAAAAATGTCCTACCAGCCTTTTGCCCTGTCTACCAAGGACCATGCACAAGGACAACACTCCATAAGCAGTAAAAGAAAGCTACATCTGTAGGTATAGTGCATATAGAAGCTTTGCTATCAAGTAAAATACTACTCTTCTCTAAAACAGGGTTGCTCAGTGAACTCAGTCACAATTTGAATCAGGAGTCCATTTCTTCTCATTCCAGCAGATGTTGTCCCTGGTGCCCTGAGGGTTATTCCTTCCCACTCATCTGGTCCCACCAGGAGCCTGCTGTCCCAGGGATTTGATGGAAAAATGCCCCTACCCCACTTGTAGACTATGCTTGGTCCAGCAAACCTAGATCCCATGCATTCAATGTGTCTGACCTGAACCTGGTAAAACCACCCAATGCACCATGGTACAAATTAATTAGGTAATCCTGGTCTAGAGAAAGCAAGCACTGAAACACTTCAGGCCATCTGTCACAGCTTCATTTACAGTCAGTACATTCTGGCAGCAGCGGTAGTATTGTGCCTACTGGCTGCCACATATTATTTTCGTAAGTAAATGCTCTTCTATGTGGGAATTCAAGTTCAAGATATTGGCCAAAAGCCCAGGACTACATCCTTTGGGTGACATAGACTTCTTTAGAAGAGTGGGGGCAAACATGGCAGATGTGGGCTGAGAGAGATGGAAGCTGCTGTGTTTCACTGGAATGCTTTTTTATGCAGCAGAATCAAACTATTTCTTTTAAAAATATGATTTGCTGAATCAAACTGTGTGGCAAAACTTAATCTGCTTTTTTCACTGTTATTGGACTGACATAGAATCACAGAGTGTACTGAGTTTGAAGAGACCCACAAGGTTCATCAAGTCCAACTACTGGCACTGCATAGGACACCCAAAGAGTCACACCACATGCCTGAGAGTTTGTCCCAATGCTTCTTGAACTCAGGCTGGTGCTGTGACCACTGCCCAGGGAGCCTGTTCCACTGCCCAACCATCCTTTGGGTGAAAAACTTTTTCTTGATTTGACATGCTTCAATGTAGACATTTTCTGGGATTCTGACATATTTTGCCTGTAGGAAAGGCAGCAGCTTTTCTCCTTGGAAAATCAGCTGGAAAACCCAAATGCATCCACATATGCATGACCCTACTTGGGCAAACAGAGCATCCAGCAAAAAGTTTCTCAGAAAGACCTGAATGGCAGCAATGACCTCTTATCCTAATATTCAGTTATATACATTAGGACACTTGCAGAACCTGAGCAAAGTCTGTAGCAGTAACTTGTGTCCTGAGGTTTGCCAGAGAGTAGAAAACACCATCTTTGAAAAATAGAAAAGTAGAAAAAATCATCTTTGATTCTTCCAAACAAGAAAAACAATGTCAAAAAAATTGGCATACAGATACTCTGAACATTTCAAAATTGACTTGAAAGCAGAATTTTTCAGATAATTGAAATGGGAAGGTCTGAAAACTCTCCAGGCATAGAATTTTCTGAACAAGGGCAGCAGCTCTCTTTGCCACGCAATCTGACACAGCAATTTCATCTGCCGCTGCTTGTTGAAACATTAACTGCTTGTGTCTAGAAAATCTCATTGATTTGCATTGAATCATTTGTATGAGCAGCTGAGGCATTTGGCTAGATATCAGCCAAGAAACCACCACTTCAAATGCAGCCTGGTGTGAGCTGGTGTGACAGCTCACCACAGAGGCTGCAGAAGCTCTGGAGAAAACTGTTCTCATTTTCCTGTTTGAAACAGACACATTTTAACTGCTCCTTCACCCAGTGGTGAAGGATACTGCATAAGTAAGACCTCATCCAAGTTTGAGTCTCTTTTGGATCTTCCTGGATCTTTATATGATGGAGAATCGTACAGTACCTTCACAAGGGCCAGTGTCCATTTCTACCTCTTCTTGCATGTGGTCTGTCATGGACCCAGGCTTTGAAGAGCCAGAATTGCTTTATGTACATTTTGTTTTCTTCTTAGGCATTGCAGAAGGCTATTCTAAGAACATGTCACTCCCATTCCCATCAGGGCTCACCAGGATGTTCAGGTAACTGCTGCCCTCTCTAAGTTCTTGTCAGAATTACGTCTCATAAGCACCATGAATTTAGAGGCACAATTTTTAAACAGAATTTTAAACTGAACAATTTTTTAATTCAAGTGGAATACAATTCTTGCAAAGAATCTGGTCCAAAGTATGACTGCTGCACTCCATCCCTTACTCTCCCTAGCAAAAAACCAAACAAGAAACAAAAGAAACAAAAANAAAACCAAGCAAGAAACAAGAAACAAAAGAAACAAAAACACACAAACACAAAAACAAACAAAACCAACCAACCAAACAAAAAGGAACACAACAGAGAAGTATTGGGTTTGTTTCGTATCAGCCTCTTCTTCCTTATCAAAACCCTCATTCCCTCCTGTCATCCTCGGAACTAAGTCTTCTTCAAGTGACAACAAATGTGCAGCAAAAGGTTGCTGAGCTCCAAGTCAGCAGCGTAGGATGAGCACCAGATTCACCCACATATCCAGGCTGCTCTCAGCAGAACAAGGGAATCCCTCTGTTCTCAAAGACTACCCTGCCCACCAAAAATCTGGCAATATTTCATTTTCTCTTTTTGCATTTATGATGCATTAGACCATGATCTTCTTAAAAATGCTGGGAGCTTTTGCTGATGGATGGAACAAAACATCTTCACTGTACATAATGGAATGTGTTATCAGTTTTGCCAGCTCCTGGCATCCACTTGAATACTAGACATCATTTTCTGCTACTTAAACAAAAAGATCTGGGGAAAATCATTTGGAAACCAGATGAAGATAAGCCAAACAGTGGCTGTTCATGTCCCAGTTACTGCAGCTGTGCGTGAGACTTCGTGAACTGTGACTTGTCTTTGTCATTTGGACAAATGCGTTTAGATGTTTGCTTTTAAACTCAGTGTGGTTTAAGCTATTACTATCCTTGCCACAACATTGTTCCAGTAGTCACGCTACCACTTGTGGAGTCAGAGATGAAAAGATTTCCTAAGGTCACCAGCTAACTGTCAAGTGTGTTTAGAGCTGGAGAATTACGGACACGGAAGAGGGACTTAGCTTGCTGACACAGCGATCAGCCAGCTCAGTTATTCATCTGACACGAAGAACAGACACACACACACACACTCCAAAGACAACAGCTGAAGTCAATAAAAGCACCTCACACATTACAGCACATTTTCCTTATTGGGACAGGTAGGAAAGTAAAAGTGCAAAGAGAACTAACACTGAACAATTGAACATTCAAAAACATAACAAAAAATTGGGAATTAATGAGTTTTATAGGTTCAGTGCCATTGCTTTTTAAAAGATAAACAGCATTTAGAAAGATTCCTTAAAAAAACCCCAAATCCCACATTATTACATCCCTATAACGTTAATAGTGAGCAAAACCGTGCATCGCAAAATGCTCTTTTGTCTTTCAGATTAACTTTACTGTGCACATTAAAATATGGTTAATTCTGCCCTTCACCTTGGCACTAGATAAAAAAAACAAAAACACTTCAATACTGTGCACTTCCCCAAGGTGCACTGACTGGCATTCAGTCTGCCTAAATCAAATATATAATTTCTTCCTACACTGTTTTAGGGGATCTAGTAAATCAGGCCTACTAATGCAAGTTCAACAGATAACTCAGGGATAAAAACAAGTACCTTGAAAAAGTTCAGCTTCAGATGCTTGAACAGGAGCTTGTCCTAAAGGCTTCAAGTACACATCTCCATTGACTAAAAAGGCACTACAGCATTTATTTCAGAGAATTTGCTTCACTATATGTCAATTAATAATCTGCATTAGGAGGACTAAGCCAAGCACTTTATAGTCAGCTGTAACGATTTTGCCATAGAAGTCACATGAATAGATAAAAAACTCATTTTCCTCTACAACCATCAAATGGCTATACTCCATGTTGAGAGGAAATGGGCAACACTAAAATGTCTCAAAAGATCAGAAGCCAAAGAGTTTAAAAAAAATACATGTATTGTCAGTGCTAAAAATTCTAAAACTAAACATAAAAAAATTTGAGCAGGATCTTA
>WAAE01019840.1:0-13766 GCA_013400495.1 Nicator chloris
ATTCTGTTCTGTGTGATAACATGGAAAAGACCATTTAACTTGTGTCTTACTGTAACTCGGTTTGGATGTGAAGTATGCACCTTGTTAAAATACAGAGATGAACTTCTTGGTAACTGGCAAATTTACAAGGAAGTTGTCTTAACTGGAGAAGTAAGGGCATCCACAGAGAAATACTGGGTTACGGGCTAGCAATGTGATTTCCTGCAATTCAACACCAGTACTATTTCAATCACAAGATATGTGTTATGTCCATCAGTACTTTCTTTCGTAGAAGGCAGCTGACATCTAAAGATGTTCCACAAAGAAAATGCAATGAGTGTTACAGATAGGATTGAAATTCCCTGTGTTCTCTTTTAAAAAGACTGAATAGTGTTTTAGCTGTAAATAGCTGTTTTGACTGAAAAATCATTCTAGAGACAATCCATGGTAACACCTCCAACAGTCTGAAGGATGAAATGGCAAATGAATTCCCTAGCTCTGCAGATTATACTGCATTAGGATGGGTCACAAGTGTGATTCACATACAGAAAGAATTGACTAAAGTGACACAAAGCAGCAAATGAGATTGATGTAAAAATGGTGAAAGATGTTTCCACTGGAATGTATCACAAAGAAGATGAAAGAATAAGGATACGCAGTAATGTCAGAAGTACAGTGAAGTAAATGAAGTCTTGACAAAGACAGATGTTGGTTAGGGCAGGATGTCAATATTGTAGAAATAATTATTCTCTACCCTGCATCCAGTAGACCTGGATTAAGTTCAGTGAATCTGATCACTATGAGGTAGAGGAAACTGCTCATACTTCAAGAAATTAAACTTAAATGAAAAGGCATGCTTAACAAAAGACTAATACTTTTTCAAATGCTACAGGAAAAATAAAAATACAAGACTGACAACAAGGTACTGCATTCTAAATTCATTAAATGATATGATCATACTAAAACACCCTTCAGAGGGCATCAGCACCCAATCAGCCCTCTCAGATTATAAGACAATTAAGAACTCCATAACTGACAGAACAAGGACAAATTTGATTACTGGATGGAAATATAAAAGTAACTGAACAACCTAGACTTCAAAAGTTAGAAGAAAAGAAACAGTACATTGTGATGTATCTGGGGTAGAAGTTTTACAAGTCCATTAAAATATGAAGTTTGAGATCAACCTGGTCCTTGGCCTTCAGAATCATAGATCTGGCAGTACACCTAAAGGACTTCCTATGAAATTAATGAAATCTTCTGTGAACTCTCTTTTAGGGACACTGTTTTATCGTAAGGATAGGTATTCACATATTACACAAAACAAAGGTGAGCTTGGAGAAGTGCTTTCCAGGAAGTGAAAATCTCTCTTCAGATTTCACATGCATGAATGCAGCTACAAAACGTTGCAAGCAGGTTAGATTAAACCAAGGAGAAGCATGGAGAATTAAAACAGCAGGCAGAATCTGATCAATTCTATTTGGACCAAAACTCACATGGTGAAACTTAGACAAAACGGAGAAAAATCCCAACCAACCAAAAGGAAAACCTGGAAAAATACTACTGATTTTTAGTAAAATACCTATTTTGGGAAAAAGAGACTATTTTTTAGTATATTGTTCAATAAATCAAAACAAAGTGATATCTAAAAATTCTCTGAATAGAATTTACTGCAGTCCAGACTATTTCCACTGACTAACAATGCTAATTTTTCATAACTTAAATACCTTCAAGGTAACAGGATGAAGAAAGAGAAAGAAGAGCTCTGTGAGGAAAAAGCTGCTAAACAGCTTAAATTTTCAATGATATTTATAAATCAAGCCACATAACATAGGAAGTAGTTATGTGCCATCTTTTACTCTTTCCAGTCAAACTTCCTTCAGCACCTGACAGACCCATTTGAAAGTTTTTCACTAAGAGTTTAAGACAAATTCCAGTCAGTTCTAAACAATGGAAATTGTTTGGATATTGTTTTAAACTATGTCTCGGGCTTATCTTTTATAATGACCTAGAGAGTTGTCTCAGAGGGGTGTGATTCCATGCACACACAAAAATACATAGCAGTAGCCTGGCCCTATACTTCTGGGCCAAAAGGCACTTTCAATCCTGAATAAATCCATTAGAATTTAGAATTTCATTAAGCTTTACCAAACAGATTTAGTTCAGATTAGCAGCCATGCTCTCAGTAAAAAAATATCTCATACCAGTATACACATGCATTTTGTACGTCACCTTTCTACAACCACTGTATTTTAAAATTCAATACACTGTCCATTGAATTTTTCCTAGTTTTGACTTCATGCACTGACTAGTATTTGACTTAATGCTGTGAGGCATTTTTCCGTCTCTTACTCCAAGCAGAGGGGTTTTCATGTTACCAAAATCCTTTGTCTTCAGTAGTTCTCACTCACATTAGAAATTACTATATAAAATTCTCAGTCTTGGAAGACTGAGCAACATAAATAAATTACCTAAGATGTAAGGTTCCAGATATTCTGAGTACATGACAAAAACCATGTAATTGTTTCTCACTTTCCACTGCTAGGAGAAGGAGCTGAACTATAGCAAAGCTCCTGCCAGCAGTGGATACAACAGCTCAAAGTATTTGCCTAGAAAATGGTTACAGGATCTGTAAAGAGGGTAACTCTCACCTTTTAAAACTGTTTTTTCTTGCAGCAGACCTGGTAGTTCTTTTAGTAATGTCTGTACTGTCAGAAATGCAGGGTTTAGAGGTTTTATTTTTCTGAACACTGGACTGCAGAGTTACTCTGTAAAGAGTAGGAAAAAAGAAAGATTATATAATTGGAAAGTTTCTAAAAACACTGGAAAGAGGGTCTTACAGTTGCAATAGAGCTAACAAGTATCAGCTGGCTTCTCACAAATCCTTCTGCAACGCAAACTCTTCTGCCTGAAACACATCCTTCTCTTTCCTAACATCCCTGTTATAATTAGAGTAATGCAACTTGTTTTTATTAAGAGCACAGCAGCTTGCTTTGCTGGTTGATTTTTTTGGGGCTTGTTTTGCTTTCAAAGAATTGATCAAATTAATAGTTTTGAAGTTGCTGTTAGGTTTTTGGAAGACAAAAATATCCAAAAACACATTTTAAATTACACTACAAAATAAAAAATATACAACAAACAAACACCCCCAAAAACGAACAAACAAAAACCCTATCACCCCCCGTCCAAAAAACCCCAACAACCCAAACGCCGCCCCCCGAAGTATGCAACAAAACCAAACTTTATTTTCCAGACTGACATGTAATACACAGAATAAATTCAGAATAAACCCCAAGTAATTCAATTTGTGAAGATCTAAGCCTAAATCTCCTTCAATTAACCATGAGATATCCCCTTCAAATAGGAAAATCATTGCAAATACTTGCATTTTGCTCTTAGAGGGAATTACTGAGTTTGAAATAATCAAGACTCAGCTTACATGCTGGTTGTGCTCAAATGCTTCTCTAAAAGAATCTAGTGCAATGTATTAACTATTCCTTAAACCGGCAGATAAATCCTAGTGTTGTTTATGTTAAAAAAGAATTCCAGATTGTGAAATGCAAACAACTATTTTTATCCACCAGACAACTGGTTTACAAGAAAATGATGTCTTTTCCTATATACTTGTAGTGAAATTATGATACTATGGAGACAGAGAGTGACAACTGTTCAATGAAGTCCATGGATATCTATTTAGTGCTTCTTTGATACATCTATTTTCTATTCCATCTATACAAGCTTCCAGCTATGGAAGTATGCACCATTTTTGAGATTATGAGCAAAGAGTAACTTAGCTATTACTCTTTATTCTCCTGTTGTTATTAGACTCTAATTTTCAGTGACTTCACTGGGTCCAATTGTAGGAGCAGATTACATTAGACTAGAAATCAAAACCTTATTTTAATTGTGTAAGTTACAGTCTGGTCGGTTAATACTCTGAAGAAACTACTTTCAGAGAATCCTATATATGAATATTGAATGCTAACTTCTGGAGCAAATGTGAACAGGAATTTATGGGCAGAAAATATACATTTATATATTCATGTAACATACTAAAAACAGAAATGGAAAGAACCTCCAATGTTTTCATTGTTTTATATTGGTTTGATTTCAGAATTAGAACATGCATTTGAGATAATAGTTTCATCTAAAATACATTATTTTTGCAGTAAAACTGATCAGCAATGTCATTTTTACTATACACTTCTTGATTAGCAAACAAATGAGTATATAACCACAAATTTCAAGTATTTTAAACTTCTACTTGAAAAAATCTCTCTTAATAGTTCAGCCTTGCAAAATATTGTCACTTGATCTGCAAATGTTCAAACAAAACAGCCAGTTGCTCAGAGGTAAGATACAAGGTTTCAATGACAAGTACTACCAAAATGCAATGCAAAATCCACTGTAAACACAGGACATTTGAAGTTGAAGGAATTGCTTTTACAAGAGGCAGAAATAACCACCCCCAGATACCTTCAACTTCATATCATACTTCTTCAGACAGAACAAATTCTTCTAACGAAAATGTTTTCCTTGCATGCCCAAGGTGAAAACATTTAAAACCCAAAAGCTTATGCTATAGTTTCTACTGTGATTGTAAAACACTTGTAACAAGTTCTAATATTAAAATTCTTTTTTCAGTGCCGCAGTTGTCATACAGAATGAACAAATTCAGTCTACCACACTTTCAACGAAACACTAAAAATAACAGCATTGGTAAAATAAGACTTGCATTATACCTTTCATCTGTGCTGATAGAAACTTCTAGGAATGAACAGAGGCACGAAGTTTGCTTAACCTCATAACATTTAGTCACTGAAATATAAACATGAACAAATCATGGCACATACTGGTTTACTAGTGCTCATGCAGTCAGAAATAAGGAAAAAGAATGTTTTCTCCTTAAATACATACACTTGGTACCTTTCTGCATAAAATGCATGCATGTACATATAAAAGAAAGCAGAAGTTATTGGAATGTAATTTTTGTAATGTTTCTCTCATAAACACCCATTTTTTCTAGATACCAGAAGTTCAGAAAACTGGTCAATATACATGGCTTAAACCCATATACTTATTTACCATGAACTGAGAAATGAGTGAACAGTGTGCCCTTGTGGCCAAAAAGGCCAATGGTATTCTGGGAACCATCAGGAAGAACATTGCCAGAAGGTAGGGGAAATGATCCTGCCTCTTTACTTGGCTCAGGTGAGGCACATCTGGAGTGCTGTGTCCAGTTCTGGGCTCCTCAGCACAAGAGAGACATGGAGCTCCTGGAGTGGGTCCAGTGAAGGATATGAAGATGATGAGGGGACTGGACATCTCTCTTATGAGGAAAGGCTGAGGGAGCTGGGTCTGATCAGCCCCCAGCAGAGACAACAGAGGGGACCTCATCAATATCTGTCAGTGTCTGAAGAGTCAGGCTCTGCTCAGTGGTGCTGAGCAATAGGACAAGAGGCAATGGGCACAAACTGATACACAGGAAGTTCCACTTGAATGTAAAGAACTTCTGAACTTAACAATCAAACTTCTTTACTGTGCAGGTGACTGAGCACTGCAACATATTGTCCAGAGAGGTTGTGAAGTCTCCCTCACTGGAGATTCAAGAACCATTTGGACGCAATCCTGTGCCACGTGCTCTGGGATGACTCAGCATGAGCAGGGAGGTTGGACCAAATGACACCCTGTGGTCTATTTCAACATTATCCATTCTGTGATTCTGTGAACCACTGTGAATTATCAAGAGTTATAATTCATATTCTTATATGAATTTTTGCATTTTGCACAAACACTAAAATATTCTTCTTTTCAACATATCATAAGGTAGTCCTTACTTCCCAGAGAATTTCATCTTATATGTTCAAACAAAGAAAGAAAATAAAAGAAGCTGTAAATGGAAATGTGACTTACAATAAAAATAGCCATCATGAAACCAAAACAAGCATGAAAACATCCTTTTAAGTTTGTTGCATTTGCCAAAGGGAGACAACAAGATGCCTTATGGGATCGGCTTGAAGCTAGCTGTGAGCAGGGTAGAATCTTTAACATTCTTCAGTTGAAAGGCCATTTTTACATCTTAGACATATACAACTTCACTGGGCTACTTTACCTTTACAGTAAAGAATAATTGAAATCACTGTGAACAAAACATTTGCTAAATTATCACACAGACATTTTTAAATCAGACTAGAATTCTAGACTTCCAAGCCTGATAGCACCTCAAGGAAAACATACAAGGTTCTATTTACACCACTTTCTGACATATTGTTGCAAATAAACACCCAGAGCTGTCTTTGAGTCTGACAACTGTCAGCTGAGGAGCAGCAACAGTGCAATCACAGCTTTAATTAGAATGCTACTGCATATATGTTAAAGGTGAGAGAAGAAACTAATGTATGGAATTTTGGTTTAGCACAATTGGGCTAACAACCTCACTTGATAGCAGGTTCAGTAGATAGGTTTTATAATTGATGTGAGATGAAGCCATGGTAGAAGAAATCCTGCCAAAGTGTCAGCATGAAAAAAATATCCCAAACTATATTAGAGAAGTGTAAGATCTCAGGACACCTACCTTACTGCTTTGTAGCTGTTCACATAAAATAGTATGTCATAGAACTTCCAGAAACACCAGCAAACCCATCTGATGTACACAAAAGTTTTCTAACTCAATGGGATATGTTAAAAATGAAAAAAAAACCCCAACCAACAACAACAACCAAAAAAACCCCCCACAAAAACATACAAAACCCACAAAAAATAAAACAACAAAAAAACTCCACCAACAAACCCGCAGGCTACAGGATGTTGTAACAGTCAAACTATTAAACATACATTTACATTGTAAGAATTTTTCATCTCTAGTTCATCTGTAATGGAAACATAACCTGGTAGTTCTGATCCTAAATACACACCACAAATAGCAGACTATTTTATACACTGCTTTCTTATTCAAGCAAATACCTTGGTCTTTAAACAAATAAAAACCTGTTTAAATGGAACAGTGCTTGAGTCAGTAGCAGCAACTTTTAAATAACTGTTGGGGGTTGAGTTGTTTTTTTTCTTTCCTTTTCTTTACTTGTTTGTTACTGGTAGAATTTTTTCCCATTGGGTTGCTAAGCACTGATGGCAGGGTGCTTGAGACGTGGGGCACTCCCTCAATCTGAGCCTTCGGAGTGGAGCGGTGTCTCCGCATTTTGTGGAAGAGGAATTCAATCCTGCCAGAGCAGCCTGGTCCTGCTTCTTCTGGTGTGGGGTAAGCCCCTGCTGTTGTGAGCAGCCACTGAACTGGGATTTTGTTAATCTCCTGCCTCACTAAAGAGTGGCCTGCTGCCCTTCTGGGAGCGGGACGGCTGTTGTCCTGCCCCGCTGCTGTTCCTTCAGCACTGCTCCGAGTTTTTCGCTATTGTGTAGCGCGCACCCCCTGCCTGCCCAGACCTGCCGTCTTCAGCTTCAGCTCCAGAGTTCCTGATGCATCCCGTCCATCTTTTCCATCTCGGCCGAGCCGCCGTGCCCGCGCCACAGCGCCCCCTGCAGCCGCGTGGGGATCATCGCACCTTACCCGCCGGCAGCGCCCCTGCCGGCGGTGACCGGAACTGCACCAAAGGAGAACGTGCCTGTGGCCAGGGGAGCTGTTACCGGGTTCCTGGTTCTGTTTGCTGTTATTGCTGTAGTTGTTGTTGTTTGTTTGCCCTGTTATACATACTAGTAAAGAACTGTTATTGCTATACCCATACCTCTGCCTGAGAGCCCTTTGGTTTTCTAAATTATAATTTGGAGGGAGGGGGTTTGAATTCTCCATTCCAAAGGAGGCCCTGCCCCTCCCTACCAGATACCTGTCTTTCAAACCTAGACAATAACTCATAACTATTTTTTACCATTTAATTCAGTAGAAGGGTGGAACATAGGTACACCGCCAGGACACAAAAACCCAAACTCTACAACCCGAGACAAAAGCCACAAAACTTGAATTGCAAGCAGTGTAATACACATTAGACAGAAATCAATCCACACAAGCCTTTTTAAAATATGTGGTTGCAATATCCTAAGGAGGGATGAAGAAAGAGAGGCACACAGGTGCATGTCTTCTCTGTCTGCAAAAGGCATTTTAGTCTTGCCAACCAGTCTGGGCAACCTGTCTTACAAGGTCTGTCAAGGGCAATACTGCTTTCCCCTTCATCACCTCATGATTTTTAAGAAAATAGACCTGAGACCTCTACTGCTCTTCCAAGTCATTGACAGGCAACAAGTGACTGATAACTCTTCAGCATAAAGGGCTCCAGCCAACACAACTGCCAGGCTAGCCCAGCCCAGATTGATCCATGATCCTGACTGATAATTTGATCTCTTAAAACACGAGAGACATTAGCTGCAGAATGGAGAGAAAGGCAAACTTTTAAGAAAAGACTAAGTGTTTTCTCTCCCTATACTTAAATCAACATTATATGATTGTTAGTCTTGAAAATCAAGCAGCGGCACCAGTAATTGGAAATTCACAGCAATTGGGAATACCAAATTGCTTGCATCACATCTACCAACATCAAACAGTCTTTTTTCCTCTAGCAAGGAAGAAGTGTTTCTAGCTTTTAGACAGAACACACAAACAGTAAGAGAAGCAAAGGATGGTATTTGACTGAAATTGATCTTACAGCACAGTACAGCAAAAGAAAGAACAGATTGTTTCACCTCTTTGACCTGTGTTTTAAGTTTAGCTTTAAAGTATGTGTTCAGAAATCTGAGGTCTGACTTCCAGAGACCACTGAGAAAAGATATAGTGCTCCATTCAGTGTAAAACTTTGAAAACACACCTCTCATATTATTTGGAATAATGCGTCTCAAGTACGTTATTTGACAAAGATAAGCTGAAGTCATCTTTATTTCTTCATCATTTTTTTCTCAAAAAGAACAGATTGGAATGACCTCAGTGAAGGCTGACTGAATAACTAACCTGTCCAAACTCTCCCAGGTCTCATTCTACAGTTATTCAGTCACTTAGGTTAGCAGAAAGAGTTTCATGCTTTTTAAAAAGTGCAGACAAAAAGTTGCAAGGCTTACAACAAAAAGTTGTAAGGATGACAGAAAATCTCAACCCTCATGCCTGTCAGGAGAGAATGCCTATTCTTACTTAGTAAAAGACTTTCTGACCATTTTTTTAATCTGAGAGCACCAAGGTTTCAAGCATTCACCCAAAGTAACCATTCTACTTTGAGGGTGGTGATGACAGAGAAGCTCCAGGGAGACTCAGAAGCAAGCAAAAAGTTCATTTGCATTTCCTGGCAGTTCTGTGTGCTGTTGGAATTTTTGTTTGACCAAAAGATGGAAGTCGTCATTTGATGAAAACATTGCATCTTTTTAGCAGAAGCAAGGCACAGAAATCATTGCAGCTACTCTGATGAAAGTGAAGAAAGAGTGAAAACTGTATTCAAGGAACTGATATCTTATTAATGTTTTCTCAGCTGCTGAATCCAAGTAATGGAAAAAAGGAATGTAAGTAGTCTCCTAAAGCTCTAGAAAATGTAATTGTGAACAAAAGACAATGAAACTAGACTGGCTGGGTAAATAAGTGAGCCTTGAGCCAATACTGCAATCTGCCCCATCTTCTTCTGTGTCAAATAGGTAAAAGTAGTCCTGTTTTCTGCCATGCATATAATATTTGATCTCTTCATAGAAAGAAAGACCTAGTGACATTTCTGACAAATTCTAATTCTTGGCATTTCATGTAAATAAAATCACGTGTTGGGAAACTAGCCTACTTCGCAAGTTCATGAACTTATAAGTAAAACTGAAGCTAACATCTGCATCTGCAATATGCAAAGGATAGGATCATATTTTAAAGCAGTACTTTTTCTTTCTTACAGATAATTTTGCTTACATACTTTTGCTTATCTGCAGAGAAGAAAAGCTTCAAAACAAAAAATTATTCTAATTATAAGAGCTCTTTACCTTTGTATATTGCAAGCCAGCCATAAAAATCACTCAATTATTCCAAATAATATACACAAGAATATAACAAAGCCAGAGCAGTGAAATTCACTCTTGCAACAAAGCCAGTAAGAACCGTGATATGAAAACATGCATTTAGGAGACATACTAGACAGAAAGTGTGAGCTATTGCAAAGATATGGAATGGGACACTTACACAGTGGCTCTCTCTCAGGGGGTCCTGAGGGTTACTATGTTCTTAAACCATCTAGACAGAATAGCAGGCTGGGCAGAAGGGAGCCACATACAATCCACCAGATGACAATGCTACACAGTGTAGACACCAACATAGCTAGGAGCCATCTAAAAAGGGATTGGAGGGGGAGGTAGAGATGAAAAAAAATCCAAAAGCAAAAGCTATTGGTGCATTTTAGCTTGTTTCAAGTTCTTCAAAAGGATAGTGCTCTTTAAACTTTGCCAAGCATTTCTTACTTTCTATGACTAACAGTTCATGCAGTCATAAATTGCCAATGTAGTACCCATGTGCTTCTGGAACCAAAGCAAATCTTCTGTATCACTCTTGGAAATAAGTGCATGCAGGAGCAATACATCTCTGACCGCGTGCTGCTGTCTCTTATGCAGTTGTATCAGCCTGTATTCACACATCCTACTTCACAATCATACATTCTGATACTAAAATATTACATCAGAGACAGGTAAGTTTGCAGAAACAAACAACTTATGTAAACAACCAGATGATAGGGTGTATTACCTTTCTGTGTAAGAAGCAAAAGCCAATTCATAATCCTTTGCCACAGGTGCATTGCTTATTAGAACACATTTAAAATATCCAGTCATCTATGCATAAAGAATTTATACAGCCAACTTCAGTAAACACTCTATGCAGATCTCACATAAGTAAATAATATCTCTAGTTTTCAAAGACTGTAACTGTCCAAGCTTCTGGTGCTCTTACTTTGCCCATCCCATCCCCCTTCTCTTTTCCTCTGAAATAAAACTACTTGGAAGATTTAGAAGCTTCTGTTTGTTTGTTTAGATAAAAGTAATCAATTTCACTGCAAGAATAAGTATTTTAACAGATTAAACCAGAAAGGAAAGAGACAGACACCTCTTATCGTAGAAAAAACTTATGGCTCATGTAAGGCAGCCAAATATTCCTTGCAATAAAACAACAGTAACACAAAGAAATGCATGAATCTACACATTCATCTTTCATTTTCACTGAACTATTTCCTTACAAGTTGCAAACCATAAAAATAACTCAGGGGAACAGAAAGAGGTAAATTGAAACTCCTTGAGTGACAATGCACAACGCAAAAACCAGCTATAAGCTCCAGGTCAATTATTTTAATTCTACACAAGTACAAGCTAATTAGAGCAGATATGTTGCAGAATGTTTCATGAGCCAAATAATATTTTAACAGTAGATAGATCTTGTATTAAGAAGGTATTAAGACAATGGCTCTGAATAGATTATCACAGAGTCTCCATTCATTGTATGGAACATATAGTAAGCGTGTGGCAATCAAGTACTTGACAACTAAGGCACTTCTATGCCTTGGAAACTAATCTGCAAGGTAGTTGTTTTTTACAGTGCTATTTGAGGTAACTGAGGTGATGTGTTTTGGCATTTTTTAAATGTCAGCTGGGCACAGTCTTTGTTCTGAGTATGTTGTTTCTTATATGGCTGCCTGTGTAAATGATAAGCGTGAACAGAAAACAGTAATTTAAAACAAAAGCAGAAATCAGACATAGCAATGTGTGAAGGTTTCCAAAGATATATTCCTTTACCTTCAGCACATTTTTACTACCTACTTCTCACTTTTTCTAAAAGTCTGATGACAGTGGTGATCTTAAAAAAAAAGAAAAAGAAAATAAAAATGCCAGCAGGGTAGCAGCATCATATCCTACAGAGGAACAACACAACAAAAGTCAAGTTGACTGTGGCCTGTGACTTTGGGGATGTGTCATTTGCAGAAGTCTGGCAGCCAGGGGTCACCATTCCTTTCCTAGACAACAAATGAGATCCAGTGAAATTTTGCAAGTGTTGTATTCTCTTGCAGTTTATTTAAGGGCAGGCAGAAAGATTTTGTACCTACATTTGCTACAAGCTACAACAGATGCAAACTTTCTTTTACAGGTGGTGTTTCAGGACTTGCCGAAAATAAAGACTACCAGTTTCACTGAGACAAATGCACTTCTTTGAATTTGTTTACTGAAACAGTGGCTAGTCTACTACTCTATGTTCCAGATTCACCAGACATTATTACAACACCCACAGGATTTAGGGGAAGTTCTTTTCCAAGGAAGAGAAAATGAAAGGAAGCTAAAAATCCCTCTTTCAACTCTTTTTAGGTAGCTGACTTTACTTCAAACACCAGCACGTATCTTACTTGAGCCAATCAAACAAAACTACACAGAGTTGTATTCTGTCATTTTTATACTACCACAGGAAAGACAAGGGAATGTTTGTGATTAACTAAAAGCAAAGCATTCAGAAGTGTTACAGGAGCTTGTTAGGTGTAGAATATCAGCATCAAAAATTATGCAGAAAACCAGAAATTCGACCAAATTGTCCTGCCTCCTCAGCATTCAGCAAGCCTTCAGAGAAATGGTGAACCTCATGTTTCTTTTAAGCGAGTAAAAGCAGCAGTGATAACAAACATTTAGGGGAAATGGGAAGTATACATGAAGAGGAGGATAAAAGTGTTTCTGGAATTTTATATATTCAGAAACTGACTTACGTTAGTCGAGATGCAGTTGGAGCTTTTGCTTGCCTTTTGCTTTTCAGAGCACGAAGCATATCCCCTTGTGTTAAACAGTTTGTTTCATCATCATCACTGTACTGGATAAGTGGAAGGGGGAAAGGGATAAACCAAGATTAAATATAGACACTTTGATATTTAAGAATTAACCTTATCTTAAAGCTTAAAATTAGAATTATTTCAACAGGATAAAGCCAAAGGAAATTCACTTGCATAAATATAGTTCTGTTCCTTCCAGTTTCCTGTTTGCTGCTTTTGAAGCTGTAAACCATTAAGTGGTGTCATGAATTACATGCATCAGAATATTGTCTACTTTTAAAGCATTGGAAGCAATATATTATCAAATCTTTGCTTAGGTACAGTACAATCTTCACTAAATACAGCATTTCCCTCCTTTACTTGCCTTTTTAAAACAGCAGTACTGTTTTTTTCAAAAAGCATCATCAAAAGGTATTACAGAAGTTGCAATTACTTAGAAACTAAAATGAGTGAAAAAGCTCACCCTTTCATCCCCTCCCTTTAAATATGCACAATGAAGCAACAGACAATCCAAAATGAAATCAGTGTTTTTGACTGCAAAATGTGAGTACTTTTTTCCTATTATTGACCTAATTTCAAAAGACAGAAGCATGATGATGCTCCTACTTCACCTGTGTTCTAAACTCCATTTTTCATAATTGCCATCCCTAGTTTTCCCCCCCATATGCTTTTATACAAAAAGGGTGAACAGAAAAAAAAATTTGATTAACAAAGTTTTAGTGTACCCACAGGTTTTTGCAAAACCTGAGAGATTCTCAACAGTTCCAACTTTTACAAGAGCACAATATTTGGATGGTTACCAGTTCAATGTCCTTTTGGATGGTTCTCCTGTTTCTTGTGTTATTAATTGAAATATCATCTACTCCTGACAGAATTCTTGTTACAGCAATTTTATGGTTTCGTTTCAACTTTGCACGGAAAATATCCCCTTCTGTCCAAAGTTCTGCCTGTTTGCTATCATAACATGGAAAAAAAGGCCCAAAACACAACAAATTAACACTGAAGATTGTTAAGTGTACAATAGAAGAAGAAGAAGAAGAA
>WAAE01019841.1:0-16010 GCA_013400495.1 Nicator chloris
TTTTTTTGTTTTGTTTGGGGTTGTTTTGTTCCTGGTCTGTACTTTAAGGTTCATGACCTCACCAAGTTTCTCACCAACTTGGATTTTTGGAGAAGTAGGTCCTAGTATTCAATGAAAGATTGAAAATCTTTGGAAAGCAATAAATAATAAGTTGAATAAAGGGCATATTGGATGAAGTTCAGAATATCAGGATTGATAAAATTATTCTTCCATTATTTTTCTGTCTCACCAATTATAATAAAATACTTATTTTTATGCTATTGCTGTATTTCATTAGCTATCAGTTAGGTCTCTAATATTACTTTGATTTTGGATAACTTCTATTTATAGTTTTCATATGTGTTATTTGTTTAATATTATTTCATGTTTTACTCTATAATCCAAGCCTGATAGAACATTTATTGACTTGAATATTTCACTTTTTAATTTTTGAAAGAAAGGCTGCCCATACATTTTTGGGTTTTCAGATTAGCTCAATGTTTAATTAGTTTTGAATTTCCTTGGGTCAGAGTTTTAAGCTACTTTTCTAACAAGCAGGAAACAATTCAAGTATTTTCTCCATTTAACACTTAGTTGGCTGCCTTGCTAGAATTGTTTCTTAGTTGGCTGGCCTGTAAAATGTATAATTGTCAGAAGTTTAACAATTAGTCCAAAAATTTCTAGTTCTTCAACTGGATCTGAATTGACCACTACCCTTTTCCTTTTCTGGTCGAAACCTATCATGAAATAACAAAAATATTTTTTCCCCTCAGGATTTGTGAGTATCTTCCCAAAGCTCATGACAACCTTGAACCTGTGCTTTAAATCTCTATTTTCAAGCACACCAAGTCAATTCTCTGAAGGTTCAACCTTATCATTCAAATATTTAGATAATGGGATGTCAAACTCAAACTTCCACTACTTCCAAACCTGTTGATATCATTTACTTCCTGTATCACAGGCCACAAAGAGAGGCATTCAGACACTGAGTGTGGCATGGGAAATCATTTGGGGCTTCTAAAAATTGGTGAATTTATATTATGAATCTAAACTCACAGCTGAAATCAAATCTTCAGAGTCAATAGAAGGTCAGAAACACACACATATTTCTACTATTTTAAAAGTTTAGGTTATCTTCCTGTCCTTTGCCTTGCTCTCTGGAAATGCATGGGAGTCACTTGTGGATCCTGTGTAATATCTGCCAGATCTACACAGACAACTCAGGTGCTCTGGGCTGTTTCACAGGCCAGCAAACATCATTATCTAGATAACTAAACTGAAAACATACTAGTTAGCCTATTGAATCATCCTCTAGGTTCTCTAAACTCCATTATATACAGGGTATTAAAACTCAATGTATCTAATGTCAAATCCTATCAAAAGTGTAAAAATGAAGCTCCCGATAGTGAATGTTTACAAGAAAGTGGCTGATGGTATCTTCACTAAGTTTCAGTCCTTTACTTTGACTTTCAGCTAGTTCTGATGAAATGAGCAGTTTGCATGAGATACGAAGAGAATGAACCTCATCCACATCACTGAACAGACTTTGTACAAAAGTATATGAAATTTAGCAAACCATTACTTAAGCCTAGGAATTACAGTTAACCAGTCATTTAATTAGTATGTCTTTAATTATTGATTTAGTTAATGCTAACTGTTTACTATTTGTTTGATATTTTAATGTTATTTAATATTCAGTACCCTTATTGATAGCTAATACTGATGATTCATTCTAAGAGAAAAAAAACTCAAATTGCAATATAAATTTTGTCAACCCCTTTGTTATGTGAGATGGAAACCAAAGACACACACACACACACACACACACACGGTTTATGCTGGGATATAGAACAAAGGGTTGATGATATAAAATTTTGGACTGCATTGGGCAATAATTATTTCTCTCTAGTAATTTGCATTATTTTTCCAATAACCTTATATGACTGTTGACCTTACTAAGATCTTTTCCATACTTTCATTAAAAATATGCATTTTTGATTTGCAGTGTTTCTTTTAGGTTTAGCAGGGTCTTATGGTTCTCCTTTAACAGCAAAGGTAATTTTATCCTGTGTACAAGATTTTGAAGCAATTTTAGCATTAAGTGCTACTGAAACATATGGCCTAATGTTTGTCTTGTCTTATGCAACATCAGTTTTATATAAAGCATGTTTTCCTGAAGCTGTTAATCTTATGAAACACTGCTTATTTTACAATTTTTTTTTACTCCAACATTTTGGGAGTGGAAAACCAGTTTAACGTGAATCTCCATAGTGACTGGGAACAATTGTTACCTTACTGCTTGGCAAAAAACAAGGCTGACACCTTAGGATCAACTCAGGACAAGAGCTTTTCCTTCTAAGTCGTCATCAATGGTAAGGAGCCTGTTGAAAACAAGGATTGTGTTCCCAGCCCAAGTCAAACATAAGTGAATTGTGTTAAAGAACTGGTGGGAATCTTACCTCCCCTGCATCACTGAATGAGACAAGTCTGCAGACTGTCTATTACAACTCTTTACCAGCAACTTGAATAATTTCCTATGATAACAAAACATAAATGATAAAGAACTCACATACTTATTTCCCATGGCTGAATTGCATTTATGTTTTTGTTTCATTTTTTACTTGTAGTACAAAAGTTTATAAGATAAAATCCTTCATTTTCTGGTCATTGGTAATTCATGCTGCAGTGACAAAACCTTCCAAGCATGTACAGAAAAAAACATTGCAATAGCATGCCAGGTTCTCATTTAAATGAATATTAGGACTACCACACAGGTGGTTTTATTCTTGAAGTTGAGCACTTTAGCTGTCAGTAATACTCTGTATGAAGAGACCCAATTTTGGAGACTCTAAAAGGCAAGGTTATAAACCTGAGCAAGCAATTAATATGCCATTTATATTGCATTGCCATTAAATCTGATACACAGTTCTAAAACTATAAACTCATCTTTTACTTTAGGTACATTTTAGTAAATAAGGAAATCAGAATTATTTTTTCAAAGCCAAAACCATAACCCCACCATCTTTAGTGATATATGCATTCAGAGAGCAGCTTTGCACTTTCCTAGTAGTCTAGTTAGTTAATATCTGTAAATTTAGTTCAGCTGTTCTTTAGAAAACGTGGCCATATTAATCAAAATATAAAACTAACCAGACTAATTTTTTGGTTTGTGGGATTGTCTTTTAAAAAGTTGCAGTCATGTAAAGAAGAAAAATATTTTCATTCTGTTCTGACTCAAATTTCAAATACCATTAGATTAACATTTGAAAGAGTCCTTCTCATTTTCTCATATCTGAATACTGTACAAATCCCAGAGACAGCTTTGCCATTACAACGTGGTCAGTGTTTATTATTCTGTACATATATTGATAGTAATAATTAATCATGATATTGAGCATCTTTGGAAGATTCCAAAGGACTCTAAAAAGCCCAGTGAATAATGTCCTCATCTTGTATATATGGGAATTGGAGGCACAGAGGGTAAAAGAATTTGTCCGGAATCTCACAGTAAATCAGTAATGGCATGATAACTAGAGCAGAGGTTTCCTGAGTCATATTCCTGCTTTAACCAGAAAACGATCCTTGCCATGTGAACAAGGAGTTTGAAACACACACATTTAAAAGAAGTATTTCCTGTAAGCAGAATGCTTAATTTAAATTTATGGAAAAAAATTGGAAAAATTAGTCTTTTCAGTGGATAGATTCACTGTAAAAAAATGAGTTTAATGGTAGGGAAAGAGATATTTTTATTTTTAGAGATTTATTTCTCAGTAATGAATATTCTAGAGATTTGAAACAAAAAAAGTCAATCTTTAGCCTTTAACTAGTAGCTGTATTAGACTACACAACAAGGGAAATCAGGTACATGACTACATATATGGCAAGGTGAATTTATTCGGAGGTAAGATAAGAAATTCTGCAAGATTATATTTGAAATTACAATTGTATTGTTTTAAAAAAGTATTATATCCACTCATTGCCTCAAATCCCAAGCAGCAATGAATTTATTTCCCCCTTCACTGGAGACTCATTTATACAAAATATGGTGGCAAAAACACCTCTCAATTTTTCTTCAGAATTCATCCTTTGGGATACAGAATTAAGTACATGAAATTTATTGTTGATTTACTTCTAGAATTTCCCATGGAGCTTTCCTCTGGAGACAGATACTGACCCAAACTGAAAATTCCATTGTTCTATGATTAAATTTCCTTTTAAAAATATATTTTCTCCCATAAATGTTTGTCAATTTTTCTTGGATGCAGAGCTTTTTGGAACAAGTATTGTACTAATGAATTGTGATGCAGGGGGAATGTTTTTACTGACTTCAGTGGGTTTTTAAAAGCATATGGCCAAGGTTTATTGTTGCACACCAGTTTTGGTGCTACTTTCACCCTCTTTCCTTGTTCCATTACAATGGGGCTATGTGTTCTCTTACATACAGAATCTTTATAGGATGTTTATTTCATAAGGGTACGTGTAAACTTTTCCCTTTTTATTTGTCCATTTAAACTGGATTCCCACCTTCCTTGACCTTCCAAGAGCTTATCGAGAAAAAGAAAAAAGAAAAAGAAGTCTGGTTTGAAAAATAAAATTAAAGAAGTGGAAATAAATTTGTTTGTTTTGTAATTTTCAATTAAGCAAGAAATGCTCTGTCATTGTTGGTTTTGAATGTTTCTTCATATCTCAGTGCTGTTGATTTACCCTGCAATTGGCTTTTTGCAATTCAAGTACCATGTCATTTCAGAAAACCAACTGGTATAAGAAGGAACATTTTGTTCTTGTACATGTAAAGCAGCACTGAACTTATGACACCTTATCTGACTCAGTCCATGGCTACACTTGAACCATAATTAATAGTTAATGAAACCAGTGACATGAGGAAATACAATTGCAGTGTCTTCTAATTTATGTGGGAGACATAGCTTCTGTGTTAAATATTCAAAAGTTCCTAAATACAATAGGGCTCTGCTGTGGGTAGATTTGGATGTGTTGTTCCAGCTGGTGCTGATCTAGGTTAAGAGGTGACCACAGCCTGCTGACAGCTCCTCATCACCATCCCACACACCTGCTGCCTGCTGCAGACTGACAGTTGCACCCTCTGAAAGCATAACTGCAGAGGTAGCTGCTTCCCACACGCAGTTTACCTCTAGCTGTGTCATTTGTTTGCTTGTCACTAATTTTTGTCACAACCAGGGGTGGAGATGAGCATATTAGGATGTGTCTTAAGACCTTATCTGAATGAAAATCTATGCTTTTCACTAGTTTATTTGAATGTCTGCTTAGTTAATTTAGTGCAGAATACTGTACAGGCTTGTTTTTTTCCAATCTGAACCTCTGAAGTATGGACTGAATGTCTTTATATCAAAGGTATACCTCTAGGGGACTCATGTCAATGTAGAAGTATCAGATGGGCTGTTGGATCAATAGATCATACACTCGGCTAAAAACACTGATCCAACATTATTTTGAAATAGACGAGTGGGCCTCTCTCAAAGGCAGTTGATCCCATTCCAAAAAATAAGGCATTATTATTATTATTGTTATTATTTGGAGGCTAGATGACATGCATTCCACCATTAAGGTGCCGAGGCTTAATAAGTCACTAATCTTTCTGGGGAGGCTTTCAACAAGATAGAACTTGAATGGTCTTCCTGAAAATAGAGGAGACTTTTAAAAGGGCCTTAATACCACAAACCTGAAGTACATTGCAGGCTTTTAAAATGAGTGAGCTGGATCTCACTCTTTAAATTTGCTTCTAGATGCTCATTTAAAAAATATGTTGCATGTACCTGTTTGTTTGACTACAAACAGTACAGACAATGTATCCCTCAGAATGTTACACAAAAATCCTGAATATTCACTATCTAACAGTGTAAAAAATGCTGATATGAAGTTGTAACTTAATATTAGTACTTCTGCCCCTTAGGCAGCTCGGGGTGTAAAACCAGAAATCCTTTCCTGCAAGATATCACCAAACTCTCAATTTTTTTAATGAGCACAAGAGGGACTCACACAGTTTAAACTAGACTACAATGTTGTTGTGTTTCTCATAATTTTTTTAATATTGAGGTGTAGAGGAGTCACCCAGAATGACGAATTTATCCTCCTCTCTTCAAGGCAACAGACCTATAAGTCTCTTTGCAAGGTAACATCTTTTCTTATGAGTGGAAACTAGTGATTAGCTCCTTGATGGCTCAGACATTCCTGAAGAATGCAAAGGCAGTATTTGCATAAAGTCACATGGCAAAAAAAAAAAATAGAAATACAAAATATAAGAGGATAGAGAAAACTACTAGGTCAATGAACGATTTTTGAGAATCTAATTCAAAGAACTTAGCAAAATGAAGAGCATGGTGCGCTCTGGTTGCTCTTAATAAATGTAGAGAGGTAAACACAGAGGAGGGAAAACAAAAGAAAAGTTCCTGATTGAGCCAGTTTAAAAATGTCGTGAGTAGAGAGCCTCCTTCAGCACAGATGTTAAACAAGTCAAAGGACATCAGATTTCAGGAGTCAGAAGTTAAAGAGTTTTCTGAAGCTACACCTGGACATTTATATGAAAATATGTGTCTGCACACAACTAGGAGCAAGTAAACACTATGCACCGTTTATGAGGGATAACCCAGCAGAGACACTTTCCAAGGAAACTGCATAAATTTAATACACTTGAAGTTGACTTGAGCCTTTTTTGCCCCGTTTTGGCCCTGAGGAGATATGTGTTCATCCTAAAGGAAATTGAAGAGCATGCCAGCCTTGGCCCTAGACTTCTCTGTTTGGGCCAAGAGCTGGAAGAAGCAGTTTAGAGAGGAAGTTAAAATTGTTCCTTTCCAGGAGGAGGAACAGTTGAAGAATCAGTCATGTCATTGCAATGATGTGGTTTTGCAGGCCCTGATTATTCAGATAAAATTTTGTAGATAATATAATAAAAGCCTGATATAGACAGATGTAGGGAAAACATTGTGCTCTTACCAAAATATTTGTGTAAGATTTCACATTTCACATGAAAATTATGCTGCAACATAAAAATAGTGCCTTTGCCAGTAGCGAGATATTCTCTTGCCAAGACTAGAGGCCAAAATGGAAATTATGTGACAATGCAGCACTTTCTTATAGTGAAATGTGGTGTCATTTCAGAATACCCTTATAACCTTTGAAACATTAGATATTTTTGCACTAATTTGACTGGTATACTTTCATTTATATACAGTACACTTTCATTTCACTCCACCACCCATGTCTCCTAGAAGTAGACTACACCTTTGTAAATAAAGTGCAGATGTTTAAGGAAAACCGGGCTACATTCTGTATACATTTCTTTACAGTATGCAAACCACAATTATCATTCTGCTTAGATGACCTTAGTATCTGCAGGGTCATTCTGAAATGACCCTCTTGTAACCTATCCTCTAGAGGTTGATGACATCTCTTTTTACCTTTTCCTTTTTCATGCCTGGGGCACTTGCTGGTTTTTCATACTATCTTTGCTCACCCGCTGTGAAAAGTCTAAGCAAAACTGCTTAAAAAAGTAAGATTCTCATTTTTGGTGTTATGCATGATATCAAAATCAAACCTTGGATAACCTCAGCCTAAGTGCCAAGTTTTCCCTTTTCTGGGTGATTTATTAATGGAATCAGAGGCCATGAGCTCTCCTTCTCCCCCAGGTGATTCCCTACCTTTGTTCGTATGGAGAAACATTTCTGAAAGTAGATTTTTTTTTTCTATAGGTAGAGCAATTCAAACTTGGCATTGTCTTTAAGCACACTTAAAAAGAGGAGTTGATATTGAGTAACTACAATTTCTGACTAATCGGGAAGATGAATTTATATTATGAAGCATGTCTCAGACAGCTCTCTGACTGCTAAAATGTCTCAATTCACATCAGTTTTTGAACCTTTTCTCCAATAACAAGCTTGCAGTATTTTGTCAAGTTGCTCAGTTTATCCAGATAGAATAACGGTTCCCTTACAAAACCCATTGTAAGTGCAAATAAAAGACTAAGAGGAACTGGAGTTTCTAAGATGGAGGGTAACCAGGACCTGTAACATTTTGTAAAGAATTATGATGTACAGTTGTATCACGTGAAAAAGGGAGATTTTCTCAACTCTTAGCATTTAATTTGTCTGTCAATGCCCCAAGAAAGCTGAGCCTCTTTTGCATGACTAGTCTGTGAGCATCCTATAAGGAGCCTGTTCCCTGAGCAGTCCTGCTGGATCGGGAGGTAGTTTGACTGACTTATTCAGGGACACACAAACAGCATAAGGGAGACCTCTCAGTGGGTCTTCCTCTTTATTTGAGTATGTTCCCTGCTACCAGTGACTGCCAGCACCCATGAAGGACTCACAGTTTATGTAACTACATGCTTTGCTAATATAAAACTGTGACAGATGAAGGTTCAAGTATCTGACTGCAGAAACATATTCAAAGAAAAATATAGACAAGTTCTAACCCCCAGAAAAAGTATTCAGCATGGATAGAGAATGGTTCTTACCCAACAGGTGTCCCTACAGATCAGGTTCAACATGATCCCAGCAGTTCAGGAGAGTCTTCCCTAAGACTTCCCTAAGACTTTCCCCCATTCTTGAATTTTATACAATTTCTTTATGTTTAGTTGGAACTTGAGTTACTCTCATCAGTCATACACTTATTACTGACTGGAGAAAAATTCTGTTTCACTCTTAAAGACACAGTCCATAAAAATGAACTCATGCATGGTGACATGTTGTAGTTGGGTAAACCTTGAGATGGAGGTGTGGGTTAGCATTACAGTTAGGCTGTAATGAACCAAGTTAATCTGAGGAGAGTGATTTCACCACAGTTGTTGGCTCAGCAGCAGGACATATACCCCTCTCTTCCCTGGCTGACAGGTGTTGTGCAGTTTCTCAGCTGCAAAGTACCATCGGGTTCCCCTCCCTGCAAGGATTTCCACAGAGCCTGGCCGCGGTGTTCCCGCTCCGCTCCACCCTCAGTTCCCCCCCCTTGGCAGGTGCTGTGGCTGCAGACTGTGGGTGTGAGGAACCTCCATGGAACAGGTTTCAAGGATGCCAACCACATCCCATCCAGTGAGTAACAACTGTATTTTACCCTATAATTTCCATACCATTAAAACCTCTGTTAGGATGTGAATAAAAGTTCTCAGTTTCCTCTGATTTTACCCCAGCCATCTTTCCACCAGTTGGAACAGAACGGATTAAAATCTTTTTCTGTATGACTCCTTCAATATCAGTGGAGTTATACCTGTAATAAGATTATATGAGGAAAGCAGTTTGCTTTTTTTTTTTCACACGAGTCGTGTACATTTCCTCGGTTGCAGCTGAATTAAAATCATTGAGTATCAGAATCAGAATAACCAAGAATCAGACTTTCATTCAATGGTATCTTGCACCATAGACACTTAGGAATTTGTGATGTCTTTGTAAACCTGTTAAACTCACTGAAAGCCAACATTAACTGTTTTGACTTTTACATACCTTGCATAGTTGGAAGGAATTACTACCTATATGATGTTTTATGGATCCTTTCACAGATTCTATCATTGCTCATAGATCTTTGCCATCATGGACAAAGAATCTCAAAGATATCTGAAATCAGAAGTGAGTTGCAATTGCAGTATCCTCTAAGTTCATGTTTCATGAGGAAAATCCTGGTAGAAAGAAGTATTGCATTATTTTCCCTGAACAAGTAATCTAAAACAAGTTCAGTTGCTTGCTGAGAAGGGTGGTAGCCATGCCACAGTTATTTAAAAACTTGTCTTCACTCTGCTGCCTGGTAAATCAAGCAATGGTAAGCAATCTAAAAAGGAAAACAAACACTTTATCCATGCACACTGAAAGTGCAGTGTAAGCACCAAGCTGGTAAATTCTAGTGTCATTAATCTTTTTCTACAGGGTTCCCTGTCACCGTCTCTGTGTTGGCAACACATACTCAAGTCTGCATTGAGAATGAAGAGCCACTTTTACTGTTTTGAAATTTGTCTAGCTTCATGGTTTTAATGGTTTTAAAAATCCTTTTTTTTTTTTTTTAAATCCTGGAAAAATCAAAACAACTTGATAATAGATCATACATTTAACTAGAAAAATGTTTTTCACCTTCCACCAACCAAAGTACTGTAATTCCTTTTTTGTCTACCTCAAAAATATGCACTGTGACTTTATACAAACTTACATTACAGTTTGGCAAGTTTTCAAGTAAAACTTTATGAAAACAGAGGTACAACTGTTTCATTTCCATGTACTGTATGGGTACTGTGATGCATACCCCTTGGGTCCAAAATTCTTCTTTCCAGTTGCTGATGCCTAAAAGCAATACCAATTGAAGTGCTTAATAGCCAGCCTTTTATTAGCTAAATGACATGTAAATAGTGTGATTATACATTTATTACAAAATGTAGCCTTTTCCTCAGCCCCCCCATCAGGCTGCTCCATTCTCTCCAAGGGTAGCCCATTTTACTCTCCCTAGTGGAAAGGTAATATAAATATAACAGAAAAAACCAACAACACAAAATGTGTTAAAATCCTAGAATTATACCACCAGGTGGATTATCTGTGCAGAGTACTAGATTTCTTCTTTTGTAATGTGCTGTCAGAGTTACCATCATTCCAAAAAAATTAATTGAAGAGAGATGAATCATAAGATATAAATTATATTATGCTTATTGTTGGATGGGTAACCTGGGAAGCACTGAGCCTTGAAGAAGAGACCATTATTATTATTCTTATATAATAAAAAAGTGTGCTTTAAAAATTTAAAGGTGAGTAACCAGACTTTAGGAAAAAAAAAAAAAAATCAAATCCTAATAAACTAAGATCATTCAGCCATTGAAGAAGGTAGAGGGGGTTTTCCTTTCTCAAGAGATATATTCCAGCTCCATTTTAACAAAAAAAAAAAAAAAAAGCTAATTGCAAACATAGCATCTAGTCTATCCATTACTGCAAGAACACTTTGTCCTGAAAACAGAATTATGTGTTGGCAGTGGGCAAGTTCAGAAATTCTGAGGTTATGGGGAGGCAGCCCATCTGTCCTCAACTTATCACCAGCAGGCATGAATGAGCAAAATCAAGTCAGTAAAAGACATTCTTTAGGTAAAACTTGAGAATATGAGAAGTCATATTTGATACTTCAAACTCTGGAAAGATGCACAAACAGATAAAAGCTTAACATTTGACAAGATTGGCATTTCGTGCGTGTGTGTGTGTGTGTGAAAATGCTTATCTGTGGTATAGATTAATCAAAGTTAAGACAGACACTGAATACAAAGACAATATAATAATTTATTTCTTTCTGTACATCCCATTGTGTGTAAGGATCCAGAACTCCAGGGAATATTAATAGGATCAACAACACCATGGACTCTCATTTTTTTGGCAAATGATTCTTCTCTAATATTATTTTGTACTATGAATATTTCTTTATAAATATATATTAATTTCTTTATAAATATATATGATTTATTACATTTGAATTCTTCATGACTGTGTGACAAATATTCTTAGCTTTTGAACCTTTAAAAATATAATCAGTTCATATCCTGGTGGAGGCTATACTGTCTTTTATATCTTTAATTAAGATATCTTAAATTAGTAGAAAGAGACTATATTTGGAATACTGTATAGCAGTTAACCAAGTAAAAAAGAGAAGGCTGACAAGAAATACCAAATTACAACCTGGTTGCCTGAGATACTAAACTCTCAAAACATTTCCCATCAAAATAGACATAATACATTAGCTTTTTTAAACTTTTATTTTATTTAAAATATAATGAAATATTAGTGCAGTAACAATATAAAGAAACAAAAGATTCAAACTATCTTCATATAATTCAAATGAGATATGTGTCAATTTCCTACTTTTTTTTAAATTAAAAATAATTATTAACTATATGATGATGCTTCACACATACATATCCTAGCAAAATTCCTCTTTGATTTACATGGAAATATGAAACATCTTCATGGAAATGTAAAACAGGAACTAGGTCTTAATTAAAAATACCAAATAAAAATTAAAAAAAACTAAAAATATTATGGCATTGCGGGTATACTTTAATAATGACATCTCTCTTTGTAAGTATCATGAAAACTTAAAGAAATATAGTTAATGGGACTAAGCTAGACCTAGTCTGAAGTAAAACTCACAACACAGGGAATATCTTACACAGTTCAGAACACTGAATCAAAGAGGCCAAAGAAGAATTTTTCATTTTTCCTAACTACCACTGAATTTAAATTTGAAATTTAAAATTAAAATAGATTCCTTTTTTAAAACAGAATTTAAAATGTGATTGTTGTGCATTGCAACAACATGGTTAAAGAGGGAGAATAAAATCAACTGAGTAGACTGCATGTCATTAAATATATTTTCACGGAATAAGGGCAGATATATATATGATTGGATGCAAGATAGTGTTTCAAAATGTCATTCTTTAACAAAAACATTGAATAATTGCAGTTAGATAAATGCTTCAATGAAGGTAAGTTATAAGGCTTCATCATGCTTTATGACATCTTTTTGTTGAACAAAATTCCAAAGAATGAAGAAAGTTTTTTTTTTATTATGGCATTGCGTTTTTTTCCTCAAAAGAGGTTTTCTAGCATGAAAGAATGTTAAATTAATGGCTTGGATTGTGCCTGTATCACACCATTGGTGGAGCTTAGTACCAAAACCAAAGTCCATGGTCAAAACCAGTTCAGCCAAAGAGCTAGGTGTATTTTGACTGCACGCTTGACTTTTAGCCAGGTGTAAAATCTGCTCACATGTTTGCATATGTTTTGGTTTTATTCTAATGCGTGGAAAACTGGTTTATTTGGTGTCTGTGTGTGGCAGAAGAGCTGGTTCACTGCTGAACTGCTGTACAGTTGCAGCCTGTCCTCAACCACAATATTTATTCAGAAATTTCTGTTCCCTTGCAACCTGAAAAAAGATTGCACATTTGTTGTCCTGACACCTTTATTCTTCATACGTAAATGTGGAGACTATTTTTATTTTGCTCTGTGTTCAGATTTTCCATAATGAGGCTGAATCACTTCATTTTATGGGTAGTTCTTGTTCATGGTCTGAGCTCTTAACTGTACAGGTGATGGAGTTTGCTTCTTAATTTACAAGAGCTATGGACTAACATCTGAAAAGGAAAGCTACAGCTGACCTAGTGGGAGCCCAGTCTGAACCTGTAGACTTGACCAGGGCCTTTGATTTAGTTTCCTACAACATGAATCCAGTTTATACACTCTATAAAGTGAACCAATGTATAGAAAGTGGAAATTTGTTTCAAAAGCACACTTCTGATGGGAAACACTGCAGTAAATGTTGATATTTCAACATGTTTGTACGTGAAATTGAACAAAAAAATTGGAAAACCTCAAATTATGTAAGTTAAAATCAGCTAAACTATTCCAATTAAAACATATTTCTGAGGGCAGCCTGGCAATCTAACACCTTGTATATATTACAACTGTAATTACAGTTACAATCCACACTACTTTTCCCTGTGTACTCAATCTTTTCTTTGGATTACATATAGAGAGAGTGTATGGACTTTAATTTCTGAGTAGTTTATGTAGTCCATATTTTTCATGATACAGATACTAAATTGATTAAATTAGCTCATTCATATCAGCTTCTGCAGCTGATAAAGCAGTTGGTAATAAATCAAGTCTAACTGCATGTCATGCTGACAAATCCGACAAGAATTTTAAATTTCGGCTGATTCAATAGAAAATGTTACTTCTTGGCTTTGTTTACATTCTGACAGTCTTTTTGCTTGGAAAACATTTTGTAAAATGCATTTTAAAATGTGCATAAGAGCATTTTATGTTTATATTTTTAATTAGGCTTGATTAATTCCTTTTTTATAACCAATAATTTTTTTGTCATTTTAACACGATAAACAGTGGAAAATGTTTTCTTCTTTCTTGAATAGGCAATAAGTTCAGCCAATAGGACTTGACTCTTTTTTAATAGTAATAAAAAAAATTCAAGTATGTGTGTTTGCTGGAAAAGGTTAAGAAAACTTAGGTATTAGTTATACTTGTGCTTTCAAAGGACATGCTACCTAGATTATATTCTGTTTTCTCCAGAATACTAACTAAAGCCTAAGATTTTCAAATAAACCTTTTTATTCATTTAAATATTGCAGCTGGGTTAGGGAAAGTATCCCCTTTAACTGGTTGCCTCTTTTACTTCTGGACCCTTCTCCCCAGCTGTCCACTTTAGCTTACTCTCATGCCACATCCCTACTATTTGGTTATATCCGAGTCAAATAAGTTATATGTCACTTGCTTTGATCTGTAAGTACTGCAGGTGTTATTGATCTTCTTGCAAACTGAAATCTGTGGTGAATCCCACCCACAGCAGGGATAAACCAGTCCCAATCTAGCAAGACAGTGTGTGATTTTAAGATAAAATCCATATACACATGGATATGCAGAGGCAGAGCTGCCCAAAGTGCAAACCCAATGACTTGAAATAATGTGTCTTTGAACTGGCTTTTCCCAGGGAATCCCAGGAGGGTTTCAATCTCATAGGAGAACCTTATGGATTGCATGTGCCTATGGGGAATGCATATTAAACCTAAATATTGGCTACACCTGTAAATGTGGAACCCTGACAGGCTCACCTCTATTCCAGATTTGGCAACTCCTCCCATTAATTATTAAAAGAGTAGTTTATATATTTAATACAAAAAACACTTTGAGTTGTCAGAAAATATTATGCTAAAGAAGGCTCAAAGTAAATTTATGTGATGAATTATTACACCACTGATTTAATAGGAAGTTTGCAATTTTACTTCTTAACCTAGGGACTGTAAAGTATTTTATCCAAAAAAGTATACTTTTGTTTTCTTATTGAAAAAAATAAATTCCAGACATCTTTAAGACTTGCAAAGTAGCATAAACAGTTGCTAATTATGATCAGCCTACATAACTCTCAAAGGAATGAAATGTCTAGAAGCAATGAATGCTGTAAGGTCATTTTTACAGAGTGAATGATAGTATAGTTTGAGAAGACGTTAAGTTTTAAATGGTGTTAGGGATTCTGGAAGATGAAAAGCTCAAGGTATATCCCTCAATGTAAGGTGGCCATGAAAATAGAAAGTGCTGTTCCTGGACTGCATTACACAAAAAAGCTAACTCTAAATCAGCCAGAAAGCAGATAAGAAATAGGACCCCCACATCTCAAACAGTTTTTTAAAAGTTTTTTGAAAGTATTTTAACTGTAATTTTTTTAAAACAAGCCTCCTTGAATCTTTCTTATTGGAATTAAATTATTTCTGAAAGAGAGTACAAATGATTGAAACCTCCAAGGACACTGAACTGAAAAGGAGTTTATCTGTATTTCCACACTACAGCAATGAATGTTTAAATATTCATAAACTGTAGAACAGTGTGAACAGAGAAAACATAGAACATCTCTTACATGCTCAGACTGTGTACCTCATAACTTCTGATAAGTGGGAGCTGTGGTTTCATTTTTCCTCAGGCAGAAATGACACTGTGGCTAGCTGATAACTTTTTTCCTAACACACAGCTAAAAATAGGCTGTCCCATTTTGTACTGTCAAACTAATGCCTAATAAGGATGATTATCATTTTGCTTTAAATTTTTTGCATGCTCAAATAGGTAAATTGTTCTCAGACAAACATTTTACTTTTTTCTCAATAAATTCAGAATGTTTTTGATTACCTCTACTCAGAAGGCAGTGTCATCATTTAGCATAAGTGACACTGGCACAGGAAAACTGTTCTTCTTCTCTAGAGATATATGAATGCTCTGAGAGTGATCTTTGCCCTTGGAAGACACATTTTATTGTGGGAAACTTAGAGAAGCTCCTTCCACTTACATCAGAAAAGAGTATGAGATGACTGAGCCAGAGGAGTGATCTTTACACAATACATTTTACAGAATCACAGAATCTGCTGGGTTGGAAGGAACCCACAAAAATCACTGAGTCCAACTCCTGGCCCTGCACAGGACCATCCCCAAGAGTCACACTGTGGGCCTGGGAGTGTTGTCCAAGTGCTTGTTGAACTCTGTCAGGTT
>WAAE01019842.1:0-50471 GCA_013400495.1 Nicator chloris
TTGAGGATTTGGGAGGAAGTCACTGGAATGAATGACAGTAAGAGAGAAAGGTGTAAAACTACTCACCTGCTATGACCTTTGTCTACAGGAAAAATTCGGATGGACTTATCAAAGCTGGCAGACACAAATTCTTTCCCAGTGGGTGAATAATCCACATCAAGAACAGCAGACACATGATCCATATGCACCATCACAGGTGATTCAAGAAAGCGCATATCAAAGGTATATAAGCTTTAAAATAAATACATTAGTAGCTTAATATCATAAGAAGTCTTAAGTAAACAGTACATTTTACATAAACCACATTTAAGGATAGAGCCATATTGCAGAGGGAACTCCTTAAAACAGCTCACAATACGTGAAAAGAAACAAAACTGCATTGTTTAGGGTTTAAAAGAAGTTTGTTAAGCAGAGGATTTAGTTATTGGATCAGGTTTCTTGCTCTCTATCAAAGGGCAGATAGGCTCCACTATTTCCTTCATCATCTGTCCATGGGTCAGACTCCAGGCATCACACTGGCCTCCTTTATTCCATCTTCCAACGTAAGTATGCACTCTGAACTTGTAAAAGCATCTCTCAATCCTTATAGCAAGCCTATCAGTTCTGAAAGGTTTCTGAACATTCCCATACTGTGAACTCCTGGCAATTCAGAGTCTACCGTAAAGTTCCATTTGGTTGGCACATTTTGGTACTGCCTAATTATCTTAGGCCAGACAAGTGCAAGGAAAGCTTGGTGTAGCAAGTCTTCCCAGTGCAGGGAAAGCTTGGTCCTTATACATGGAGATGCTAGTTCAGCAGAGCACACTATCTACAGAAAAGCATTATGTTAAAAGTAAACACACAGCTGCTGGACCACAGCTGGTTTGCTCTTAAGGACTTCAAAGCTCAGATAAGGCCTACCACTATTCCCTTTGAATAAAGAAGCTAGGCATAATCACTGTGTAGATCACCAAATAAACACATGTGCTTTACAGACAATGCAGTTATTGAAACATGCTTAAGATACACTATTTAGTAGAACTATTATGTTAAAAAAATTAATCCACCAGGTTTCTCACCTTCCTTTCATCACCTTATGCAGATGAATGCATAACTGAAATTTAATATATCTTACTGAATACTATCATGGTGATTATTGTTTTTTCCTTCTAAATTCCCCAAGACAAAGTATGCAGCATCTTATTCAAAACTGCTACTTCATATAATCAGAAAATACTTGCATATGCATTGTTGATGCCTGCATCTGCCTTTGCATACTAAATGCTTCAGGCTGCAAGAGGACAGTTGTCTTTGACAGCAACAGCTATAGTTCTTAGCTCAGCAAGAGGAAGGAAAAGAACATTAAAGAAACTCCAAAACAGCCAAAAAGCAAATGCATAAACAAACCCCCCAAACTTATAAACAAACAGATTAGGTAGTCTAATAGTTTTACCATACCAGAACAAATACAAGAAAAACAGCACATTGAATATAGCACCACGTTCAAGGTCTGAGACAGATTCCATTTCCTTAGAAAAACAGCCTTAAGATAAGTGATAAAATTCCTATGTTCTAGAAGAAAACAGTGATCTATTGTTAGATCGCTGACTTCCTGGAAAAAAGGATATGGAGCACATTTGCAATGGCCTACTTTTGAAGAGACAGCTTTTTCAATATCAGATTAGCTGTTCACATGAATAGTATTGTTCAGAAGTAAAAAACTGCTCCAAGACATTGAAAGGATAAGTACTGCAGTCTCCAGAACTGTCTCACAAAAGATTAATTTACTTTTTTAAGAAATGCTCTCATCAAAATAGCTGATTAGTACAATGTATCAAGCTTCACAAGAGTTGGCAAGAAAATAAACACTTATATTGCCTCAGACTGGACCACTAGCACTTATTTTCCATGGCCCATTTCAAGTTACACTTGCTTTGGTTCAGCTGCATTTATTTTAAGTTACACCGCTCTTTACCCCCCAAGTACTGAGACACACAGAAAGAGGCAGTCTACCGTCAATTCATATTTTTAAAATCAGTATGCCTATAATTCTCTAGGTTATTAAGCAATTCAAATTTCGAGTTTGAGTAGTCTTTTAAAGATTTATTTTAGCATGATCATAAATCACCAAGATACAGATGAAAAATATAACCTGTCCAGGATTATCAAAAAGCAAGGTTACACTTACTTGTAATCCTCATTTGCTGCAGTAAAAATGAAAGCTTCCATAGGGTTCCAACACAGTGTATTTGTCCTCATATTCAAGATAACCTGAAATATATTTACATATTGCTACCTTGTTATAGGCAGTAAAATACTCACTGTGGCTCAAAATTTCCTACATAGCCCTGAAGATAAGCACTTTGTAGGTACAGAATTGTGGCAGAGGAATAGTACATGACAGAATGTTTCCTCAGCAGTGTTACAAGTGAAACCCAAGAATCTCCTGTCCCTCATTACATGTTTACAGCTTTGGGCTACACAACAATTAAATTTTCCTCTGTAAATCACCTTAGAAATAAATTATTCTAAGTGGTCATTTAACATGGCAACCTGCTGGTGGTCAACAAGTAAATCTGGAACTTCTGAAAAAGTTCATTTCTCTGTCCTATATACAGGAACCTTTAGTTAAGTCATCTACAGACACACCTAATTAAATGGTTATTTCAAGGGATATAGTCATTAACTGAAGCTGTAAACCAGCATTTGCAAGGCTGTTGTAACATTTTTATGTTCTCCCAGTTATTACCCCTTCATTATTTTATGTCTAAAATAGCAGTTCACAAATTCTCCTGGCCACTTGCCATTTGTTTCGGAAGTGCCAAGCAATGTACACAGAAGTTACTGTGTTGCCACCCACTCAGTACTATCACTGTACCAGCAGTGAATCATTCCTCACACATTTGTGAGATTTGCTTGCTGCTTGTAAGCATATGGCCAACAAAGAGGCCAGTTGGCCCTGAACTGGGAGGAAGGCAGCTGATAACAGATTAATAAAACCCTCCTACTTTGCTAACTGCAGACTAGACAAGAGGCATTAGCAAGCTGTAGGTTGGATGTCCCCACTTTGGAGGACAGCTGGGCCCCTGTGGGACAGGGCAAGGCAGGGAGGAAGTCATCTGACACACCAGACACAGCAGCTTTGGCTTCTGCTGAGTCTGAGAGGAACTTCCAACCAGTGATTTGAAAATAAGAACTATACAGTATGCCTGACACAAAGTGGATGTGTAATTACAGAGCAACTTATTAACAAACTGAACAACTCTAAACAAGATTTTCTACAATGCTCCAGGCCAGCTATAATCCTACTTAAAAATCCTGAAATTTGAGTGTTTAATGCTATGGTACTCAAACCCCATTTTTGTTCTGGGCTTTCTACACCAAGTACCATAAATTTACACACATATTTCAGAATACAGTTGTACAATTATAACCCTTACAGTAATGAACACAGTCTCAAAATAAGTTAATAGTGATGACTTTAGTGAACACCCCTCCAAAAGACTGCAATGAATGTGTGCCTATTCTTGTAATTCTCATTCTCCCTAAATCCTCATTCCCTAGGTGACACCACCCTGTTCATTACAAAGTCTGTGCTGCACAACACCGCTTATTTTCAGGAACTGCATGCAACCAGAACTGAATGTGACCATCAGATCTCTAAAGTGATCTCTAGTTTAAAAAGTGGACAGTGAAATGTCCTCTGTTTACACTAATGTGACAACTAGAATTTGCTCAGTATTGTTCTAGTTATACATCTTGCACAAACCTGGGAAGTTAATAAACAAGGACTGTTCTATACTCCTTCCTGTACAAGCTTATCAGTCACTGCAAAATGAGCACCACAATGTTAACCTGCCATATGCGTAGTAAGTACTTTAAATCATGTTACAAAATAACTTCCACACTGCCAAAAATCTGAATCTCTATTTTTTCACCGAAATTTACAAGCCTTCAGCTCATTTCAGCAGTGGCTTTTGGAATTAAAATAGTGTTTAAGAAATGAGATTGTGTCTACAGTTCTAGCATTAGGTTTAGTAACAACTATTTAAGGCAACCTGGAAGTGATTTAAGTTGCTGTAAATACATTCATAAGGGCACTTCAGAACTATCTAAACCCATACCAGAACCATTTTCTACCACTATTTTTAATCTATTGTACATCTTCCTATAAAATGGGTAAGTTTAAGTCCTTATTAAGGCAAGTCAAAATTGTGCAGTCCCTGTAGACTTGGTTCTCTGGGTTTAATTATTTTAACTATGAACAGTTGCTTACAAAGAATGTCAGCCTGGAAATGTTAAGGTTACTTTAACACAGAAACATTACTCAAATAATTAACCTGTCCTCCTTTACTATGTACAAGGTATTTGGTTGAGATGAACACCTAAGAATGTAACAGGCAAGAGAAAACAGTTTCTGTCAGCTGTTTAAATGCTGAAGTCTATCTTTAAATCACCCTAAGCTTTCCTGATCCCACAGGTTGCACAAGAATGACTTTCAAAGTGTACCAACTCCTACCAAAACATTTTCCTCTTGTCTTCCAACAGAATTGCTTCCATTCATCTTTTCCAGCTTTTTTTCAGACAAGTTCTTATTTTGAACCTAGGTAGCATCTGAATATCTCATCCCTCCCTTTTTAAAACTTAGGGCTTTGAAACCCACACTCAGGACAAACAGACAACTGAGCTACTGCTTCATGATGTGAGAAGCTGTACTCCTATTTCCATTAATGAAGGGACTTCCACTGAGTTCCAACTGCTTTGCTGATCAAATCCCAGGAACGCAGCAGTGTCAGAAACCAGTGCCCATACGTAAGTAAGGTACCTCTAATTAGCAAAACCCTTCTCTTAGGAGTTCCACAGCTCTTAGCTCTCAATGCAGAAATGGACATTTCACCTCCTCTCCACAGCAGAATTATCCCTATCCCAGGAGGGAACCCAGTACTGTGCCCATGGAAGCAAGGAAGTACTAACCAGTGTTTTATTCCTACAGCAGGAAATGCACCTCAGCATGCTGCTTACATGAGATACACATATACAAACATGTGCACACAGCCCATAATAATTCTATATGCACATGTGTGTACAGTCATATATTTAGCATATATACATATGTAAAATTCTGTTAGATTCAAACTTGGTTCACAAAGGATCAAATTGCATCCTTTAACCTTGTAACTGCAGCTCTACAGCACTGGCTATGTTCATTTCAACATTCAGATCCTCAGCTGCCATCAATGACAAGTTTTTATAAGCACTGCCCCAGTGGCCCAAGTGAAACTTCACTAAAAATTGTTGGGGCACAGGGAGAGAAAGAAATACTGTTATACCAACAACGTTCCTTTTTATAACTAAATACCATTTTAATGTTCTAGTGTGTATCAGATCAATGACACTGCAGAAAGTATGTAACACAGGAAAACACTGAGTGCATATTCACAAGCCAGAATATCGTATTTCAAGAAAAATACTGTTAAGATAGTTCTGGGGCTCAGAACTACTGAACTTGATTGAGGTTTGATACACATGTATGAATTACCAGATTCTTATCTAAATAAATACAAACATTCTGTTAAATAAGAATTTTTACATTACCAGTACGTTCCACATATAAATACTATTTTGATTACACTGCAAAGTATTTCTGAATGTTTATGGTAGGTGCATAGGGAAGGGTTTATCTCCCTTGGAAGGAGGAAAATACAGAGCAAGGCTCTCTAGTGGTGAAGTTACCTTGTTTCCTTCTGGCAAGGAAGAGGAAAAAAAAATCATACATACATAGACAGAATGCAATACAGGAACATAAAGTTCTTATTGTGAAATTGCTGTCAGGTCAGACACTTGATCAAGAATTATAACAGAGTGAGCATGACAGCTTGTCTGAATGCAGAAAAAGGCCCTTCTAACTCTGCATTGCTTAAATCCCAGCATTAATTCAAACTCAGAATACTCAGACAATGAAAACTCAGTGAACTCAGAATTCAAAGCTTCCTGTTCTCTACTGTCACCCACAGTTACAGGCTATTAACATATGCAGTATGATTATTAGCACCAGTAATCAATCTTAAAAAGAAAACTATTACCTTCTTTAATGGAGTTGATTTTCTCATATCATATAGCACAATATTTCTGTCAGAAGCACAGCTACCCAAAAGGTAAGTCTAAAAAACAAAAATAAGAATCAGTGTGCATGGTCTTTGAAATACTTCCGGAGTGTAGTTAACAGCTTACATCAGATACCTAAGCTATTTCACAAAGCTGGTCATGAGTTTCTTTTTCAGTCAGGGAAATACATTCATCATTTTTTCTGTGCAGCTAATTACCCAGCACAAACATTTTAAATAGGTTTCCCTGTAAGATTCAGAATCCCTGCAGTGCCTATACTTTAAAACTAACAGGCAATTCCTCATAAACACTTTTCCTATGAGCATAGCCCAGTCAAAGGGTATAATAGAAAGTGCTGTAAAAGATCAAATGCAATTGTTTTGCCATGAAGAGTGTGAGAAGTCTCAGTCACAGGTGGCAGAATACTGGAACAGATGAAGTGGCAGCTCCATAGCCACTTAACTGCTACACTGTATGACTGAGGGACCAGGTATGTATTGTTGTGGGCAGAATGGAGACTGCCCTGCTTTTGTTTCTCCTCTCCCACACTAACAGAGACAAAAGATAGGAAGATAAAATTACATGGTACTACATTCCAAAATAATATAACCATCAGAATCTATATATACGTCCCCCTACATATTCCATTAAAACATAAAATCTAAACTTGGAAGAAAAAATTCAAGGTGGTGTAAACAGAGTTTAGATCTCATACTGCTCAAGAAAAATACTGAATTCCAATATATAACACAAGCATTACCTCAATGGGATTAAATTTTACACTGCTTATGCTATCAAAACCCCAAGTCAGAGAACACTTGGGGCTTGTCCTTTGCTCATCCCAAATGTCCACTTGATGGCCACAGGTAGCAAAAACAGGTTCCTTCCAGTGGTGATCAATTCCTGTATACACTGTCTTTAAGGGATAAGAACAAAGCAAAAATTTAAAAACCCAATTGTATGCAGAAATATTCACGTATGTTCTGTTAGTAAAAATCAACAAACCATTGCATATGGAGTCTCACACGGTTTTTCTCATTTATATTACTGAAAATTAACTCATCAGTGCTACCAGAAACTAAGCCTTATCGGATGTACCCCTTCCAGAAGGCAAGCTTTCTTTTTCATTTAAGGTGCATGTATGCATTTCTTGTTAATTTACAATGGAGTTGGCACTAAAGGCGTATTTACAAAATCCTGGCTGATTTTAAAGCAAATGAAAATTTTAGAGTGCAACTGTATTTTCAGTGGGGACTTGAATGGATTTCATAGACATTGCAATAACTAAAGAGTTTCAAACTATCTCTTTGAAAAAAGTATTTGATGTTTTTCCTAACATAAGCTTATCATAAATACAAAGTGCCAAAATATATATTTTTTGACTGCTTTTGTCAAAAAGAAAGATGTAAAGTTAGTATTTTGTATTGAATGGCTGTGAGGTATTGGTATGAAAAGTAAGTTATTTAATACAGACTAAGCACTGAAAATACATGTCTGAAGTGACAACAGAGAAATGTGATCAGTTTGCACGAAAGGGATAATTAGTAGAGACAGAGCTAAGCAGTCTCTGGTGGCATCAAGGAGTCCTTTCTGCTTACATGTAAAGTAAGTGTAATAAAAACATGAAGACACTTTAAAAATGCCATTATAAAATTTGATGTCATCAAATTACAACCCATTATGGTAACAGGTGCTATCAATTATTTTTCTCTCCTTCAAAAGCTAGATAAGAAATGATTCAAACTTAATTCAAAAGAAGAGGTGTGGGAAATCAAAACTCAGATTTACTACCTTTCCAAGAATTGTATGAATAGGTTCCTCTTCTTCTCCATATTCTGGGCTCTCCATTTTCCACTGCTTCACGGTTTTGTCATCACCAACCTGGAAATATGGGAGAAATAGTGTACAGTTTTATGTAAATATATTCACTTTGATTTTGCTAGATGTGCTTTGGAATTAAATACAGGCATCCTTTAAAAAAAAATTAAAAAATCTGTGATATACACAAATGCTTCCTCCTGCCTGTTCACTGTTCCATTTTACACCTTCAAGCTACAGATTAGCTCCCCTGGTCAACACATGTTGTTAAAACATGTACATGGTCTGGCTGGAGTGCACATTCTTCACAGCAGGCCACCTGACACTGTGTTGATTTGTGGCTGAAACAGTGCTGATACAGCACCCAAGCCTTGGCTGTGCTTGTTCGGTGCTGAGGCACCTCCCCCTGCTCCCACTCTGCCTCCATCATCCCTGCCTCACCCACCAGCAAACAGCCTGGGGGTGGGTAACAGACTGGAGGGGACACAGGCATGACACATGTCCTAAACTGGCCCAAGCAGTGTTCCATACCACAGAACAACGCTCTGCAATAAAAGCTGCAGTACTGGGAGCAGAAAGAGAAGGTGAGGGCTGGCTCCACAGATTGTCTGGGGATCTGTTGGCTTCTGAGAGCAGGCGACTGATTCCCAGCTCATGACTTGTTTGCCACCACCACCTTTCCTTCACCTACTCAACCACCTATCTTGATCCACAAAGCTTTTCCAGTTTCCAAAATAGATAGCTGAGTAGGAAAAAGGTGAGCTGGAATGATGGCTATTTTGGAAGGCTACATTTTTGTGATTTTTAATCAACTGGCACCCTAAACTGCAAACTATCTTCTGGAAGTCACTTTGATGAGCCTGTAATCAGTTAAAATGCACTTTCCACCTCAGTTGCTCTGGTTGCCTCTTCCAAATTTTGTTCTACCTCTTGCACTAATCCCAGCACAAGCTTTTGCATGGCTGTGCAGTGACCTGGATCATGCAAACAGGCCTAAAAAATGTTAGCTTTACAAGTTCATCTTCCCTTCCCTGACTGCATTGCTACTGTTTCTTCTCCTCCTCTCCCAATTTTCAGGCAGATGGATTGTCAAAAGGGGAGTAATAAACTTGAAGACACTGAGGATTTTTTACTGTGACTTTCCCTACATCCAAACTACTGTCTCTGTGACCTGATATATATCTTAGAAAAAATAAATACACTGTAGTGAAAATGGCTCTTCTATGACCAGTTCAAACAAAGCACAACCTCAGGACACTTCAATTTTCAAAAACAGTTTTCTTGTTGTGTCATCTTAGAACTGTTTTAATGCCAACAGGAAGACATACTATTTCCAAGCAGTTTACATGCAACTGAATCTGTTGTTTTTTAAGAACTAATAAAGCTTTATTCACATGGAATGATTTTACTTAATCAGGTTATTTTTAATCATAGGATATGCAAATGGTTACTTTTTTACATGCTTTTACATCTTTCAATGAACACAATCCATTTACTACTTTAACGAAAACTACTTTACTCAAGTTTAATTACATGACCATCTGTTAGCTATTTTCTAGTATGTATCCCTTTGATGGTCTTGAAAAACATCCATATCACAACATCAGAAAAAATTTCATGGTAAATAAAACTGTCGAGTTCACCGACACATTTAATAAGCGTATTCATACAATATTTAAATATTCTGTGGCAGAGAGCAAGTTTCTCAGGGGAAAACAGATGGTGAACAGGTACTCTGTGCTGCTGCACTGTTAAGGAGACACATAATACTTACAGTGAAGAATGACGTCCCACAGAAACGGACACACATGCCTCGAACAAAGCCTTCATGGGCTTGTATAGTGCGGATACACTGGCGTTTGGTCAAGTTCCAAATTTTAACCTGATCAAAACAAAGGAGCAAATATTCTGTAAGTTTTCTACAGCCCACAACTGCAGTTCACAATTCAAGTACAAGAGATCACACATGTTGTAATGAAATGGCAGAGTTGGTTTGGACACTGGTCAGATTTTATAATGTTAAAAACTATTTAATTACTCCTTTCTTGAAAAATAATTTTAAAAGTGAGGTTATTTCATTCTTACGCTCTCCCCTCACCTAAGCTGTACACTTTCTGCATTTTGCACTCCCCTATTTTTGAACTAGAATGCTTGCAAAAGCAGCAGTTATAAATTTAGCAAAAAAATACCACTTTAAAAACAAAAGCACAAAGAAATTTGGAACCAACAGAAGTTTTTCAGTCCAATTGCTGTACTACATTTTCTATAGATGCCCACTTCTCACAGAGGTTTCTGTTTCAAAGCTTTTGGGCTCATTTAAAAAAAAAACCAAAACAACAACAAAGAAATGGAAGTCAGTTTTTATATTTTTACGTATTTATAGTACCCAGGATTTTACTCGCTCTATCAGTGGATAAGAAATCTGGCTAAACTTTCATAGAAATTTGTTCCACTTCTCTCTGAAAAGGTTAACCTCCGTTATACTTACTGCATGACATATGCACTTTCTATAAAAAGCAGAAAGCAACAAACTGCCCAGAAGACACCTTTAAAGTATTCAAGTACTATCAAATGAGCAATGTAAGGGTGAGAAAAGATAGGGAATTCAGAAAGGTCAGGTAGTTTTTTCTGCAACTAGTTCCAATTAAAGTGTCCTTGATTGCTATTATACTTAAGTAAAACAATCATATATACATATATATATATAGGGTTAGCCTTTTTTAGGCAGTATGAAAAACTATTAGTACAAAAAATTTTTGGTTGTGTGCACCTTCACCTTAGGTAATCTGACAGTTTAACTTCTTTAGGGGGAGGAGTGGTTAGCAAAAAGCAATCACAACATGTACTGGGTTTGTGTCGCCAGGTTTTGGTAGTGGGAGTCCACAGGGGTGGCTTCTGTGAGAAGCTGCTGGAAACTTCCTCCATGTCCAGTAGAGCCAATACCAGCCAGCTGCCACACAGACCCACCACTGGCCAAGGCCAAGCTAACAAGAAATGGCAGTAATGACATTTAAGAAGGAATAAAAGTTAGCGGGCAGATGTAACTGCACTCAGAGAAGAGAGGAGGGAGAAGACATGAGAGCAGTAACTCTGCAGACACTAAGGTGAGGGAAGAAGGAGGGGGAAGAGCTGAGGTGCCCCTGCAGGCCGTTGTGAAGACCGTGGTGAGGCAGCAGTGACCCTGGCAGCCATAGAGGAGGTTAATGGGAGTGCAGAGATCCACTTGCACCTGTGGAGAACACCGAGGCCAGATGCACCCAAAGGTGGCTGTGATCCACGGCAAGCCCTCACTGGAGCAGGCTCCTGGCAGGGACCTCTGGACCCATGGAGAGAGGAGCCCACACTGGATTAGGCTTCCTAGCACTTGTGACCCTGTGTGGGACCCATACTGGAGCAGCCTGTTCTTGAAGGACTGCACAACGTGGAACAGTCACTCACACAGCAGCAATTCATGAAAAGCTGCAGCCTGTGGGAAGGACTCACACTGGAGAAGTTCATGGAGAACTGTCTCCCATGGGAGGGACCCACAGTGGAGCAGCAGAGCACCTCCTCTCCCTCAGTAGAGGCAGGAACAACTTGTAATAAACTGACTGTAACCCCTTTCCCCATTTCCCTGTGCTGCTGGGGAGGAGAAGGGGGGGGAAGGTACTTTATTTTACTTAGTCTTATTTTACTTCTCATTATTCCGTTCTGAGTTTGTTAATAAATTTGATTAATAACCCCAAGTTCAGTCTGTTTTGTCCTTGGTGGTAATAGGTGAGTGATCTCTCCCTGTCCTTGTCTCAACCCACAAACTTTTCACTACGGTTTGTCTTCCCTGTACAGTGCCAGAGTTATAGAGCAGCAAAAAGTCTCACCTTCCGAGTGAGGATGAAGGCAACATGCTGAACAAAGACAGAAAAGTAAAGTGTAACAAAACCAACCAAACAACCCAACAAAACACAAAAGAGAAAAAATAAAATAAGAAAGAAAGGTACCTTCTTTGTTGTGGTTGTAAGCTTACCTCTCCATCACAAGCTCCAGACAGCACTGTAGACAAACTTTTTGGATGTTTGGCCATGCAATTAACTCCATCTCTGTGGCCATCAAGTGAACTAAGAAAGGGTTTTGCAAACACACGTTCTAACTTTGTGGCATTCAAAGCTCTTACGTACTCTCGTGCAACCTCAAACGGATGCAATGCAGGGTCATAGTTCCTGGGAACTGCAACAGAAAGAACACACATTAGAAACCCGTGCTGGAGCAGGTCCAGAGCAGAGATGATCAGAGGGATGCACTACCTCTCCCATGAGGAAAGGCTGTGCGAGCTGGCGTTGTTCAGCCTGGAGAAGAGAAGGTTCCGGGTAGACCTCACTGTGGCCTTTCAGTACTTAAAAGGGGGCTGTGAGAAAGATGGGGACAGACTTTTTATATATTCTGTTATGATATGAAAATGAGTAACAGTTTTAAACTTCAAGAAGGTAAACTTAGACTAGACAGTAGTAAGAAGTTTTTTACAATGGGATGGCACATGCCCCATCAAGGTTCTGAGCAGTCTGATCTAGCTGAAATTGTCCCTGTCCACCACAGGGCAGGGTGTGGGGGTTGGACTAGATAACCTTTAGAGGTCCCTTCCAACCTACAAAACTCTGTTATTCTGTGTGTAAAATCAACACAATTTTTGGCAGTTTTAATAATGAATGTACAAGAAGCAGGACTCTATGCACCAGGAATGAAATAGCATTACGTGCAAAAAACTGCAAATGGTAACCTAGGAAACACTAAGTGCAATCTCGGGGTACCAGAGCAGTGACTAAAGCCGCAGCCCCGCACTCGCGCTCTGACGCCGCTTCCAGCGCAGGCTCAGCCACCCCGAGATGCAGCTTCCGGCAGCCGCCGGCCCCGCGGCACGGCAACTGCAGTTCTCCTCCGCAGAGAGCACCGCACGTAAATCCCCGCCTAGCACGGGCACCCGCGGGGAAAACGCCCGGCGCTCGGAAGGAGGGAAGCCCAAAGCCCACTGCCCAAGCTCTCCGATTCTCGCTGCTAGCGGGCACCAGCGCAGGGGAGGGGACGACGGGCACCCGAACGCCTTCCGGCCTCCCTCCCTCCTGCGCCGCCGGCCTCATCCCAGCCGGGCGGGCCGTGCTGGGCCGGGCCGCGGGGCGATCCCGGAGCCCCGCTCACCGCGCTGCAGGTCCAGCTTGGTCTCCCGCACGTAGTCATCGGGGTTGCGGCTCAGCACCTTTACGCGCATCCCGCCGCCGCTCCTCGGGCCCCGCGCGCTCACGTGACCGGACGCTCCGCGCGGGCCGTTCTCGCGCGACTGCGCGAGCCCCGCCGCGGCCCCGCCCCTGCGCNCCCCGCGTGCGCGGCGCGCGAGCCGCTGGCGCGGGAGCCGCCGGCGCGCTCCGTGCTGCGGCACGTGCGGCTGGAGAACCTGGCGGCGGGAATGAGCGGCGGCGTCCTGTCCACCCTGGCGCTGCACCCGCTGGACCTCGTCAAGATCCGCTTCGCAGGTGAGGCCGGACCGGCCGTCCCCCCACCGTCCTGCGCTAAAGACGCACCGGCGTGCCCGAGCTCGCCCAGCCCAGCCCGGGACGTGCCGGGCTCTCTGCCCAAAGCCCGCGCTGTTCTGCCCGCCCCGTTCTGCCGTGCCGGCTGCAGCCCTACGGCTCGGAATAAACTGGCCGTAAGCCGAAAGGGACGGTCTCCGATTCTCTTCCCTATTATCCCAAAGCTTCTTGTCACTTGTAGGGACTGTAAAATGTACGGTGTGCCTCGAGCTGCTTCCAGGCAGATTAGAGAGCTGGCCAGCCTCTTGCCCCCCTTCCATGACCACCAGTGGCAGAGGACACCTGAGGACTGCCGGCTTTTAACAGGCGGATCGTCCCAAGCCCACGTTCAAAGTTCACCTTTACGCCAAAGATTTTCAACACTCAAAGCATAGCGGGAGTTTTGGAATAACCTTGGTTGTTAACTATAGTGGTATTGTTTTGCAGAAAACTCTTAACTAGTTTGTTTTTCCACAGGGAAATATGGCAACTTCTCTTGACTTTTCTGCTAATTTGAGAAACTTGTCCACCATTTATCATATTCTCTTTCAGAAAGTTTGATACATTTTACTGTATCTTTGGATTGTTTTCCTAAATAGATACATGGATGTTTCAAGATCTCAAAACCAAACTATCACAGAGGCATTTCACAAAATTTAAAACATTGCGTGTCCTAGTTGGGCACATCCTGGGCTGCATTATGGAAAGCATAGCCAGCAGGAGGGCTCTTTTCTCTCTATTTTCTATTTGTAAGGCTATGTTTGAAGTATTGTGTCTAGTTTGGGGCTCTCCAGGACATGGATGGAAGAGACTGACACACTGTTGTGATTCCAGTGGAGGCCGCCAGACTGGTGAAGGGGCTGGAGCACATGGCATAGAACAGGCTGACAGAACAGGCTCAGTTTGGCCTCAGAAAGGAAGGGCTGAGGGGATCTAAAATGGCAGTTTATGACAATGTTATTGGAAGACACGGAGAAGGTAACGCCAGATTCTTGGAGATGGTTAGCAGGCCAAAAAGGAACAGGCACAAGCCTGAACATGGAAAATTCCAGTTATTTTACTGTGAGAATGGTCAAAAACTGGAAAAGGTTACCGGAGAGGATGTAATCTCTTCGGCCACGGAAACGTTCAGGAGTCATCTGGTCATGTCCCTAAGTAACCAGATCTAATTAGATCTGGTTTGAGTACAGGTTTGGATTAGGTGGCTTTTGGAGGTCATGTACTTTCACATGCTTCTTTGGGTTGAAAATAACATTTCCTATGTTTTGTCTTCAGCCAGGAAGCGGGAGCTGATGTCAAAAATGAATCTTGTGAAGATTCTTGGCAGCATCATTGACAGAAAGACTTGCATTCGTGTCTCTGATTTCCCATGTTGTTTAATATGTTTATAAACTTGATCTAGTGTCTGCATGGTAAAAAAATTCACAAATGTCTTTGGGAAAGGTCTAGCAACACTTCCCAGGAAGGAGAAAAGAGGTGTTTGTGTTCTAGTTTGAGTGGTTGTTAAAGTGTTGAGGCCTTGTCACACTGTGCTCAGCAAAAGCGTTTTGTCTTTAATGCTCAGGTCTGTCACAGTGTGCAGTACTGGACACAGAGTTCTAGGGGAATGAATAATAAATGTGTCACTGAACAGAAAATGCCTGTTTACCAGGATTAATTTTGATGGGGACACAAAACTACACTCTTGTAAAACTTTGAGATCAATTTTCAGTACAGTTGCAGTCTAGCCATATGTCTGTATCAAAAGTGAAAACTGCTGCTATGTTGATGTAATAGAGTAATTTAGGTCAGAAGGGAGCTAAGGAGTTCACCCCATACTCAGATTAGCTCTGCTTGGATCAGTTTGTTCAGTCTTGTGAACTGGAGTTTTGAGTAGCCCCACAGATGCTCTTCAGGCCAGTTTTTCAAGTATTTGGCCACTCTGCTGGATAAAAAGTTTTGGTCAGAATTCCCTGTATTTCAGCTTGTGTCTGTTACCTCTTGTCATCCCACCATGGACCGCATCACATCCGTCATCAGTGATCAACTTACTCCCTTGCTGTTATGGTAGGAGCAATAGTAGTTACCACTCCAAGTTTTGTGGACATCCATGTTCTGCATGATGTGTCAGACAAAAACTTGTGTGTTTTCTCTATTTTTGGAGTGACATTTTCTGAATATTTCGACAACCAGCTGTTAGGTTATTAGGTGGGAGAAGAAACCTTTGAATATTCTGGTAAAAACTGACTTGGGAATCAGTAAGACATGACCCATTGCTTTGATTTTAAAGAGAAAGTTTGAATGTAAGGATTGTTCCTTGGGACTTGTCTAAACAACTTAGAGAAACATGTCAAGGATCCCATCCATATCACTTGAAATATGATGCAAAACTGCTGGAGTGCTAAAAAGAAGAGACAGAAAACTTCAAATCTGCTTCTCATCAAACCTGCACAAAAGTGTATTTACTTACCCTTGTCAGGTTAATAGGAACTTCCCTCTTACTGAGCTATAGAGTTATCTCTTTTTTTTTTGTTTCTTTTTCCCCCCTTTTTTTCCTAAGTTCTTGAACTCTAGGCTTATAAAGCTGTAAACCCCAACTCTTGCATACTTGTGAGATAATACTCTTGTAATACAGTTGATCAGTTAGGTTTCGTGTTTATTTATTTCTTGCTTTTGAGGCTATGGACTTCTGTGTTGGCTTGGACACAGCTGAACTTTATGCTTCCTGAAATGTTTTCCAGTATAATTTCTTTCTTTTGTAGTAAGCGATGGATTGGAGCTGAGGCCAAAGTACAATGGGATTCTCCACTGTGTGACCACGGTCTGGAAGCACGAAGGACTACGAGGCCTGTATCAAGGGGTAACTCCAAACATGGTGGGAGCAGGGGCTTCCTGGGGACTTTACTTTTTCTTGTAAGTAGAACCATAAAATGTGTCACACCCTGCACAATGTAGTGTTCAGATATGCATTTCATCTTCTTTGTGAGGTATAAAAATGTGCTAAGTGACGTACAAACTTGTCATTCTCTTAGCTAGTCCAGGTCTGTTAGTATGGTTTGCTGTTTTAGAGTTTAAGCAATTTGAGTCAGAGACCTGTTCCTTTGTCAGGTACAGTGCATTCCCCTGATGCTATGAAAATACTAAGGAATTTGAGAGGTGGTGATAGTATTCATAAATAATTCTCTAAAAGTGCCAATACACTGTTCTTAAAACCTCATGAGAAGAAAGAATCTAAATTGATTTCTTAAAAATTAAAGAGCATGAGGTTTTCTACTAAAAGGAAATATTTGATTGTTTTTAATCATTTTAGTGACAATTTTTTCATTATTTTTTGTCAGTTGATGGGCTTTGCTTTTAAAGCCTGTTTTTTAATATTCTGCTTTATTAACCTCTGTTACTGTGACCTGATTTACTGCTTATCCCTATTAATTGAAACATTTTAGGGACTAGTTAGGTGGCATGCCTATGCAAAGCTCACTAGTCAGTTGTCTAGACTCTGTTATTGTTGTACCTCTGTCCTTAAGCTTTGCTGTTGATTGCTATTGACACTTCATCTTCTGTTGACAATTTCTTAATTCACAAAGATTGGAAACTGGATCCAGAGAAGAAACCTCAGTGTATTTCTGAGCTCGAGTGTAGATACCTAGCACTGTGGTTCCCAATAAACTTATTTTAGAAGTTAATAATTGATAGCTGATAATTTTCAAGATACAGTCCCATTGATACTGACAGTTTAATGATACAATTTAAATATGTATTACCATAGCTCACTTTAAAGAGCTAACTGCTCAGAGACCAATTAATCAATTAAACAAAGGTAGTTTGGATACCTTTTCTTCCAAGGCTGTGTACCGCCGTGATCTTAGGTCAGGTATCTCATTCTGGACTCGGGTGGTTTTTTTTGATGTAGGTCTGTTTTCACCTTTACTAAATTATGTTGTACGTTTTCCAGTTACAATGCCATCAAAGCTTACAAGAAGGAAGGGAAGATGGAAAATCTCAGTGCAAGCGAACACCTAGTGTCAGCTGCGGAAGCTGGTGAGGTTAAATGCAAAGATTAATGGTCACTTGTAGCCTTTCCATATGCTGCTACCTGCCTTTCTCTGTCAGTGCAGCTTTTTCTTACAGGTGGCAAGTGTAAGTGTTCCAGCCCAAATGCAATAGTTTGTTGTCTGTAAATAAAACACAGATGTCTAGTACAAATAGATGGGTCACTGTGGTACTTCAGTTTTGCGCAGAATTAGGGGTTGTCAGAATGTCTTTTGTCCTTGTTTTCATTCTATATAAGCACTTTCCATATTTAGTACTGTATTGGGTCCCAAAATGTAACTATAGAAATCTGTTGTTATCAGACTGTTAACTTGTTAAATGTTTAACACTTGGACCTGGAAAGGAGGCGGCCTGTTGAATCATGGAATGGACTGGGTTGGAAGGGACCTTAAAAATAATCTAGTTCCAACCCCCTGTCATTGGCTGGGACACCTCCCACTAGCCCAAGTTGCTCAAAGCCTCTTGCAGCCTGGTCTTGAACACTCCAGAGATGGGGCATCCACAGCTTCTCTGGGCAACCTGTTCCAGTGCCTCAACAGCATCACAGTAAAGAATTTCTGCCTCGTGTATAATGTAAACCTACTCTCTTGCAGTTTGAATCATTCCCCCTTGTCCTGTCACTATGTGCTGTACAGGCAATTATTAGGATTTTGAAGCATTCATTTAATGTTGAAATATAAGGCATATTGTTTGACTTGAAATACTGTAATGGATTCTGCTACAATGGTATTTTCAATAACCTATAAAGCTACAATAGGTTGTTGCTATTAACCTGTCAATATTATTAAGCAAATTTTTCATCACAGAGGTGTCCATTAAATTTTGAATTATTGTGTACTGAAGAATAACTCAGATAGTCAGTGGTACATTGAAAAATTACATTTCCTGTCTACTTCAGATTATACAACTAACTATGGAAAGGTGAAGCATAAAAGGGGCTGTACTAGGAATGTGCAAAAATACATGTGGCCTGCAAAAGTACCCCCAGCAGGAGTGAATTGGACTTGACTGTGAGCTTTGAAGGGAGAGAGAGGGAGCAATGGAGCACATAAACTTCACCTGTTTTAAACAATATGAGTACTCTGTTAGGAAAAGTAGTTTTGTCATTGTAGAAGCCTGTGTTAAATTGGACTGAACAAACTGGGACCATCTGTGGAGTTGGCATAGCAATAAGTGTAACTTCTGTCTGTTCTCAGGAGCCATGACCCTCTGCATTACAAACCCAATATGGGTAACCAAGACTCGACTTGTGCTACAATATAACGCTGGCATGGATCCATCCAAGCGGCAGTACAGAGGAATGGTTGATGCTCTTATAAAGATATACAAGACAGAGGGCATACCTGGCTTATACAAGGTAATCACATTTAAGGAAGGTTCCAGGATTACCTGGCACCACCCAGTAGCATAGTGAGACTTCTAAATATTAGTAAAAAAAAAAAAATGTGTAGTAGCTCACTTTCACTCTGTGAGTCTTTCCCACTGAAGAACTGCAGCAAAAAGGCTTAGTCAGAAGAAAAGCCATTATACTGTTGATAAACTGCTTTGTAATTTTTTTGAATCTTCATATAATTAGAATTTGTATAAGCAGGGCAGCAACAATGTAACCTGTGTTGTTGGTATTACTTCCTTGCATTTCATCCCTTACCTGTGTATTTCTAACATCTTCTGGAAGATAACATGACTAAAGTACTTGCTAATTTTTTTCTTCCACCATGGACAGTTTCACAACTGCTTATTTGCCCTCTGGTTATTGATGTCTGTAGTCTGTAAGCTCTAGATACATTAAATTTGCAGACCCCTAAATACGGTCTGCATATGTGTGGGGTTTTTGTTCCCTTTAATTTAGGGAAACAAATGGCAAGAAGTTTTGGACTTTTTGCCTCCTCCTCCCTTCAGGTCATGACATCAAGATGTATTCATCAGTGCCTGGAAGTTGTGAAGAAACCTATTTTAGTTCAGTCTGGCTCTTCTCCTGCAAGTATTGTTGCAGAATCATAGGATCAATGTTTAATGCTTGGACCTGGAAAGGAGGCGGCCTGTTGAATCATAGAATGGCTTGGATTGCAAGGGATCTTAAAGATATTCTTGTTTCAACAGCCCTGCGATGGGCAGGGACACCTTCCATGAGCATGGGCTGCTCAGAGCCCCATCCAGCCTGGCCTTGAACATGGCCAGGGACAGGGAACAAGGCCAGTTTCTCTTAGAAATTGTCCTGATTACTGAACTTCAGCTTCTTTTATTTTCAGTGAAAAATGTGATCTTTCCTATTCTGCAAGGCTAGTGCGCTTCATGGCAGTGAGTGCTAAATTCTAACACCAGAACAAGGCACCTTACTTATTCCTAAATTGAAGTTGTCAGGATTTCTGATTTGCCTGCCTGGATATCTGCTCTGTTCCGTGTAGATAAGTTCTGATTTCTTGGATCTGTTAGGTTTTAAGATGTCCTTCCACCCTTCTTTTCAGATTATTCCTGCGGGTAGCATGTGTTGCCTTTGGCACTAGACACTTCTTTGTAGTGTTAATCTGCAAATGTGGGACTGAAGCAGCTACTTCCTTTGAAAGAGCAAATTACTTGCTTAAATCTGCAAGGAAGGTGACCTAAATAGGTCCTGAGTGACCTACATAAGTATGCACACTGAGCAACTTCCATTTGACATCAGGACTCTCTCAACCTGGTCTATACTGGGGAAAAAGGCACCTCTTCAGGTGGCTCTTTGACTTGTCTGTGCCTTAGCCTTCTTCCATTTCAGTGTTTGGGGGGGGTTTTATTTTTCTTGCTCTATTTGAAATTGTACAGCTAAAGCTTTTTTAATTGCCCTGGGTCACAGGAGTTGTAGTACACACAATGGTCTTCTTTTCCCTCATAATCTTCATTTCAGATAGCATTCCTTATAGCAGATAAGGGGATCTCAGATAGTACCACTTCATTGTAAATGAAGGCATCTTAAATAGAACAACATTCTCAGATAGATAGAATTGGAAATAAAATCTGGAAGGAGTTTCTTTCTGTTTGAGATTTGTGTTCTAAAGAATGGTATTTCTGACCAAGCAATTCAGTATTGCTCTTTATTGCTCAGATGCTGTTACTGATCTGAGCAAATCCTTTCAGTCCTTTGAGGTACAGACTGGTAATGTCAGGCTACATCAATCTTTTTAGCAGGGATCAAAGCTGTCTTTATTAGCTCTGCTGGGTATTGATTATTCATCAAATATAGTTTGTGTGAATCTGGGTTTCTCAGTAACTTGTTCCTCCTGAACTTGGCCTGGTTCTGAAAAGGGAGGAGAAGTCTCTGTCACTCATTATCCCAGTAATCATCCAGTCAGTGATCTTCCACACCCTCCATCCGTTGGGCTTTGGCTTTTGGCCTCTATCCCCCTGATGACTGGGGACAGAGTTGCTCTGCTGCACACCAGGATGAATTAAAAAAACAGCTTGGGATTATGTACTTTGAACACACCCATGGATCTGCTGGAGATCTGAGCTCTAAAAATTACTTTGCTGTGAAGTTGAATGTCACACAACCATCTTCACATTATGAGTCCTGTGTTCTTTTCGGGCATAAGGTAGGAGAGACCAAACATGGTAAAATAGTTGTAAGATTGTAGGACTGGTGCTTTTAGGAAAATATAAAATATCTCTGAGCTGTTGAGAAACTGTTAGATGTAAAGTCTGGAGTGACTACTGAGACATCAGTCAGGAATGCAACTAACATCCTTCATGGCCTCCATATTTCTGTGCAATTTTATTCTCTTTTATTGATGATATAGAAGCAGCAGTTGGAAATAGAGCAATAATAGGAGTAAAATACACAGGAAATGTAGAAAATTTAAGGAGGTTAAAGTAAAATCCAGGTTCATTAAGACTGAGAATAATAATGAAGTATGCTGACAACAACAAAAGTCATAACAGTAATGTGTGCTCGTTACCAAGTGAAATATATTTGGACACTTCTGTGTTGTCATTTCAGCTTTGGTAGGCAAGAATCTATGCTCTGAGGGTAAAGTACTTTTTCTGGTCCCTCAATGGCTAAGCCACTTAGCTCTCTTTATTTTGCAATGCTTTTGCTTCTGTTATTTTTCTTCTTGTAAATATGAAGCTTGTAAGCTTTCTATGTATTTGTACTAGTACATAGCAAAATCCATTGAGATTTGGCCATCTTGATTTTAACTGAAGTTGCAGGTTCTACACAGAGACATAAACATAAGTGGCTTTCACATAAAAGATGGTAACATTTTTCACCATGAAGGAATCAAGATGATAATGACAACTTCAGTGTCTTGTCTGCACAAGTTGTCAGAGCAGGGCACTCAGGTACTACAGGTCTTTGACACACTGAGAGCCCAAATGAAGGCAACACTGCAGAGACTACAAGGGCTATTTGCTGCATTCTTTTGAAACATACAGCAGAGGCTGTTCTGGCTTAAGTGCTGAGTACCACATCACCAAATGAACCTTGTTCCCTTCTTTACTAAGAAGCACAGGTTTTCCAGTGTGTACATTTGCCTTTGTTTCTTTTTATTGTGATGGGTAACCTCTGGAACACTAACCAACAGGATATTTTCTTCTTGTCACGGATTTTCAGCACTTAAAACACTTCAAGCCAACTTTAAAATATTTCTTTATTCCCACTGTCTGCTGCTCAGAATTATATGCCATTTAAATTTCTAATCATATATTTAATTCTGTCTATTGTTCTAATCCTTTAAAAGAAAATTCAAGAAGAACTTCGTTGAGAAACCATTCATCTTGTCATGCCTTCATGGCAAAAATCTTCTGAAGATATATTTCAAATGTTAAAGTAAAAAATAACAAGAAATATATGAAGTTAAGTTATTATAAAATTTATCTTTGCAGTCATATTATGGATCAAAACAAATATTAAATTCTATCAAATTTTGTGGCAAGAAAGGATTTTGTAGTTTGTTTTTCAAAAATAAGAAAATAGAATGTTTCAAAAACTTTCTCAGCCAAGATATTTCAGTGCTGTGGAGAAATCAGTTTTGCTTAGAAACATTTTTCCATAAGAATACATTGTTTTCTATGATCAGTAGAAACCTGGGTCAGCTCCTATTTTACTGAAGCACATTGGCTGACAGTTGTTTCACTCCTTTCTTGTATTTTTTAATATTGGCCCAACATTAAAAGTCTCTGAGTCTTTGGAAACTTTTCTCATCAGCACAAGACTTAAACCGTGCTGGTATTTGTTTATGAAGTACAACCAGAAGATGCTTTAGGACTCTTGGGTGCAAGTTGTCCAAATCTTCTGGCTTAAGTTTCAAAGTTTAGCCCTCTTAAAGGTTGTTCAACATTCTTCTTTTGTTGGTTGGGAAAGTATTACCTCATTCTTCTATGATATAAATACATTGTTCTAATTCTTTCCAAGTGGAGAACAATTACTTCCACTGTCTTTTAGTGGTTTTAGTGTCTAATCACCAGGAAATGTTTGTGAAGATTTTCCCAGCTATCACTGTCCATAAGTTTCATATTGTTCCTTTTTTTGCTGACCCAGATAATTTTTTCTTTGACATTTTTCATTTTTTTTTCTGCTCCTTCTGTTTTTATATTACTTTTCTTTTCTTCTCTGATCCAGGATTTCTGAAAACCAAAGTTGTCCTTTTCCCTCTGTTGGGGCCCTTTGGCTTCAAACTTCACTTTGTGCTTACAGCTGACAAAATACAGATATGTGGTTTAATTCCCCTTGTTCTCATTTGGGGAAGATTTTTTTTCTGGGACTTTCACTAGCATTTAATGCATTTCACCAGTTTGTGGTCACTGATGGCAAGTTCATGCCCATTATTTCTTTCTGTGAGAAGAAATTTATCCTCATGTATTAAAGAATTTCTAAAAAATCATTTCCAGAATGATCGAAAAGCTTTAGAAGTCTATATGTAGCATTTGGAAAGCTGATCCCTGACGGGGTATTTTGTGTATTATCTGTGCAATTTTGATGCTTGCTGTCGTTTTAGTTGTTGGGGTTTTTCTGTAATTCAGAAGTTTTATTATTTTGTCTTGTTAACACTAATTCAGTGGACTCCTTCAGGGATCCCTTCTCTGTTTCACCTTCTCCAGGCTTTTAATCATATACTGATAGGTCTTTATTCGACATTGTGGGCTTCCCTTTCAGTCTAACACAGAGATTGGCATCTGGGCACATTTTTTAAATTCCTTTTTCTTGCCTGAATGTATCATAGGAAATAAAACTGTCCAATTATTTTTTAACTTTATTTCTTTGAGTGCTTTTAACCACATTTTGATCACTTACTCTGTTATAATTGTCCCCCAACAGTTTGCAGCAAGCTTTTTGGCCAAGATGATTAACCCCCCATTTATTTGTGTTTTTCAATGTAAGTGACCAACTCTTCAAAAAGAGAATTAGTGCAATTCAGAACCCATGCACCTGGCAGCTCATTTTAATGGAGCTAGTCCTGCTCCTGGAGGAACTCCTGCCTTCTCTCTCTTGTGGAGACAGTTCAGAAAGTACCTATTTTCCCCTTCATTTCAACTTTTTTGAAGCTAAAGGTTGATTTATATTTTCATGTGTTTCTTTCATGTGTGTGTAAGAAAGACAGTGCAGCAGGAGCAGCTCACTCTCTTCTCCCACAGGGACATGGTGTGGTGGTGGACATGGCAGTGTCAGGTTTATGGTTGGACTTGATAATCTTAAAGGTCTTTTCCAGCCAAAATGGTTCTGTGATTCTATATAGACACAACCATTTTTAGTATAGAAATAAATATCTTTCTCATAGACATACATTTATGTAGAGACACACATGCAAACACAGACATATCTATTTCCTGGGCTTAATCACAACAATTTTTGGTACCTCTGCTCCTAAAGGCCTTTCTCTGATGCCAGCATCTGTCGTTGCTTCACCAGTCTCAGGTGGGAACGAGACCCCTCAGTGCCAGTCTTTGGAAAGGGGCAGGCACTGAGAAACACATCTGCAGAACCACAGCTTGATTTGTGATCTTGCAATCCTAATCTGTTACCAGCTTGTGCTCTGTGAGCTGGAGTCCCTGAGCCACTTGTTTTATCTCAGTGACTCAGTAGGTGGCTTTAGGCTCTATGTCAGAAAAGTAGCATTTATTAAGTGTTTGTGAGATGGCTGCCCTTAAGAATACCTGAGTCAGACTGCAACAGCTGTGCAGGCACAGCTAAGGGAGGACAAATGTGGGTCTGTGAGCTGTGCTCTGTCAAGTTATTTAGGTTTTGTGCGTTACCCTTTAACCTTGTTTTATCCTTTTTTTAGGGATTTGTGCCTGGTCTGTTTGGAACATCACATGGAGCACTTCAGTTCATGGCCTACGAGGATTTGAAAGAGAGATACAACAAGTATAGAAACAGAGTATCAGATACAAAATTGGTATGATGCTTGAGAATAAAATTACGTTCTGGCATGTAAATAAATAGAAGTTGATTCCATTTGTCAGGTTATACAGCAGCCAAATGTACAAAGTACTGGTATGTTAATTGAAATGCAGAATATGTAGAAGGAAATAATACTTTCTCACCTTTTAGGATCAAGCAACTGGTTTTCACTCTTTTTGAAAACCAGCTTCTTATTTTGGCAAGTGTTTTGAGAATTTTAGAGGAAGGAATGAGGTTTTTTTCTTACTTTGTGGAACCAGAAGGGGTGGTATTAAACCCTGGAAAACTGTTTGGGTGCAACTTGGGCAAAGGTAGCTACTTTTGGAAGAAATGTTTCTCTTGATGGGAATGAGAAGGCACAACACATGTTTTACAGTCAATTACTTGTAGCACTGCATGTAGTAAACACTGATATTTCTTCTAATGTGTTTTCTTATAAGGGGAAAAATCTAGAGTATTGTTTGGTTGTGCATTTAAAAATCAAATAAGATTTTGGGAACTGGCTAATATAAACCATACCTAAGGCGAGCCTGGAAATTTTTGTTGCTTTTAGAACACTGTGGAATACATAATGATGGCAGCTGTATCCAAAATATTTGCTGTGGTAGCAACATATCCCTATCAAGTTGTGCGAGCTCGTCTCCAAGACCAGCATAACACATATTCTGGGGTGTTTGACGTGATCCGCAGGACATGGAGGTAGGTGTGCAAAATTAAAAGCCTACACGTTGGAAACTGACTTTCACGGAGTCAGAGCTACCTTTACTGGTTTCTGTGCTGACGTGAAGAACCAGTACAGTTCAGAGCAAACAAAGTATTAGTTGTACAAAGTCGTGTTGTGCAAGATGCCACTAACAGCAGTAAGTTAAGGAGAGAGGAGGCGATAGGAGAGAGTCAATGCCTCCCCACAGGTTTATTTGTTTCTGTTGTTTATTCTGTCTTCCTTCTCTCTTCTCCAGCAAATTTCACAGGCTAAAAAATAACATTGTCATGGCCAGTTTGGGACAGTAAATGAAGTCTCACTTGAACTGCTTTAGCTTATCTCGTGGGACAGAAGCACTGTGCTGCTGGGTGTTGTGGCTAATCCAAATTCCTGGCAAGGTGAAGTGAGCTACCCAGAGCTGATTATACTGATGTCCCTGGGTTACCCTGGGGCCTGACTGCACTTGTAGTCCCAGCTTCCTCTAGGACCTTTAGAGACCTGTGACCTCACACCTATTCATATCTTCTCACAAACCTTCCCTGAGCTCCACAGTGCAGGGAGAGTTTTCAGACAGACCTGTGTAGTTACTAAGGGTGGCCACCTCTGCACGTGCATCCTTTGCTTTGGGCAGTGCTTCTGGGTTGCAGCACATTGCTGGAGAGGTGGCAATGGAGTCCTGTGCCAGCTGAGTAAGTGGCTGAGGCTGTGCTGTTCAGGAGCACCCCTGGTTCAGAGGCTGTACAACCATTTTGACTGGAGGCAATTCAGAGCAAAAATAGCTCTGATGTGTCAGTGCTGTGCCCTTCAGTGCTGCAGGCTACAGGAAGGGTTGTTAGTTCTGCTAAATTGTAGTACAGCCATTCTGGAGCCACTACTGTGCTCATGATGAAAGAAATGTGACTTAGGGAGGGCAGTGTATAACACACCCAAGCATTTCTCAGGATCTCTGTTTACTCATCCTTCCACGTGTCCCAGGCCTGTGAGTCCTGCACCTAAAGAGCTGAGATTTAATGTCTCTGAAGCTTTTTAACAGCCCTAACATGACACACTGATTCAAACTGGATCAAATTAGATTCTCATTTATTTGCCATTAGAATCAAAATTCTGGAGAGGATGCTTAAATTCTCAAAAAATGAGTGCGGACTTTTCTTAGTCATTCAGCCAATTCTTGTAGCATGCAGAAAGATAGTAAATTGCCTTCTACTTAGACAATACCCACAAAAAAACACTCAAAGCCTGGACTAAATAACTGATCTACATAATGCTATCATATGTTCAGAAGAAAAAATGATGGGTCAATACTTGAGGCACTTTAACCACTGTCTGAAATTGCTATTTCTAATCTGAAGTGCATCTCTCAATGGGACTGTGAGAAATAAAATGCCAGGCTTTGTTTTATGTCTGAGTTTTTCTATTAAAAGACATTAATGAAAACAAAATTTCTTTTTGTCGTTAAAGGAAAGAAGGTGTTCATGGATTTTACAAAGGAATGATACCTAATGTGATCAGAGTGACTCCTGCCTGCTGTATTACCTTTGTAGTTTATGAAAATGTGTCTGGCTTTTTACTTGGTTTTAGAAAAGAAAATAATTAAAGGTATGAACTTGTGTTCCTAGGAAGGAATCTATCCTTTATTTTTATGATCTGGGAGAAATTCAGGTCAGCAGTCTTCTTTGACACTTTGAATTGATCTGGTATTTTGAGGAAAGACTGTAGAGACAGTAAACCCTGCCAACATCTCTCCTGTTGAATGTTCCTGCATTGCTGCCTTCCCGTCTGAATCAGCTGTGTCTGCTTGAAGCAGATGTCTGCAACTGTGAAATAATAGTGCTGTGACTGGGTGAAGGCAGCTGCACAGCAATTCCATTCATCCTGGCCTGTCTGGAATAACCCACTAAGCAATTTCAACAAGTCTCAAGATAACAGTTGGTGAGACTCTGCTCCTGCACAAGTGGAAAACGTCAAATGAAAGCAACCCTGGGGCCTGTCAAAACTTTCTTAAATCTCTAAGTCTCATTAAAGCAAGGAATGTCGTGTGAATCCACCTCTGTGTTATTCATCAGATTTTAGGATATGGAATGCTCCAGGCTCCATTGCTCATCCAACACAAAAATGCTACCTCAGTGGGGTGCAGTTTGGAAACTGAAATTGTTTTTTAAAAACAGCTGTCCATTCTTGAGTTTGAATAATTGCAAGTCTGATGAAATTCAGTTCTTGTCTCATACCAGGACAGACTTGCACTGTGGTTTTTGACTTGGTTTTAGCAGCAGACTGACGTGCTAAAAGTGCGTGCATTGCTGGCCCCTTAATTCATTTTCTCTCTCTTGTTCTCTCTCCATCTCTCTCTGTGCCAGTCTGTCTCCATTAATGAAACATCTGACCAAATATTACTAAGTAAATGCATGTTTGAAAGTGGGCTTACCTTTTAAAAAGGAGGATTTTTTTTCTTGTAATCCCATAGTGATGCAGTGTTCAAACCAGTGTAATAGCAAATAAGACCACGCTTACTTTCAATAATACTCTCTGGAAAAAAAAGTTTCTAGTCTAAAAAAATCCTGTGCATAGGACTTTCTTTAAAAAAACCCATAACAATCCATTAATGTCTTCTGATTTGGTTTAAGGAAAACATTGTTAATAGATTGATTGCTAACTCACTTATAAATTATAGTACATCTCAGTTAATTAGTGTAATAATTAGGGGGTTTTTTCCACAGCAATAATTGCCGCCAAGGATGTGTACTTTTAGAGTTCTGGGTTTGATGTTTTTTATTTTTGGAGTTTCTTATTTCTTTAAGAAAAGACATTACTGACCCTAACATCTGCTTTCTGCTGTCCTTAAGAAGATATTAAGTATCTAGTAAGTATCATTTAACTAGGAAATAAATTAGCAAAGGCTATCCAACAGTTAGGGGGAAATAATCAGTTACATATGGAGCAGAATAATCACTTAGAGAAGTTTCCTGTTTACTAGGCTAACCTAAAGCAGAAAGGACAATTTTAAATAAAAATTTAACAGATTAAGGACTTGGTTTACATTTTAGGTTAAAATCTGGAAAGCTACAGAAACTACTCAATATCTTTGCTCAAAATGGTCACTTTGTTCAAGTGATCCACTTGCTTGTTTTTGTAGATACTATTGCCACATACTGCATTTTGTGTATTACTAACTTCGTTAATAATTTACACTTCCACAATCCCATCCCCTCTACTGATACAGTTGATAATCTCATTGGAAAGAAGAATCTCATCTGGGGCCAGTATGGCTGGCTTTGGTTTTTATTATGGAAGGTTCTGTGTGTATTTAGCTGAAGATAAATTTACCATGTCAATTATGTAGATCCGTAGCAGCAGCTTCTGCCTTTGGAGGGTGCTTACCAGGGTTTGTGTGTTTTGTGGTACAAAGAATGAACTTAGTGAAATACTGAGTTAACTCTACCACCCAGGGTCCAAAATATATCGTGAAGATATATGAAAAGATCATAAAAGAGAAAAAGCTGTGCACATCCTACCCTGGAGTAGTGTGCTCTGGGCCCAGAACAGCTTCCTCGTGCTTCAGGATAAATGCAAAGACAGGCTGGGAGCATGTGCACAATCACTCACTGTGTGTTGGCTGACGTTCTGTAAGTTCACACCGCAGCTCAGCTCATAGTGACTTGTTTGTGTTCAGATACCTTAAAACCATCGTCCGAGCCAGTGAAAACATTACAGTTCTTCTGAGACAAAATACCAGCTGTGTGACTTGCTGGCTTGCAGCAAATCTCACACACCATCTTGCAGCTGGGCAAGCCCAAGTGCTCCCCTCACTGCAGGTATCCTCCCCTGGTGTCTGCAACAACAGCTACAGGCAAGAGCTACCCATCCAGGAAATGCCTGGGGGAAATCTTACAGCCTGTTCAGAAAAGATGAAATTCAGTCCTAAATAGCTGAAATAAATTCATTATCTCAGATTTAATGGGTTTTTTCCTTCTAATTTCTGGGAAGAGTGGAGATTTTTGCATGTTGTACATGCTTTTCATGGGTTTTTTATTTCATTAGTGTGAAATTGATTTTGTAATACAAACATGACTTGTTTCTCTTTAGAGTGTGTGCAATTTTTGAAAGTATTTCAGTATGTCACTTGCAGCATTTGGAAGAAAATACTTAAAACACTGAAGTTAATGGTCTGTTGGCACGATCGATGTTGTCACTTGTCAGACAGTTGTGACATCGTTTCACTTTACCAGTTCACTTTTTGAAAGCTTAGGCATTTCAACTTGCCTTATTTCTGTATCTTCTAAACTATTTCATATATCTAGCTTTCAACCAACACTGAAGTGATTCTGTATATCTGAAAGGCTAAATCCTGGAGAATCATTTTATTGGAGCAATGAAATTAAGTGTTGTAACTGTAAAATTATTTGGCGTCTGCATCTTGGTAGTGGAGACCAGTCATGGATGTTACACTGAAATCCAGTCTATCAAGAAGCAAGAGAGGGAAGGAGATCTTAGTCTGGTTTTGCTCCGTTTTTCATAATGAGGTGTTTAACACTTACCACATTGTCTAGGTCACAGTTAAGTCGCCAGGAGTTTTTTGAGAGACAAGACTAACAGCAGAGCATCCTATTCTGCAGTCAGATTTACAGGAGTGAATTTTATGTGTTTCTTGAAGGCTAAAGCAAACACCTGATTTTACTTTCTTAGAACTTTACCCAAGAAGCCTTCTAAAAAAATCGTGTATCATAACACCATGTAAAATACCTTTAACAGATTAATGTTCAATAAAATTACCTGGATTTTTTTTTTTTTTTTGTAAAAGGTCTCATTTATTTGATACAAAAAGTTACGGTTAATTCTAAAAACAGTGGCGGTATTACATCAAAGAAGAAATTTAAAACATTAATGAACTTGATTTTGATATTTGTATTCTAAAATGATTATTTAAAAAAGCCTCTGCCATGTGCAAAGCAAGACAGAGGCTACAGATGCAAGGCTTTGGTGCCTTTCAGTCCAGTACTTGCATCCAACTCTATTGAAAAAAATTCTGAAAAAAATAGTACAAAATTTTAAAAAAGGTATTATAAAAAGGGAGGAAAGTTATTTTGGCAGTTCTTCAATGATGATTCGGGAGACTGAATTCCATCCAGTAGAAGCATCTCCCCGTGGATAATCTGAGCATGTCCCAACCCAGATGGCAATATCCACCAAGCCAGCGTTGATCCCTTCACACAGACCTTCCACTAGTTAAAGACAAAAATCAGGTTACCTCAGCAGACACAATCCCTTTGTATTTTGCAACTGTAGGTGGACACAAGTACTTGAGAACAGCAGTTTGTTGCAAGCTTACGCTATTTAGTTGAATGTGAACAGTGTTTAGAATTTTAGAACCATTTCAGAAATAAAAACTTATGTAGAGATCTGGCAGCATCAGTAACAGCCATGCAGTGCTTCTGTCCATGCTGCTGTTTAACACTCATTGCAGTACCTGAAGCAGATCACAATCCGCAGCATGGCTAAATGGGAGGTGTACCTGCTGCTTTAAATACCCAAATTTACACACTGGGAGCTGGAATATGGCTTCATACCCTTCCAGACATCTTTCTAGCAGTGATGGAAGGAGGTGGGGACACAGCCATCCCTGGTTTGCAGCTAAGCCTTGTAAAGGTGATTGCCACCCTCTAAGCTTTTTCCACTCCTAAGTCACTGCTCTGTATATAACGTTCCCCTCCTGATGCCCCACTAGCACCACTAGTTGGAGGTGGGGTAATGAAGACCAGTCAGCTCTACCCCTGTGCTGAAAAAATCCTGTAATAGCTCTAGACATTAGATTTTATGTAGTCATGCAGTACAGGGAGGAAAATGGAGAAAGGGCACAGACTTTACATTCCCTTTTCTTAGTGTCATATCCTTTTATGTTGAATGAATTCACTAATTTGCCTCTGCTAAGCAAAGGAGTAATTGCTCCCGGATATTTCACTTTGGTGGTACTTTTGTGCCCCACCTGAAATCAGAGTAGAAATTGCAGGAGGAATGTCTCATTTTTTTGCACAGATAATGTGCAAATATCAATATTTTAAGCCAGGATGACACTGTCTACTTGGCAGTAAGGCTGTTTCTCCACAGAATGCCTGTCACAGCACAGAATGTCTCTGTATTCATGTTGTGGCAGAGATCAGTAGACCTGTCTGGACAGAAATCTCCTCCATTTCTAAATCTCAGGATATAAGTACCGTGAAAAATACCACAGCAAGAAAGCACCGCTTAATAAATAATTATAATATTGTTACTTATCAAGTCAACTCTGAGGCAGCAGAGTAAGAGGAACAAGTGTGAGTTGGCCACTCTCTGCCTTTGGCAAGTGCTGCTGCCTTCTACTCCGCCTCTGCTCTCCCGCCATACATACCTGAGGAAGTTCTGTGGATGTTAATAGTAGAATTCAGCTCTGGGCTTCCTTGATCTAAGTATATTATGGCTTCAATGGGCAGTGGCCCAGCACACTCTGCCCCGTTGAAGGTGAAGTACCAGCGCTGACAGCAGGCATTCCTGCACTTGAGCCGAAGTGAGCCGCTGAAGAGCACGCGCAGAGCGCTGTTCGAGCGCATCTTGGTAAACGTACATTCCTGGCAGGAGACAGAAGTGCTTTGGTACAAACCTCTGGGCTTGGGCCTATTTATTTCCTATATATTTATATTTAGGAATATATTTATTGCAAAATGTTTGGGCTATTGTCTTTAGTTCCCTCTGGGAAAAAAGAAAAATAAAATTAGAGCCTGGAAAATCCCTCGTGGTGCGAAGATGCAAATTAGAACAGTGCCTCAAAGATGGTAAAGGAGAAACAGATTATGGAAATTCTTAACTTTATTTAGATAACACCTGCTGTTAAACCAGTAGCCTAGTTACCTTCTGGGATTTATATAAATGGATATAATCTCTCTCTGAAAGCTGCACTCAAGTCACAGAATCACACAATCATAAGGATTGGAAGGGACCTCTGAAGATCATCTAGTCCAACCCCCAAGTCCTTGCATGACAAGACAGCACAGTTTCTTCTGTCTTGGCTAACAGAAATCCTGGACTTAATGATTATCACAAGACTTCTGAGCAGTTTATACCCAATAAAAGCTCCAGAACTGAAAAATAAATACTTGCAGGTTTTTAAGTGGTTGTTAACCTGTCTTCAAAATGCTGGATATCATGGGGGGAAAAAAAAAAAAAAGCTAAGGACAGTTCTGCAAGTACAAGGCAGTGAAAAAAGTCTATGGAAAAAGTTGATTTTCCCTCTAGCCACAGCACAGGAGTGAAACTGCTATAATCAGTCTTGGCTTTGCTTCATAGCTGGGATTGAGCAGGGATTTTTTTCTAAGAGTTTTACACCCGGGCCTGCAGCAGAGGACAGACTCTTTGTGTCAGTCTGGGTGACACTGGCAATTCTGCTCCTGAGCAAGGCTGATCCTTTGCAGTAGCATCCTGCAACTGAGTTTCAGTGAGCAATCATTTTGAAGCAAGAGTTATAAAGACAGGTACAATTAACAGCTTAAAGATGTTCATCCCTTCTTAGGATTGAAATGGTAAAAACCTTGCCCTGTTATGGGCAAGCTAGAGGTACTTTTTTGGTACTTTGACTTTCAGCTTTACAGTTACAAATCTGGTCTACTAAATGTACTCTTACATCAGCTACAAAATTCTTCCAAAACCCTTTTTCCAGAAATGAAACAGGCACGTAGCTGAAACACAGCTGAGAGGAATCTGAAGTAGCTAGGCCTTTGAGAAGTTTACCCCTGCATGCAGAAAAAGGCCCCGGCAGGAAATCTGTGAGGTTGGTGCTGCCCAGCTCACAGAGGCAGACGTAGAGCCTGCTGTGGTTGGTGCAGCCGCTCCGGGCAGGGCCAACTTACCGCGATCTTCCCAAGGTCGATGCCGTAATTCAGCGCGCTCCACGAACACTGCTTGAAGTTGGGTGTCCAGGACTCCTCGATGCTCTCACGCATGCACTCGCCCTTCTCCCCTTTCAGCCCATCCCGTCCCGGGATCCCAGGTGTCCCAGGGATCCCGTTGGCTCCTGGGTTTCCATCCCGTCCAGGAACGCCACTGGGGCCTTGTAAGCACATGCCATTGTACTGGAAGACAGAACAGATCTTGCTGCTTCCATCCCTTAACTCCAAGGCTAACCAAGTCAAGCACAAATGAATAACAACAAAACACAAACCCCTGCTGTGCCACCACGGGCTATTTCTGCATCTCTGAGAAAATGGTTCCACAGAAGAATAAAAAAGGAAGAATAAATCCTCAAAGACAAGCAGTGCCAGCAGAATTTGCTCTAAAATAAGATGCCATCTTTTTAATGAAAAGATACATAAATCCTAGATTTAAAAATTTACCTAGTCCAAGAATTAAAACCTGTTGGAAAACCTCAGAGGAGTCAAAACATTTCAATACAGAAACAAAAAAAGAAGTCACATGTTAATAGTTGCTTTCTCCTAACCCATTACTCATATAATTGTCTATGCAAATACATTTTCATTATTATTTTTCCTTTTTTTTTTTTTTTTTAAGGAAACATTCCATTTCATATAGAGCAAAGGTTAACGCCAGTTTTCTTCTGTCATTGCTCCTCTGGTACACAACCACATCATGATAATCCAGCCCCACAATTCAGACTCCAATATGCACACAAATGGGTGGTGATATGGATGTGGGAAGCTGCACCCTGGAATAAAGCTGAACTCAGGAGCCCTGTTTGTAATAGTGGGAAGGCACTATTGGGAGGAGGGCACACTAACACCCTTCCTAACATCACAGTATTAGGAAAGGTCAAATGTTTCTCTCCCAAACACCACGTTGACACAGATCACCTTCATACTTTATGAGACTTGGGGTTGCCCACCTTGGAGAGTAGGTTTGTGAAGCCCAGAGCTCCTTCCCCCAGCAGCCTGAGTGCTGGGATGCGGGAGGAGCACTGGTATCAGCCAGCACAGAAATGCTGAGCAGGAACCTGCAGGGGCTGGCCATGGCTTTTACTCCATGTGCTCTTTCCCATCTGGTGACTGACTGCTTCCTCCAGTCTTCATCCCAAATCCTCACAGATAGCTGTATTCTGCTCTTCACCTTCTCACATTTATTTATCTTCATCTAGTTTAAACAACCTAATCCCCACCTGTTTCAAAAAGGAACAGTGCTGCAGCTATTCCCCCTCATGCCAGTCATGGCCCTGTTTGCACTGCAGGAGCTGTAAACTCCAGCCTCTGCCCTCTTGCCTTTGTCAGACTGGTGAATTTTCTTCACTGAGGCTGTGCCTTTTCACAGGCTCTGGTGCAAAAACCAGCAGAGCCATCACAGCCTTAGCTGGAGCCACACCAAAAGTAAAATCAGTGACTATATGGAGAAGTCTGGTAAGAAGTCAGATGAGGGTTTGATTAATGGTTGCTAACTACCTTCACCAAAGAAAACCCTGCTGGCTAAAGGCAGTGGAAATACTGGAATATTTTCATGAAGAAAACCACGTTTTAGAAAAGTTAGCCGAAGAGAAGGCTGGTTGGCAAAGCACACACCAACCCAGGAGAACAATGCAAGGACATTTCTGTTTCACACAGCAAGTTAGCTGGTTTGGTGTTGCTTTCCCACTGGACTCTACTTCAAACAGTGACTGGCTCTGGCTTTTGCATGTGGTTACTCACCACAGAAATCCTGGATGTGGAAATAGCCAAGAGCTGGGGGCAGGCCAAAGCTCTGGCCTATTGCCCCCATCCCCAAAGACACCGAGAGGGGCTGGCCTGCCTTCACAGAGGAGCTGCCACCCACAGCCAGACAGGGAGAGCACCTCGGCCATGGCAGCTCCCAAAAAATACACGGGAGCACAAGAATCACCTGGGCTTTGGGCTCCACTCCAACCAAAATTGTCTGTCTTGCCAAGTCAAGACTTTTTCATGCTTTTTAAGCTGGAAATGAATAAAACATATTTTAAACATCTACTGAAGGCAGGATCCCCCCTCGGTCCTGCCTCCACTCTGCCCTGGCAGGGCTTCTGCTGAAGCAGTCTGTACAGCTGGGCTCTGCATGAGTCAGCTGCCATTGATTTACTCGCGCTTTGCTGCTCACTCTGTTGCACCCAAAAAGCAATTTCAAAGAAATAAGGGACCCTAAAATCCTGCTCAGAAAATGTTAGCTCCACTAGGCATACAGACTCCTTATTCCCAATGCAATTCAATTTCCACAGTAAAAGTGAAAAGGCAATGAAGTAGTGTGAAAGGGAAGAAGCTCTGCTAGCAGTGGTGCTTCCAGCACATCACTTTAGGGGATCTCTCTGGAGATCACGGAAGAAATGGCCATACCACTACTTTTCTATAGAAGGTGAACGTCAGTCCAGCACAGAAATACCTTCACATCTGCTTTCTACATTCCACGGACTGGAAAATTTCCCTCCTGTCGTCTATCCCTGAGATGGGATAGTCCCAATGCATTCAGGTTTCTAGTAGCAATGGAATTGCTAACAGTGGTGTGCAGTCCCTGCCGCCAAAGGAAACAGTGCATTCATGCAACCCCAAGGAAAATGTCTTCGGTAAGCATGCAGATAGTTTTCAGAGCATGCAGATAGTTTTTCCCATTATTATTTATCCACTAGCATTATAGGAGCTAAACAGCAGTTAACTGCTTATGTTGGAAGGAACTAAACAGCATTTACTGCTTCTGTTGGAAGGGCTGTAAGATTTCGGCGTTGCCCCTGCGGTGGGCTGAGCGCAGGAACCAGCGCAGGCGATGTCCCCCGGCACCGGGCACGGCGGGGAGAGCGGGCTCCGCCGGCTCCAGCCGCCATCCCCGACCCTGGCCCGACGGGGAAAGCACTAAAACACTCACTGGGCCGCCGAAACCCTGCGGTTTGTGCCAAAGCCCGTCCAGCGCTTTCTCCGCATTTTCCTGATTCAGCACAACAAGGGCATAATTAACTGAACCAAGAGATGCCCAGCAGCGGGGGACCGGCGCTGCCCTGCCTGGAGCGGCCACGAGATTTTTCTAAAGCCTCCGATCTATCTTTTTTTTTTCATATCTTTGCAATAGCAAAGCGGCTGCGTGGCTCCCCCAGCCACCCTCCGCCCTCACGGCTCCCCCAACACCTCCGCCCGCCCCGCTCCCGGTCCCCAGCCCCGCCGCTCTCACCACGTCCACCACCTCCCGCTGGCGGAGCGCCTTCTGCTTGCCTTTGGGGCTCTCGGAGCCGCCGTGCGGCGGGGCCGCCGCCAGCAGCAGCGCCAGCAGCAGCAGCAGCGGGGCGGCGGCGGCGGCCGGGGCGCGGGGCATCGTGCGGGGCGGGGATGCGCCGGGCCGGCCGCAGCAGGAGCCCGGGTCCCGCGCTCGGGAGGCAGCGCGGGGATAAATGAGCCTTTCAGAGCGCGCAGCCCGAGCTCCCTCCCCGGGGAGGCCGGGAATTTCCATCCTGTAACCGAGCGAGACGGCCGGGCAGAGCCGCCCCCCCGCAGCCATTGGCACGGGGCCGGGGGCTCCCGCCCCCTCGGGCCGGCCCCGCCGAGCTTTCCCCGGGCCGTGCCGGAGCGGCGGCAGCGCTGCGGGGCCATTGCCGGCTCTCCCGGAGCCCCTCCCGGCTCTGCCGGAGCCCCAGGCAGCTCCTGTCCACGTCTTCAGGTGCTCGCTCGGCAGCCGGTGACTCCTTTCCGATGAAGGAGCTGCCTCTGCAAGAAACCGCCTAACGCCACAGCGGGATCCTGATGCACCGTGAGGAGAAACTGGGATAAAGTATCAGCTGGGCATCACTCACAGACTTCATTTTAACAGAAGTCAAGGTAAGGACAGAAAATCCTTCTGAATAATAGAGGATTTGGGACTTTTTCGAAAAACCTGGTATTGCCAGACTGAACGTTGCCAATTTAGTAACAGAAGGAAAGTTCTTTGTTACCGAGTGTAAACCGCCTCATATTGATTTCATTTAAAATCATACTTTGCTTTTCATCACTCTAGAAATGAAAGCCCTATAAAGTAAACGATGTGATATGTCCTCAAGAATTCAAAATAGAAATAAAAAATGTTTGAGAGGTAGCTTCTATATACTGCAAACTTCGTGGGATTTGTAGATGTAGAGTTTCCAGAAGGGGGAGATAAGCTTCAACTTCTTTTTTTCTGAAGTGTTTAATAAAACCACATATTTCTCCTGCAGGAAAGAATGCTACAAGAAGTTGAGTCATTCAAATAGGCTGCATGGAACCACATTTTTGTGTAGACTGAACTCCTTCATGTGGCTCTGCACTTTAAGCTACTTCTGCCTTTCTGTCCTTTCCATGTCTGTGCTGGTGGAACAATAGCAGTGAGCCGAGATCTACACCACAGCTCAGTCACACTGCTGTCATCAACCCGTCACACACTGTCCTGGGAACTGGGACTGACATCAGGTACATTGCTGAGGCTCCTACCTTGTGAAGAAGAGCAGTGTTACACCCTGCCAACTTCAAAAAAACAGCTATCAATAGCAATTGTTCCCCTAAACCAGCTGGGAAAATTTATGGAATGATGTAAATCCTTAATTGTAACAATTGCTTTGGTGACAGCCTCAGTCAGCATCCACAAACACGCACAGGCAGAGGCTCCACTGAGCAACTGTGCAGTGCTGTCAGCAAACCCTGCTGCCTCGGGCCCAGGCTGATGGCACTACTGTGAAGGCGGTAATGTTTGATTTCTGTGTCACCTGCATGTTCACACAAGCGTCCTACCGAGGGCTGGGGATCCTCAGCATCAACACAGGCTGTTGCTAAGGCGTGTCCCTTCACAGGGTGCCAAATTTCTGCATTACAGAATTAATTTCCGCAGGCAAGGGGCAGCAGCTGAAGTACACAGTGCAGCTGCACTGCACACCTTCCTAAGGCAATCANTAACGCCACAGCGGGATCCTGATGCACCGTGAGGAGAAACTGGGATAAAGTATCAGCTGGGCATCACTCACAGACTTCATTTTAACAGAAGTCAAGGTAAGGACAGAAAATCCTTCTGAATAATAGAGGATTTGGGACTTTTTCGAAAAACCTGGTATTGCCAGACTGAACGTTGCCAATTTAGTAACAGAAGGAAAGTTCTTTGTTACCGAGTGTAAACCGCCTCATATTGATTTCATTTAAAATCATACTTTGCTTTTCATCACTCTAGAAATGAAAGCCCTATAAAGTAAACGATGTGATATGTCCTCAAGAATTCAAAATAGAAATAAAAAATGTTTGAGAGGTAGCTTCTATATACTGCAAACTTCGTGGGATTTGTAGATGTAGAGTTTCCAGAAGGGGGAGATAAGCTTCAACTTCTTTTTTTCTGAAGTGTTTAATAAAACCACATATTTCTCCTGCAGGAAAGAATGCTACAAGAAGTTGAGTCATTCAAATAGGCTGCATGGAACCACATTTTTGTGTAGACTGAACTCCTTCATGTGGCTCTGCACTTTAAGCTACTTCTGCCTTTCTGTCCTTTCCATGTCTGTGCTGGTGGAACAATAGCAGTGAGCCGAGATCTACACCACAGCTCAGTCACACCGCTGTCATCAACCCCGTCACACACTGTCCTGGGAACTGGGACTGACATCAGGTACATTGCTGAGGCTCCTACCTTGTGAAGAAGAGCAGTGTTACACCCTGCCAACTTCAAAAAAACAGCTATCAATAGCAATTGTTCCCCTAAACCAGCTGGGAAAATTTATGGAATGATGTAAATCCTTAATTGTAACAATTGCTTTGGTGACAGCCTCAGTCAGCATCCACAAACACGCACAGGCAGAGGCTCCACTGAGCAACTGTGCAGTGCTGTCAGCAAACCCTGCTGCCTCGGGCCCAGGCTGATGGCACTACTGTGAAGGCGGTAATGTTTGATTTCTGTGTCACCTGCATGTTCACACAAGCGTCCTACCGAGGGCTGGGGATCCTCAGCATCAACACAGGCTGTTGCTAAGGCGTGTCCCTTCACAGGGTGCCAAATTTCTGCATTACAGAATTAATTTCCGCAGGCAAGGGGCAGCAGCTGAAGTACACAGTGCAGCTGCACTGCACACCTTCCTAAGGCAATCACTCAGGATTTCAGAGAACAAAATTTTCATGGACATTCACAATTGTTTCCCCACCTGGGCTTGCTCACCATATATTTGAGTGTGGTTTAGAAGCTTTGAAATTCCAAACGGCTTTGCCAGAGGAAGCAAACTGAGGAGCACTGTAAGAGAAGGTCTTAGCAAACAACAATGGGACATCTGCTTTGAGCTCTGATGAGTGCATTGTGCAGCTCCTAGCACTCATTTGACTTGCAGTGTGGATTTCCTTCTGGAAAACAGGAATGTCAACATCCTCCTTAGCCTTCTTCAGCCCAAGCAAGACTTGCCATCTGTTAGGCTTATGTTTTGTTGGCTTCTGATATATTTAAATGCTTCTGAGGGCACCAACCACTGCCAAATGCTGGTGAGATACTCAAACTGAATCTAGTGATCTACTTTGCCTTAACTATTTTGCAGATAAAAGGAGTCATAATAAACTTGCCTGAGCATCCTCTGACCACCATCCATATTACATCAACTAGTGATTCCTTCATTTTATCCATCCTGCCGTATGACATAGGCTTTATCTTTTATATGTGGCCTCACAAACACATCAGTAAATGTTATAAGTGGTTACATCCACGAATTAATGTCACTAAAATCTCTCAGATGGCCAGTCTGCTCCTGCACAGCCTGGGCAGGCTCACACAAGGTCACTGTGGCAGAGTCAATGCATCTTGCACCGCAGATGCTCAAAGATGAGGCCGATGCCATGAGTGCAGTCTCGCTGCTGCAGCTTGAGCTGCTTTCCCCCTCACATAGCCTCTCAGCATTCCAAAAATCCAGACACACAAGACTGGAGAGGAGGCTGTTCCCATATGCACATGTGGTTCCATTCACCTCAGCTATAACATGTTTAAATTCAAGGGACTGCCCATGGGGTCACTGGGTCTCTCTGCCTTTCCTGTCCAAACTATTCCAGTTTATGAATACTGTTTGTTAGCACACTGGTTTGAATTCAACCAGCAACTATTTTTTATTCAATTCAATTTTTATTCAGTCCTTAATCTTTACAGTGTGAAATAACTGCAGGGAACCAGAAACACCAGACTTACGTGTCTAAATATTACAGAAAGTTCAAGGCTGAGGATCCTGAGACAAAAGAGGCCCAGTAAGGTAACTGCCAAGACCTGGACTTTTCATCTGCCTTTAACTCTTACTGCTTTTACATTTCCCTGTTCTGGGGATGTCTGGGGGTTTTGACTTTGGCTGGCAGCCTGATCTCTGCATCACTCTGGGGAGCACGTTAATACACCCCCGGGTAAGAGCAGAGCGCTCGAGGTTAGCACTGCAGTGCTCAGCATCACAACACTCAGCATCCTTGCCAATCTGTCCTTGGTGCTTTCAGCTGTGGAGTTCATAATTTAGATCTTGTCCACTTTATTACTGACATTTTAGGGTGAGTTGTAAGTTGGTGTAAAAGGCTGAGATCAGGGAAAACTGTTGAATTTTTCAAATGGCTCTTTGCAGGCTGCCTGTCTGATCAAGGAGACAAAGAGCTGTCTGTACTGCTGTAAAAGAAAAGTAAAGTAAGAGCTCTCGGGTAATTTATTACAGATTTAAGAAATTGATTCCAACTTCTTCCACAAGAAAAGCCTTTGGAACTGCATAAAAATGAAAGGGATTTTGGCCTTAGTCCCTTCTAACACCTCTTAATTTAAATATATGATTCATATAGTATGAGTAATATTAAAAAAGAAAAAATCCAAAACATCTCTCCCTTTATTTTATTGCTTTACTAGCACAGATACACCTATTTAAAAAAATCTTCCAATAGCTTCTACATAAAATGATAAAAGCATTATAGCCACAGCAGTGCTTTGCTAGCACACATATTAACATTTGAATCTTGGAGTCTAATTTGGGGCATGTGCTCACCCTTCAGAGGCTTGTCTGCAGAAGAGAATTCCTGTGTTCTCATGAGGACAGCATTTTTTGAGTGTAAGAAAAAAATATCCTGAAGATAAGTGTTAATTTTTTATTTGTGAATAAGCGCATGGCAGCTCTTAACATTACTATAGGAAATGTATTTTTACACAATAGAAAAGATGAGAGAATCAACACTTTTTATTACTCATATTAATTATGATTTCTATGGAGATAAATCTTTAACATTGTGTCTGACAAGTCAAGACTAGGACACAGGTCAGATATGAAAACTTATGGAAACAGTTCCTTCCATTGCCTGCTGGGGTTCCAGGCAGATCTGTTTTTTTCTGTCCAAGCCTTCAGCTGATTTATAGTTGCATTTGCTTATAGCTGTGTTTCTACAATAATAATGGAGGCACTGAATATTTTAAAGTAAACACTATTCACAAACAGTCGGAGAGAGATAAACATTAATAAAACTATTTGGGAGAACTGTCTGCTTCACTGATAAAGGATAACTCAGGACATCCAGATGTTTCCATAGTGTAAACTTTATAATGAAAAGCCCATACTGTTTCCATTGACTGCTGGTTGCAGATTTCAGACCCTGAAGGGGTCTGGTCTTTACTTCTGCAAGTCTGCTCCCAAGAGCAGCTGGCGTAATCCCAGCTGCAATCATGGAAACATTTGGGTCTGCAGGGGCATCTGGAGCACATCTGGTTGAAGCAGATCCACTTAGATTGGGTTGTTCAAGGACTTGTAAAATGGTAACATTATTTCAGCACAGTTTAAAATTAAATTCACTCGGTGTCCAGTGAATCATCACATGCAAGGGGAGAGCTGAGTCTCAGGAGGAACATTTGCTCATTAGAGTGGCTGGGAATTAGTGGTAGAAAAATCACTTGGCTACCTCATGAAACCTGAATGAATAGAAAGGCTTATACAGAGCTGAAAAGCTAACTTTCCTTAAATCCTGTGCTAATAAATGGCTATTAGGATGTGAAATACAGTGCTCCATTCAGAGAGGAAGGCTTCTTCAAATGAAGGGCACAATCTGCATTTTTCTACACCATTCCTCAAATGCACTGCCAGAAGTTTGTCCTTCCAGTTTTGGATGGTAGTAGCTCGAATTAGTGATAATCCTGAAATTAAAGGAATAGACTTGAACTTTGAAATGTTTTGTTTTATTTGTGCCCAGTAAACCCTTTAAGAAGGAGTTCCTCAGGATAAGCAAGCTATGAGCAGGACTGAGGTAGGGCTCTGTAGCCCTTCAGGGTGCCTTACAGAGGCCTATAGCCACCATAACAGGCACACACAAAATGCACAGAAGCCTGTGGATGCAAGATTTGGTCAAAGACACAAACTATTTGGCCCAGATGCAAAAAACTCAGAAGAGACAGACGAGCAGAGCCAAACAACAGCAACAGATGGGAACACACACGATCACTGCAGCTCTGCTTCTTGGATGTAGTGGTGGAGCTGGGGGCCTGTGGCATTCCTGTGACCTGGCTCCTCAAGCCCACACTGACCTCAGTGGAAGAGTGCCATGGCTTGAGGCAAGCAGGGCTGTGGAGCTTCTGGGCAGCACCCACACCATCTGCTCACAGATGGCCCACTGTCACTGAAAGGGCAGTGCATGGACAGGGGCTGCTGGTCAGGCACAGTGAGCTTCACCACACATGCTTCAGTGGGGTCATCCTTTAGCCCTGAGGGTACTGAAACAGGTAAACTCTTGCATTAAAGTTGGTTTATGTGCTAATATAGGAATATTATTTGACTCACATCAACAACTGACTAGTCCAATGGCACTGGAAAGGGCCAAGCACTCGAATCCCTGGCTCATGTGAAGATGAAAATGTGTTTGGCCAGAACAGTAAAAGACCCACCAGGTTCCTGTGAAGAAAAGTGTGGTTTTGAGCCCTTTAAATTATATTTTTACAGCAGGTGCTCATCTGACTACGCTTTTGTGAGGGATAACTCAGTGTGGTTTCCTTGCTTCTATCCTTGTCACTTTGCTGTAATTACAGCACCTCTTGGTTGAATAAAGATCTTATTTATGAGTTCATCATTTCCCATTGTCAAGTAGAGGAACTTTCAGGACGTGTGCCCTAAAAATGCTGCTAAAGTAATATTAATTTAAAAGGCAAAGCCCTCTTTTTTGTGTGTGTGTATGTCTATGTGTCTGTGTGTGTGTGCGTGCTTTCTTGGGCTTTCCTGCTGGTTTGGTGACTGTCCATTTCTCTCCATTGAGAACCTCACCACAACTATCAGCATCTTTAGTGGTCTTTCTCAGGATAATCTTGCCTACTAAAATTTTAAGAAAAAAATTAAGAAAAATAAATTAATTTCCACGGTGAGCCCTGACTTCAGCCAGCCCAACACATTTGCATCTCATCCACCCACTGGCACATCACATCTGTCAGTGCCAAGTCTCCACATTTCACAGATTCACGTGTCTAGATTATTTATCCCTGTAGTGGATCCACTTGTTCTTTACTTGGAAATCTGGATCACAGCCATGCCTGTAGGAATCTGGAAGGAGAAGAGCAAGTCCCAGACAGGACTGTGCCTAGTGGGCAACATCAGTGACTCAAATCCAGTGCTCATCTGCTTCAGCTTCCTCAAAGCCTCCATCTTCACTCATTCAAGACTTACCTGCACTCTTGGATAGTAGGTATGATACCACTAGAAATGGGTCTGGAGGGAATGCATCCCCGATAGCTTAAGCCTTTAACTAATAACTGATTTACTATTAATTTCTTGTGATCCAGTTTCATGTGGTAATGTTCATGTTGAACATCAGGAAGATAAACTGGATCACATATTCTCTTTAGTCCTTCATATACAACCAACATAGAACATCCTTCTTCCTGTTAAGACATCACTCCCGCCCCCCAAAAACCTACTCAATGGCAATAAAATGTCTTGCTGTTTCTCTTCACCGTGTATGGCAAAAACAAGTCCTAAAATACCTTTCCCCTTAAAACAGCTGATGTTGTCTCATGCCTATCCTGCTGTACCTGAGTGTGCTCTCTGGGAGGGAGGTCAGTGTCCCTCCACATCACCTCCGCCCAGTACCAAGTGCCTTTAGCACTGCCCTTCCACAAAAAGTGCTTTCTTCCAAACAGCAGGAACTACTCCCCTCTCCTGCTCCTGTCTGTGCTAAGAAACAGGTTGTGACCCATTTAATGAGGGTAGATCATTATTTGTTTAGGGATCTCATTGGTCATTACCTTATTTTGACTAGTAAAACCTGAAAGGAAGCAAACTTTTATTTCACATTTTGTTTCAGTGATCAAAGTTGAAATGCGGGGAATAAACGTTAACAAAGAGCTCAGACATAAATGTCCTGGCATGTTTTTAATCTTTTAATTATACTTTTAATCTCAAGTGCTTTTAAATAGAAAGTAAAATCCACTTAATAAAAGTGGATTTCATAGATGTACATCAGAAATACATTGTGAGCTCCACTTCTAGGTATACAAAGCAGAAAGCTCATGAACACATGGTATAAGTTGCTTTAATTAAACTCTAGTCCATTAAAAAATATAAGTATGATAAGTGTAAAGGCATGAAAGAATAAGTGCAAAAAAAAAAAGGTAATGTGCAGGAAATAACATTTATACTCATGAGACTCTGAAATACCTTTGGTGCCAGCCATCTCAATTACTGCAAATACCACTGGTTAATACTGGCAGTGAGCTTTACCAGTGAATGCAGGCAGAGAGCAGGCAGATGCCTTCAAAGACTGATCCAACAAGTGGCCAGTGTGAAGGGAAGGATGCAGAATCTCTCCTTTGATGTGCAGCCTTCTAAAACAGCACGTTGAGGCTGGGTGGTCAAACTTCACTGCAAAACAGGATCCCTCATCCTTTTCAGCTACTGCATTTTTCAGTGTTTTGCAGAATGCTAAACTTATTTTTATTAAAGAAGTTAAACTTTGCATATTGATTTTTTTTTATTTTGCTTCTGAATTTAAACTGTATTTGTTTAAACTAAATATATTCTGTACGTGTAAGGAAAAAGGAGTTACAATTCTCTGTAAATCAGCTGAACAGCTGTCAGAGAAAAAAAGTGTGATACTTCAGCCTGTTAGTGCTCCATTGCTGAATTGTTGGGGTTTTTACTTCAACAAACCAGAAGGATTTAAACAGGTTTTTAAATAATGGTGGGGTTTTTTCTTCTCTGGTAATAGCATTTTTAAAAAGTTACAAACATTATTTTGTTTATATTTTCAAACTTAGACTTATTTTTTCAAGTATGTGCATAGATTTACACTCTAGGTAGTCTACCCTGGTTTTCACTAAACACATTTAGCAAAATAGAACAGTAAGATACAGTATAAACAACACGTACCATAAAACTACCATATTGGTAATTTGAGGTGCTGTTTATTTCACAAATCAAATATTGTTTGATACGTTAAATTTATTTGGCCTTTAAAAGATTTTCTATGTAACCTGAAAATTCAGTGCAATGCATAATTTGAGGTGGTTTATGACATCTTCGTTGAGAGAAAGACTATTTGGCACACATAATTCAGGTTTGGAGAAGCTGTCAGTATCCTGTATTCAAGCTTCTTGCAGTGGCACCTAACAAGACTAAAATGGCTGTAGCAATGTAAATAGCTGGATTTAGAGCACATCTTCCGGAAGACTGCCAGCCTCCATTAAACAACTGCAGCTGATGGAGATGTCCCAGGGAGAAGTTATTCTCACAGGGTCAGAAAAGCCCTTTTAACATGAATGGTTTAACTTCATTCAGATAAGAGGAAAGCAAATAAATAAATAAATACCTTTTGTTAGAGAAGCTGTTTATGAGATTCTGCACTGCCCCTCACCACAAGGCAGTCAGTCTTCCATGCCCTGACTCACCTCTGTGCCCCTTTTCTGTCAGTTTCTTTCCCCTCATCACTGATGTGAGCATTCAAACAGCACTTGAACTTTCCATTCACTGGTCGGGTACTTGGTGGTTAAAGCACCCAGAGAGGTCACAGCCTCTTTGGCTGAAGGATCACCTTGGGAATTCAGAGTCTGTTTTTTCTGGTACAGCTGCCCTGGAACACAAAGTGCTACAGTCTCAATCTACCACTGATGCATTTCACTGCCAGTCAATGTTTTGATTATTGCTTCGTATTTCACACTTATTTGATAATTTATCTATTTTTAAGCCCACAGTATTGCTATAACTTCAAAATTACTTGGCATTTATCTTTTGTAGAGCAGTTACCACAAAAGCAATTTTTTTCAGAACTTCCTAAAAAGGGGGAATAACATTAAAAATTAAAAACCAATATTTTAAGAAGGTGGTAGCATGAGCAGTCTGGAAATACACATTCTACATCATCTAAAGGAGGTCTTTAGAGATCATGAAAGAAAAAATGCCCTAAACATTAGGATGAAAGAACTAGTTCAAGTTCCTCACTCCTTCTTAAGTCTGTGTTCATGTGAACAATTCCCAGCATTGTTCTGTCTCAGTTGCTCACACAGGACGAATAAAAACATTGCAGTACTTATTGATTCACATAGCCCTACTGAAAAATACTTGTGATTTAGGTGCAAAAGTACCACAGTAGTAGGTAAAGCAACAAACATGCCACATCTAGTTACTGAGAAATACCCACTCAGAAGCTCTTACTATACAACAGCATATTTTATTACTAACAAATACAGTAATTACAAAACTACTGAACATGTGTATAAAGTTACCTGGTTACAAACAGAACTAGAAAAATGAAGGGTATTTAGTGCTCCTTTTCAGGGGAGGTTTTTCATCTTTCTTACTGTGCACTTAGTAGCAAGAATTCCTTGTACTTTTAATGGGAAAATTCTAAAAGAAAGAGCATATCCCACTGAAGGCAATAAATTACAAATGCTAAAATGTAGATACTGTAACATAAAGGTAAAGAAATTCCATTTTTAATGCATGATAGATAAAACAAATAACTTTGGTTTATCAGAACCATAGTTCCTGCTGTTCCAGCATTTACATGTCCTTTGTACCATGCAATTTTCATTGTTCAATGCAACACCATGAATGCTGCCCCAACTCACAGTAAATTCTCTGCATAATACCATAGCTTTGAGAAATACTTTTATCAGTGGTCAAATGCAAGATGCTGGACAGTCTGACAAAATGCACTGACATTTAGGTTTAGAAAACAGCAAAATCTGTCTCCAAATTATCTCAAGTAATAAATCCCATGGGATCTTTAAAAAATCTTGACTCAAATGAAGTCAGACAATGAAATTGTTATCCACATCAGCTGAACTTGCTCTTGAGAACCATCTAGTGTAAGAAAGGCTATATGTAGTAAGGCCTTTTTGATTTAGGGAAAATATATTGCTGTAGCATAATAGAAAATTAGGCTTTGTAGAAAAATAGGCTTTGGAGGAAAAGCATTAAGGCTGTCTTCTCAGTAAACGGATTGTTAAAGAAGCCTGCATATTAATAACTCAACAGTTATTTGCAGCAGTTATCTGCAAGATATTTCTTTATCACATGTAAAAACCCTTTATTGCATGATCACCAGGGGTCTGTTGGCTTCAGCAACACCCTAAGGGAAGCACAGGAACTTTCCCAAGTTTGTACAATACATACCAAACAGTAGTTCTAAAGATTGACCTTATGCAGTCACTTATTTACAAAATTCAGTTTTATGTACAAAATAAACTGCTATAATTTCAGATTCCCTTTTATATTCAGTGTACAAGCTACCATAAACCAGTGCTATAATTGATACAGTGTGATGCATAATTTAAAGAGTATTTAGAAATCTGTGCACCACTTGTTTAAGTAACAGTGTTGTCTAAGAGACAGTAAAAAAAGAAAAAATTAACAAGTTTTGAAAAATATTGAAGTGGCAGACAGAATCTTATACCTTGAGAAGTAACAGTGCTTTCTAAGCATTATTTTAATGCAATTCATTACAAAATGTTCTTTATATAAGGAATAATATTTGTCTCTCATCTTTTTCTTACATTATTGCCATGTCCTACAGAACGTCAATTTCCATTAGTCCTGGACAGGATTAAATACAGTACATTATTGCCAGCTGTCCCCACAACAAAACATACATTTTTTAAGTGCAAAGCAGGATATGTGTGTTTTTTAATAAGGCACAAAATATCCATTCTTTCCAGTATAACAAAGAACTCATGTCAGTTTTATACAAAGTAAATGTTCATACAAATTTTCCATCTTTCAAAGATTAGAACTGTTTCCTGAATCCAACTCTCTTCTGGTATCTGAAGCTGAGTAGACAAGTAGTGGTACAGAAGGTGACTGTGAGACATCAGGTATTTGGGAACAGCTCCTTTGTAGTGAAGGGGATTCACTAAAATCATTTTTAGGGGTTATTCTGTAAGTAATGAAAAATAAAACACAGAGTAAATTTTCAGCACAGTTTAATTTACATTACACTGGAAAAAAAGAAGAGTAGTGAAATCATAGTATGTTTTCAGCTGTATTCTTTTCAAAAGAATGCAGTACAGTTCTGTACACTTTTCCAAGCCTACAGCCACCATTGTTCTTTTTCAGACCCATCACCTCTCAAAGTGATTGCAATGCAGTCACAGGTTTCTTGAGGGTCACTGTTCAACAAGGCAAGAATATCCTACAAGCTGAAGCTCCAACACACAGTGCTTAAAAGGAAAAGAAGAATCCTACAAAAATACAAAACAGCCCATATGGCTAAACATACACAGCCACAGTCTGCAAGGTCTCTTGACAGCTACTGAAGGTCAGCTGCATCCTGAGAACACCCTGATTCTTCAGATAGAAAGAACAGAAAACTAACAAAAGTAATGGAAATATGTATAAACAAAGAAAATATTTCAGTAGTTCAGGAGCCTTACCTCCCCTCACCTACTCTCTTCATACTCTCAGCTAAAGTAGTCATATGACATGTGCTCTCTGCTTTGTTCCTCCTTTCCACCTGATCCACGGTCAGTTTAGCACTGGGTAACATTTGGTCTCCACTGTTTTCACCTTCCTCGACTCTTCGGGCTGATGCTCTGTCTGCCTCTATCTCTTTCTCAGAGGCTTCTGGAGAGGTTTTAATTTCTGCCACAGTTTCTTGGCTTAAGTAATCATGATTAGTGATTGCTACTGCAGAAGTTCCATGATTTGTTGTGCCACCTGTACTGGTCCCCATTGACTTTGAAATTACTTTCAGTCTGTGTGAAGTTGACTTGTAGTGCTTCTTTTTATGTTTAACTTTGGAATTGTGCCTCAAGAAAAATTCACATGATTCTTGCAGCACTCTTCGACTCTCACTGATTGGGCTGAAAGAGAGTACAAGCACATAACTGAACAAAGATGATACCCTTAGCTATAATATAACAGAGTAGTACACAAAACCTTGAAAGAACAGCAACCAGTTATGCAATCTGAGCTGGATGTTAATGAACACAAGGAAAAAATTATATGCGAAAAGAGGAGATAAAATTCTAATGGCTCCAAAGTAATTGTCTGTAGAACAAATAAATATAGCAGATTTCTACATTTCTTACTTCTGCAAATACATCCAATGACTACAATGAATTAATAATCTACTAGAGAGAAAAGAAGGATTAGCTCATAAGCAGCTGCATTAATAATTTTATATAGAGTCAACCTCCTTCAAATGAAAAAAGGTAAGCATTGTAAAAATGACTTCATTATTTTAAAATCCTTGTAGCTAAAAACAATTAACATCTGAAACACAAGAGAAAATTATACAGGAAATGGAAAAAGAGTGGAGAGGGAAAGGAAGCTATAAATTCACCACTGAGGAATGTAGATGTAAAATAAAACGTGCTTAGAGCCTTGGGAAATCCAAAGAAACAAAATGATCTAAAACCGCAATATCATTTATAAGTAACAGATAATCTGAAATGAAATAATTAAGCCATAAAAAAGAATTGAAAAAAAAATTACTACAAGAAATGGAGACAAAATTTATAAGCTGTTTAAATCCATAGATATAAATTTGCTTAAATTAGGTAATAAAACTGAATTCTTCTGTTTAATTAAAAAAAA
>WAAE01019843.1:0-47828 GCA_013400495.1 Nicator chloris
TGCTTTCAAACCAGCACATATGTTTCATCTCTGCTGTTACTATTGCTACCATCATTGCATTCATAGTCATTTCTTGTGGCTGGTGTTGCGTCACCTTCTGTCATCTGCACTGATGGACACAGACAAGCAAGCTTTCAAGAAATTATTCAGAAGAATAAAATTTGCAAAGTCATGACTTCAACATAATTACCCTATGTTCTTAAATCTGCACTTCATAAAAGAACCACCATGAAATAGTCTTGTTCTCAATACATTCTATTTTCTCCTAATAGCAGAATTTTTATTTTTAAAAGAGACTGACTATATGTTGATCATGCACCACTGCTGAGAAACCCTATGCTAGTTTTTAACACACTTTCTGTAGATAGTTACTGGGAACGATCAGTAGTCCTTTAAAACTGGGACGAAGAATGATTCATGTGTGTATGCCATTAGTTTGGCAAAGTTCTAGAGTTTCCTCTGTTTTTTTACACTGCCATTTACTCTGTAATTGGGCCTATAGGATGATTTCTCATATGGATTTTAATGTAAGTGATGAGACTGAGCTCTTACAGCCTCCACTAGCAGGCTCACTTCTTTTTGGAGCTGTTTCGATAAAGGCATTTTTTTTTCAGGAACTTAAAATTTCTAATTTTTCTTCCTCTTGGTCAAATCTGGATGAAATAGGCCAATGAATTAAAGGTTCATAAGGAAAGATTAGCAGATATTAGCACAATAACATAAACCGTGTTTTCTTAAAAACTCAGGTTAAAAGTGTTTGGCCACAGCAAAGCAATTGGTAAAAAAAGCAAGTGAAATTATGTTATGAAGCAGAACAAGCTTTTAAGTAAGAACAACAAAGAAGCATGTGGCTATGGGTGGTGTCACATTTTAGTTAAATGGTATGCTCCGTCTCCCCCCTTGAAGATGTATGGTTTATTCCAAGCCTGTAACCCTCCCCTGGAATATCATGTATCTGTAATCTCATTGGCCCAAGTCTTATTCCGCGCCCAATTTGAATCTCCCTGTTAAGCTGTACGAAGAAGGCCATGGGCTCTCTTGGTCCCCTTTTTTTTTCTCCCTAGGCTCTCCCTCCCTCCTTCTTCCCCCCTTCTCCCTCAGAAACCATGCTGCTCTCCACGGTCGGACCCCCAATAAATCCTAATCTAATTAGCACCCTCAGAAGCCATGTGGAGTCTCCATGCCTGACTGCTGCTGCCAGCAAACATACAGCCTAAGGGGCCCCCCGAGGGAAGCCCTGAACGCAATGCAACAAATGGCGCCCAAACGCGGGGCACGATCCTGCGAAACTCATCGGAACTGTGCCTTGAAAAAAAAAAACAAACTGCCCCCGCACGGGACAGCCGAGCTGAAAAAGCCCATGCGCCGGGAGAAGAGCTGCGCTGCCCGCCCTCCAGCCACGTGCTAAGCCGCGGTGCCGGGAGACACAGCCTCGCCGCCCAGCCACGTCCGAGAGGGACTGCACGGCCGCGCCGCGCTCCTCCGCCCTCCAGAGCCGCCCCGTGCAGCCCGCTCCCGCCGAGATCCCGTGCTGAGTGCGCGCGCCAGCCGCCACCGTTCCGCAGCCCACCCGGCTGCCGGGGCCGCTCCGCCGTCTGCGCCGCCGCCGGGGGACTTCACTATCGCCCCGCGCCAGCTCCGAGGACCGCTGTCGCGTGCTCTGCCGCCTGCGCCGCGTGCCGGGGCCGCCCCTGCCGCTCCTCCGCCATGCGCGGCCCACCCCGCCGCCGCTCTGCGCCGCCTGCCGCGGCACCAGCCCTGGCCGCACCGCTGCGCGTGCCCCGGCACACAGGGAGGCCGCGATGAGTGCACCTGGCCTGCTACCCGCGGCGGCGGGGCCGTGCCCGTCGCCCCCTGCCCGGCGGCGGCAGCGGGGAGAGCCCCCAGAGCGGGCGGGCCGTGCAGACCGCCGAGCCCGAGCAGCCGATGCCCCGGACCACAGCAGCAGCGAAAGAAAGAACCGAAACCCGCCTGCTTCCGCGGGGGAGCCACCAGACAAGCAAAAAGCAGTTTTCAGCTCTGCCCAAGCCCCGCACCTCCCGGGGACCCCCCGGGGGAACCCGTGAACGGAATACAACAGCTATGGATTTATTTTACTCTTCTGTTTAAAGAGACATGGGGAAGGCTGAAATGCTTAAAAACTACTCGGCTTCAAAGTTAAGTGTGTAACAATTACATGACACTACGAAATGTTAACAAAAAGTTAACAAAAAGAAGCTGTCATAAGACAGAATCAAGAGAAACAGTAAGAGACCATCTTGATAAACATTTAAGACCATACAATAGGACGGGGCTCTTGGAAAGCCAGGTTTTAATCCTCAGTGGTTTTACAACTGTCTCACATAAGCCTTCTCATGAGTTTACAAAATGCTTTCTTAAAACTAGTGTGGGTTTTTTGTCCCAGCAGTCTGCCTGGGATGACTATTGCTCTAACAGCAGTCTCTGTGTCTTTCTCCATGCCATACTCTGTGATGAGCCTTCATATCCTATGCCCTTCTGTGTGTTCATGTAGTCACAGTTTGTACATAAATGTAGCTCTATCTCAACTTTATTGCCCACTGTATGGGTCTAAACTGAATCTCAGAAAGTATCCATAATATTAGCATATCCATTATGAAATATTGTTTTACTGTACTGTTCTCAGTAATCCATTGATCTTAGCACCAATTCATGAGTCATCTGTTGGTCATGACACTTTTACCCTTCCTTCTTCAGGAAATGGGAAAGCTCCACTGGAAGTTTCTAGGAAATCTGTACACTTCTGTTCACTGGATCATTTTAAGTTCAGATCCAAATCTTTAATTTTTATCCTAGAAAATATAATTCCAGATCCATTATCAGAAGAGCCTACCCATTTTTCTTCAGAAGGGAGTATTAGTTATATCATGTCTTGGGAAGAGACACAACTAAGCCCCCTGACTCAAATTGACCAAAGAGACATTTCATACCCTATGTCAGCTCACTTGTAAAAACTAAGAAAATGAGCACCAACTGGGGCATTCATTATTCACAATGTTTACCTTTTGGGGCAACTGCTACATGTGCTGAAGCCCTGGTCTGGGAAGGGTCAAACATTGCTTGCAGATGGGAAATAGAGAATAAAAATACTCTTTTTTTTTTAATCTTTGCTTGTGTACACACAACCTTTTGCTTTATTAGACTGTCACCCTACAAGTTCTTTTCCATCTTATTCTCTCCCCTGTCCACGTGAGAAGGGGGAATGATAGAGTGAATCGGTGGACACCTGGTATCTAGCCAAGGTTTACACAGCACAGAGAAATAAAGAAAATAACAACATTTAACTGCAATTACACACCATATTTTCTACATAATCAGATTAGGTAAGGTCAGAGAGCTTAGAGAAAGGGCAAGTACATAAACTATTTCAAAATGCATGTATATGTGAGTTTTATTTTGGCCTCCTAGGCTGCTGCTAGTTTTCTTAGGCAGCAGCGAGGCCTGTTAAAGAAGTAAGTTTTTCTCAAAACACTCTCTAAGAATCTAGTGTAGTAGTAAACATTTACCTCACACACAAAAAGTCCTCAGTTCAAAACCCACAAAGTAACAAAACACCCCAACTACTTCTTCTCAACTTCTCAGAGTATGTTTTGAGAAAAACTTACTTCTTTAACAGGCCTCGCTGCTGCCTAAGAAAACTAGCAGCAGCCTAGGAGGCCAAAATAAAACTCACATGTATAGGTGTTTACAGTTCAGCATTTCTTACGAAATACTAAGCTTACTGCCAGAGTTTCAAGCACCAGTAGGACAATAATTAAGTAATAATCAACTTGGTTATCAGAACTTAAGTGCAACTAACTAAATTTGCTTTCTTTGAAGGGGAAAAACTTAATAGAAGAAAATACTGCTATGTTGAAGGTTAGATTTGTTTCTTTTTTTTTTTTTTTCTTATAGAATTTTTTCTTATAAGTTGCTAGGAGACTACTGACCAGTTATGGGTGCTTGGCAAAAAAACAAAGAGGTGGCCAAAATTTGGGAGGGGGAAGGTAACACGAGTTTTGGGGGCAGAGAAACTGCGGGGCTGGGGTACAGGTAGTACATTTCTTGCTCTCAGCAAGGAAGGAGGACGGCGAGGCTGTTTGCTTGCTGTGAGAGGAGGTCACAGTCACCATCGATTCTGGCCCCGAGAAGCCTACCGTCATCTGCTTGTGTGCCCGGGAATTCTGAGCTCACCTCCTCCTGCCTGCTGGAGCCGGGCCGGCCCTGTCCTGCCACCACTGCTTCTTCAGCGCTGCTGTTTTTGCTATGGTGTGGCTGCACACCCTCCTGCCCTGCTGGGATGTCCTGCCTCAGCCTGCCAGGGACATTCTGCCATTCCAGCTACCACCGCACAGCTTCTGATTTGTCTTATCCACCAGCCCGGGATTTTCCACTGTTCCAGCTCTGCTCTTGGAGGTCCTGCAGGAGTACCGAGATCAGACTGCCCTAAGCTTTGTGAGGCAAAGCCCCTTGAGGTTCCTGGTTCTGTTCTGTTGTTAATGCAGTAGTTGTTGTTTGGTTTTGTTATTCATACTAGTAAAGAACTGTTATCACTATTCCCATTATCTTTGCCTGAAAGCCCCCTTAATTTTTCAAAACTGTGATAATTCAGAGGGAGAGGGTTTGATTTGTCCATCCCAAGGGGGGCCCTGCCCACCTCAGCAGACGCCTGTCTTTCAAACCAAGACATGCTATTAGTATAAACTGGAAGAAGATTTAGAAATGTATTCTGTTAGAACCCATTCCTACAACACTCTTCTCTATGTAGTCATTAACAATTGGGGGCTGGTGTAGAGAAAATGAGATTTTTACCAGCATTATTTGAAACATAAAAGAGTAAAAGTCTAGTCACTATAGACTCAATACCATGTTGATAAAAAAATCACAGAATTATCTAGGTTGGAAGAGGCCTATAACATCATCAAGTCCAACCTTTGACAGATCACCACCCTGTCAACTAAACCATAGCACTAAGTGCCGTGTCCAGTCATTTCTTGAACACTTCCAGGTATGGTGACTTAGTCACTTCCCTGGGCAGTCTGTTCCAATGCTTAAAAACACCTTCCATGAAGAAATTCTTCCCAAAATCCAACCTGAACCTCCCCTGGCACAGCTAGAGGCTATGTCCTCTCTTCCTGTCACTTGTTGCCTGGGAGAAGAGGCTGACCCCCACCTGGCTCCTGTCAGGCAGTTGTAAAGAGTGATAAGTCACCCCTGAGCCTCCTTTTCTCCAGGCTAAACTCCCCCAGCTCCCTCAGCTGCTCCTCATGGGACTTGTGCTCCAGCCCCTTTGCCAGCTCTGTTGCTCTTCTCTGGATTCACTCCAACCCCTCAATGTCCTTCTTGTAGTGAGGGGCCCAGAACTGAACACAGCACTTGAGGCCTCACCAATGCCGAGTACAGAGGGACAATCACTGCCCCGGTGCTGCTGGCCACACTATTGCTGATACAAGTCTGAATGCCGTTGGCCTTCTTGACCACCTGGGCACATGCTGGTTCATGTTAAAGTGCTGTTCACCAGAACCCCAAGGTCCTTTTCCACTGAGCAGCTTTCCAGCCACTCTGCCCCCAGCCTGTAGCACGGCATGGACTCATCTTAACAAAAGAAGTCACCATAAATAAACAAAACATCATGAGGACATGAAGTCTTCTGATAGCAAGAAGTAACCGAATTCATAAAAGGAGGAAAAGGTTAAATTATAAGAACATTGAATCAGCAGATATATTTTATGTTCATTACATGGTAAGGTTATACTGTTCCAACAAAAACAAACCCCATAAATTTTATGCAAGACAAATGAGGTCATTCGTTTATGTTTGAAGCTGGTTTGATTTCAGTCACAGGCCTAGGATTCTCTCTAGTACAGTGTATTTTTGGGAAAAGCTAATGAAAACAGTCACATGGGAATGGTCAAAATAATTAAAAAAAAAAAAAAAAAGGAAAATAAGGTCTGTCAGGCAAAGGTGTGAAAAAGTGCCTGAATAGATGCATTCATTTTAAGAAAATTATTTTCCACATTATTTCCATAATATTATTATTATGTACGTGAAGATCTATCCTTTTTTCAGACTGCTAAATCACTTGAGGGAGAGTGGAAGTTTATTTTTAAAAGCAAAAAAAGAAAAAAACCAGCCAAAATGGAAACTCAGTAAAGAAGTGGAGTTATTGCTGGAGAAAATGATCATACTTTTGTTATGAATAAAAAGGGCAGGAGAGATTTCTCCTTTAGATGCCTTTATTCAGTTATCAGCTCGGGGGGACGCAGAAGAGGAGAGATGATGTTGCAGCTCTGTCACTTGATCACTTGAGTGCAGAGAAGAGCTGGGTCTACCTTCCTCTCGGGGGAGGGGCAGGCCCTGGGTAGACGACTTTTTAACTCGGCAGCTCGGGTCTACCTGCCTCAGGTTCTCTTTAGTTTATGGGGACGGGGTAAAAGCTTCAAATTAGGTCTGGAGATACCTCTACTTCTTCCTTGGCTTGGGATGCTGTTTATGTCTTTTGACTGTATGTTGGCTCTCTATTTGAAAAGTGTCTAAGGTGTCCTTATCTGCATGGGCAAGTACCCATGGGAATGGGATACTGGGATGTATTGCTCAATCCTTTCACGTGTCTTGCCTCGGCGATTTGTCTCTGTCCGCTCTCCAGCGTCTCCTCTCTGCTTTGGAGCGTCCACTCGGCGTAGATGGATGATCCGTGGGGTACCAGACAGGCTGGGGTCGGCCCCACGCCAGGGACTTGGGGCTAGTGGGGTCTGGGAGCTACTTCGTGGGGGACGGTGTCAGCAGCGCAGGCTTGGGCTGGGGGAAACGGGGTGGCTCCAGTGTCCCTCAGCACTCACTTGCGGCGGACAAAGTGTGGGACACGGGGCCAGCCGAGGCCAGTCTGGGCTGGGGACCAGGTCTGAGAAGGGAGGGGGTGCTTCAGGAGCGGCGGCGGCTCTGAATGGGGGGAGGTTCCCCCTCCCCCCAGGAGCGGCGTGGCCCATACCTGCATTCCCCCCCAAGCCCACTTAGTAACTATGGCCGCCACACAAAGGGGGAGGTGGGAGCGACCTTTCCCACGGGAGGGGGATACAAAGAAAGATATAAATGTGGGGGCAATAGGGTATTTAACAATGAATAACTCTCTTACCTAGTAAACCTTATAACAGTAGCAATATATATAAAATTTGAAACAGCAACTTATTTACTACGCTTTCATCTTACATTTGTGCAGCTCTTAAGCAACTGCTTATTTACATACTTCTTGATACAAAATAGCATGTTCTTAGGTGAAGCAGCAGTCACTATCAAGTCAAAGAGTGTAAGAACTCCAATTTCTTTCCATCATGTGCAAATATTGACAAAAATACAATAATTCACCCATTCTGCAGTTTGCCAAATTCAGGTTAGAGTCGATAAAAAAAGGGAAGTGAGAGTGGGAGAAAATACAAATACATGTGTTGCTTTTCAAGCAGTTCCTTCTTTTCTTTTGTAGATACCATGAACAGGCATTTCTGATAACCTCAGCATGACAGTGAGATAGAGAAGACTGTTTACTCCTTCACCTTTTTTCCTGTGGCTTTTGAGACAAGCTGAGCTTTATAGGCTCTTACTAGAAACACAAAGGCAGCTGAACAAGTTGCATTACCCAGCAACACACCTGAACTAAAAAAACAGGAAATTATGTTCTGGGTCAGGTTCAATATCAGGTTTCAGAATACCAGCTAACAATGCAGTGAATATGCCAGTCTGCAGTTTAGGTGACAATACCATGGCAGGTGGCTGCAGACTCCTCATATGAGTACATCCAGGTTTCACAGAAAAGGTTAGTCATTTTTGGCATAGCTTCAGACTACTTCCAAACTACCAGACCCATCTCTGTACCACAGTATTTGAGTCCTTGTTCTCTCACTGCTTCCCCAAGTTCACTTTGGGCAGCTGAAAAAAATTTCAATCTATATTACCTGAAAAATTCTGCAAATGGCTCCTTCCAAGTGTTGAAAAAGGCTGAGATTAGGTTTAGCTGGTTATTCTGTAACAGAACATATGAGAGTGTCCTTGGAGAGGAAGAGCAATTTCTCAGCGCTAGCTGAAGAGAAAAATCTGTTGGCACAAACACACTTAAATGTGTCATTCCTGTATAAAATAAAGGAAGAATCTAAGGAAACTAGCTTTTAGCACAGGTTTTCTGATTTTTTTATTGAAAAGCACACCATAATGTAGATTGATCTAGTGGCCCACATTAAGTGATAGTTTCTCGCTGCAACAGCTGCTCAGATGCTTCCATAAATAGAGCATAGGACCTGTGTTACTTAAAAGGAATACTGACCATACTGGCAGTGGATCCATCAATTCCCCAGTTGCCTTCTATAGCCAAAAAGGACATAAGTGGAAGATCCGCTGCTGAATGAAGATCCATATTTAACAATATGGAAAACAAAACCTGCTTGAACTAAGAAAAGAACAAAGAAAAGGGAAGTGTTTGAGAAGACTAACATTCCTGAAGCAGAGAACTTGAGTTTGTTTGAGGGGGTTTTTTTGCAGCTGTACTTGAATAAGCACCCCAAGAGAAGCAATGTGCTATTCACAACCAGAGCCAATGATGACAACAAAGGAAGAGAAGCTTCAGTGAAAGCAAAGGAAGTATTCTGTTACAGCCACGCCAAGACACTAAAATGATAGTAACTTGCTTGCCAATGCAGTCCCACTCAGAAGCTTTATCTCATAGCATAGAAATTCTCCATTTATAAGCAGCATTTTTGAATTGTAACACCAGCAAGTATTTACTAGGTATTTGCCACTGATTGCTAAACCCCCCTCCCCCAAAAAACCCCAAATAACAACAAAACCAACCAACCAAACTAACAAAATCAACAATAAAAAGTTTTCTCCTACAGTCCAATCAGCAGTGCAGACTGTGACTTGTGGAGATTTTCTGATTAGCCCTTTTCCTTTCAGGTGACAGCATAACACTTCCTGAGTCTGTTCACATTCCAGCATATAACCTCCCACCCCCACAACCCCCCCAGGAGGAAAAGAGAAAGGAAATCACTGACTTTGAGTATTCAATTAGCAGCCACAGGCATTCTGCAGGTTTTTATACTACAGGAAGAAGAGAAGAACCATTACCATAGTAATTTTCTCTTTTGGACTCAATTGAGCTGAGGACTTTTAAGTACAGGAAGGATGGCAGGATTACCATCTCCTAAAAAGAGAAGTCTGGGGCCCAGACTGCCAGGTAGAAGAAGCTGACTCTTTAGAAGACCAGACTTTGAAATCATTGCATAAACTTATCCATTAAGTAGCCATGGAGTCTGATGCTGCAGACAGTCCCAGGTAATGTTTTGGCCTAGCGGTACCACTGTTGTCACTTGCTCCATACAACAGCCATATAACTTTTTCAAATGTCAAACATCAAACATGGGTCAGTGTGCATTGTTTAAAGACACAGTTGTTAGGAGTGATAGCATGCTTCAATTCCACCACTTTTTGCAGTAAATTGTTCAAAGGTTTAATCACTACTATAACTCAAACTGTAGAAATTAATGGCATAAGATACAGCTGCATCTTCTGTGACTCTATACATATTAAAAGCTGCCCACAGTCTTTGGTATACGTAAGTGCTATATTACCTTCCATCCTGTTCTTTGATCTGCTGACTACATATATCGCATGTATATTGAGAGTTTTCTCCAAACACTTAATTTTTGAATTCTCTCCAATAGACCTATTTTCTTCCTGAATTAAGATGATAAGTTTATCAATATACAATAATCAAGAGTTGCATACCAGGAAGATCACTTTGTTCAGCTTAATAGCTTGCTTTCTGTACAATGACGCTGTGTTAGGTAAGTCCACTTCAAGAGGACTATGCCAGCCCCCTTCCTAAATCTTTGCTTTATGAGATACAGTCCCAGTGGTGACTACCTTGGTCCTTGTATTGTGCCAAAATCAGTGCAAAGGAGTTAATATGATGCTGCCTTGCACTGTATGAAATGTCAGTTATGCACTCAGCACTTTCATCCTGCTTACTTCCATTGCAGACTACCATACTAGAAATATGCAAGCACTTTATAAAGAATGTGGGGGAGGCAGTACTAGTCCTACGCAGTTAAAGTACTTGAAGGGTAACCTGAATCTTCAGTTGTATCCCTTTCCCATTATGTTAGATATACAAAATATAGAACAGAAATAACAATCCTGTTTTCACAGTCTTGACAAACCAAAATGTTGGTAATAGTGTTCATGGCATTTTTAGGGATGGGAAAGCAAATTGAAGTAGCTTAGAGATTTAGAGTGTAAAGCCAAAAGGGATGTCTAAACACAACAAGAGAGAGGGAGGAAAAAACCCTGAATACTAAACAAGAAAGTGCCATTTGGTCTTAAAAGGTTCTCCCATATCAGCCACTAAAGTAGTCATCTTTCAGTCACTTGAAGTTCTACCAAAACTATTGTAACATCAGACACTGCTTTGTACCTGGTCACAAGGTTGCAGAAGGTAAGTTTTTGGCTAATTAAATGAAACTTGATTAGCATAAAGAAAAAATCATTAGACTAGAAAAGAAAGAGGGAGAAACAAAGGCACAAAGGGGCAAAAGGAGTGAAGTCTTTGATATTTTCAATAAGGGCTGGGACTACCTCAGTCAGTAAAGATGGTAAAATCACCCCAGTCCTTACTACCTTGGCTCAGTATGAGAACTTTGGATTTCAAACATCATGACTGAACCCTGAAGTGTGGTGACCCACACTGGTGTTGACTTTGAAGGTAAAAAAGCACATCTTTTTACCCAATCAACAAATTCTGAAGGAGATGAAGAGAGGGGAAGCCCTCATCTTCTACCATTTAGGCTTAATTTCAAAACACTGGGTCCACTGCAATAATTTTCCTGTCAAACACTCCTATTATCTATCAGATATAATCTCAATATGTTCTTTAAACCTGCAGGATTTTTAACTGAATTAATTCTATTTTAATCTTTTTCCTGACGTTAACAAATAATTTTATATAACAGAACAAGAGTTGCCATCTGTTACCTTAAACTACTTCTGGGTCTGTATACAACACATCCTGCAGATGTAGCCTACTTTTTTTGCTAGTGTATATGGTACTTCACGGTTGACAGTGTTAAATATGTTGCACTGTGACTAAAGAAACAATTTGGATTGCTTTGTAACAGTAAATGCTCCACATGTAGTGTCCCATCAATCACTCTGTCATCTGCAGCTGTCATTATGGATGGTATTTTGCTTTCCTGAGCATTGATAACTGTAATGAACAATACTGGCATCCATATACAGAACTGCAAATGTTAGCCTTGAGTAAGCTCTGCCAGATGAAGAGTAGACCGGCCTTCAGAAGCAGCCCCATGCACAGCTCAGTTCCAGTGGTTCAGTCTCTGCTGGCTGTTGATGATGGGTCGTGCTGCTCCACAGCTGCCTGCAACCCCTCCTGCCACTCCAGTCAATAGGAGGCTGTGCAGGGTACCACAAAGACCTCAGAATTGCCATAAAGGATTTTCTGGGCAAATGCCAAGTCCATCCCTGGCATGAGCTGACCTCAGCCATCTGGGCAGCATTACACATGACCATCATGACCAGCTGAGCCACCTGCATTAAGGCTTTCTGACACTGAAGGTCCTAATGGCACCTGAACTGTTCACATACCACCTCCAGATTCAGCTTCAGCTAGCTGCAGCCTATGTGTTGGCTGCTGGAGGTGGTCAGGAGCCATGAGATATCCTAAGCACTCAACCATCACGCTGCTACCACAGCAGGGCCATAGGTAGTACAAGAGCGGGAAAGGGAGGGAAGAACTTACTGTATAAATATTTAAGTACCTCTGCTCCCACTAGACTTGACACTGATAATTTTGTGCTTTCATTTGCATCAGTACTATTTATCTACTTTCTTTAAGTGTTCACTTGTGTTATTAGACCATTTTTACTTTTCAACTGTTAAAAAGGATTGGTAAACTTAAGCACTTGCTTCTTCTGCCACCCTTCCCTGTTTTCTTTTCTCCTCTAGCCCATAACCATGTACTAATGTAGCAAAGGCAGCAGCTGGGTACAGGATGCATGACAGATCATGTATGACATCAGAGACTAACATAATGAGAAAGCACTCTTTCAGGTGCTGGAAAGAAGAAAGACATTCATGAGGCCGGGGAGTAGTGGAAAAGTCAGTCACAAGAGAGGGAAGAAACCTCAGGGATCTGGAAAATAATGGTATCTTAGCTGGAAGACTGGCACACCTACATACATTTAATGTGTATAGCACTGCTAGCTCTCACTTTAATACCAGCTCATACCTACCTTCCTCTAGGCATTCTAGCCAAATCTACATGAGGTTATACAAAAGCAACCTACTGCATCCTTGCTGACAGAAACATTTCTTGGGTTCATATGAAGGTTTTGCAGCATGAAAGGCTACCATGACACTGATGGCACCAGCAATGAGCCTAGCTCAAATGATTTCTATTTCATCACCACACTATCTCTAGGTTGCCAAATTTCAGCATGAATGAAATCACTGTGTAAATCAGATAGGATTACATGACACACAGCGGCACAAGACAAATCTGGACTGTGACAATGCATGTGTGGATCCTGATAGCACTTAAAATTTTCACCTTGGGAAAGAAAACCTCAGAAAGCGCAGATACCACATATTTAGTACAGCTTGCTGTCTGTGTAGATACTGGCTCCTAATAAAGTAAACAGATAGGTAAGTGGAGGTAAGGAAGTGATTTATTTTCTACTTAGCCTGAGAACTGTAGAGAAAACATCATGCAGTACGTTTTTGCATCATCATCCCAGTAGCAGATTCAGACATCAGATTTACCCATTCTAAAGTAATTGTCCACTCCACCAGCTGGTGAGAACTAGGTGCAGCAAGGCTCATAGAATCATAGAATATCCTGAGTTGTAAGAAGTCTATTAGGATCATTGAGCCCAACTCCTGGCCCTGCACAGGATGCTCCAAGAATCACAAGTTGTGCCTCAGAGCCTTGTCCACCTGCTTCTTGCACTGTCAGGCTTGATGCTGTGACCACTTCCCTGGAGAGCCTGTTCCAATGCTCAACCATCCCCTGTGTGAAAAACCTTTTCCTAATACCCAACCTAAACCTCCCCACAATGTACAAAACCACAATACATGTCGGGGTATCATTTTTCTGGACAAGACTGATACAGCTTTCACTTATACCTACCTTAGGAAAAAAGGCACCACTTCATATTTCAAATACACTATCATGAGCAAAGCTTCTAGTAATTAAAACTTAGTATTTTTAGGTTTATTTTAATCTTGCAGAAGCTTCATTCTGGAAACTTAATTGGACCAACCTCCCCTTTAAAAGCCTGGTGCAGAAATTCTGGGGGTGAACGAGACCCTTTTTAGACTGAAAACTAAGCTTCAGCCTGAAACACAACACCTCAGCAAAAACCACACACACAAAACACACTGATTTTTACCAGATAAACTAGAAACCAGATTAAAATATAAAGTAGATTTCAAAGCAGCTGAAAATCTGTTGCCTTTTTTTTTTTACTTGCCTTCACACCTACTATTTTTCTTTGCAGGTGGCACACAACAGATGCTCTTGCCTTTCTGGTCAAAAGCCTTGGCACTACAGTAATGTTTGTTCTAGGAACATACACCTCAGGTAATATGAGGTCACTGGGCTATCACTTGGACAGTTCCTCCTAATGTGGTACTTCAAAAATTAACCAACACCAAAACTACTCCCTCTTCTCTTCTAATACACACAAACCTCACAGAGAAGACAGGATAAATAGGACCTTGTCTCACTCAATGCCAGCATTTTCATACCAATTCCTTCATCTCATTCTTGTGGGACAAGGCTGGGTAATTTTAACAAAATCCTCTCTTCTTGTAAAGGGTAAAATGGATGGTAAAGCATCCTTCAGAATGGGATGAGGCATACTCAAAGTTCTGATGTGAAAGGAGGAATTTAGCTATATCACACTATAATGAGACGTTTAAAGACATTTACGATGTTTAATTTTCAGGCAAGTCAGAAGTACATAATTTTCTTCTAAAAAATTGACCTTCTTTCAAGTGGCTGAAAAGAGTTGAAGTTACTATGGAGAGGGTAGGAAATAGGGATAAAGTGATCAGGGAAGGGATCTGATAACTAGGTGTCATGGAAGATATTTTCTTAGCTGGCCTACAATAAGAGACTTCCAGCACCTATGAAAGAATATGCAAGACTGGATTTCTTTTCCATGTGTGTACTGACACATTGTCATCACTAAGTTCTGAATGTAGTTAATCTCATGCACCAACACAGTTCTTTGTTGCAGCCACTGCAAACCTTCACTGAAGCCTAAAACAGGCAGGCAAATTTCAAATGCTGTCACCTGAGAAAATACAGGCAGTTTTGCTTGGGTTGCAGAGGCAAGTAGGCTAGTAGGCTAGACAAACTAATAAGGCAATAGCGAAAACTTCAGGTACAAAGGAAACAGAATAACACCGGAAATAACCAAACCTGGGAAGAGAAATTTTAAGACCAGGTAAGAGAGCCTTTTCTGCTGGTAAAGTCTTGGACAAGGAAAAGAAACAGAAGTTCACTTTCAGTCTTCCGACTTGCTTCCCAGAGCAAACATGGCAGCTTCCACTGTGATGTAGCACTTTCCATGTCCAAGGAAACACTCCTGCCCCTTTCCATTAAATGCAATCCTTATACTTCAGGGATTCCAGTAGATCCCCAGTGTAGGTAACTTTTGCTGTTATATTTCTCCTCATGTCTAACACCTCCAGTGGCACGGCATCTGTTCATTTTGCAAGTTGATGTTGCCCTCTTGCAACATCTTGATGTTGTGACAGAAGTTCACAAATCTCTCTCCTTGGTGACAGAGAGGGCAACTGTACCTTGCAGGGATGCAACTACCTTGGTCTAAGATTTTAGGTTGATGCATGCCAGTATCTTTAGAAGCAGCATTGACAGACAGTAGCTGGAGGGGTGAGCAGCTGGTGACTGCTCTTCACAAAATAGGTAAGACAATAGCAGAAAAAGACATCAAACCAGGGAATAAAAGCATCCGAAGGTTAATCAACCATGCTGTGAATCTCAATGATTTTTATTATTCCGTGAGTCAAAAGAAGTGCTCAGAAAAGCTACAGACTAATATTTCTTGCAGTACTTTCTCACCCAGCACAGCAAACAATAAACAATAGGAACACTATAAACTAAGTAACTTTGCAGAGAAATTCCATCAACTCAGCCATGTGCCTATTTTAATGTTTTTATTAAAAATTCACACCAAAAGTTTGACTGAGTGAAATCTCTGAAGAATAAAGGGGAAAAAAAATCTCAGAGACACGATCCCATAGACAATAGCATGCCAGCACTACTGCTTTTTAACTGGCATGATGAAAACTTTCTTTCCGAACTAATTAATCAAATCACAATAATAATGACTTAATTTACAAGAGACGAGCTACTTGTTCCATTAGGGGTTTTCATAGCATTTTCAGAGCTTTGACTTTTACATCATCTCTAAGGTAAGGCTCTCCATTCCACTGAAGAATTAATCTTTTTGCCTCAAAGCTTCATGTTGCAATCTTCATCGTGCAAGTACACAAGGGAAGGTGGACAGTTAAAGAGTGGCTGAGACTAGGACAAAACTAAGGATGAAATTTGACTGGATTAACTTCTATATTTTGAATGCTAGATTGAGTAGTGTACTGAACCAAGCAATTTATGGATAGCCCTAAAGCAAAGCTAAGCATCTTGTATGCAACTCCTCAAAGAAACAATTCACCTGTACTTACCTAAAACCTACTGAGTAATACACAACCAAGACCCACGTGGACATGGGGACAAACCCCCTCATGCATGACACAGCATCTCAGCAGTCCACTGCATGCATTATTTCACAAGCACTGTCTCATTTTACTACATGTTCTTAATATTGTCCTTAAGTCATTCACAGTACAAAACACTACTGTTCAGGTGGCAAGTGAAGTTTAAGGGAGACACTTTACACGGGAGATAAAACAATTAAGTGCTTAATGGCAGCATGGTCAAGCATATTTTCTCTCATTGATTCTTTCCCTTAAACCCAAAAAGCTACAACAGGAGCCAAGACATGTCCTACCCAAGTTGCCCGAGCATAAGGCAAAGCAACAGGGAGGACAATTTCACAAAATCCACCTACAGGCACTTAGATTAGCTGAAGCACCTTCACCTCCCTTACAATCAACATACAGAGACAAGCACCGTGAAAGGCTAATTCAGATCAAATAATGCTAAGGTACTTGCCAGCATGGTTTGTATCAGGGATATTTCTCTGCCATTTCCACTGAAGAGAAAGGGACTGGTGGCTTAGCCAGTTAAAATAAGATACCAAAAGGTAGATGGTGAAAATACCATCCTAACTTCCAGATCAAACAAGCTCTGCTTGGTGTGTGCTGTTTTTTAGGATGTGAAAAGCAAGCAGCTACAGCATCGTTTTTGACCCTTCTATTAAGTTAAGAAAAAAACCCAAGGGTGTTTTAAATTTGGAAACAGTCAACAGCTGGGACTGCTATTTTAATTCAGAGAAAAGCTACTAGTAACAACACTTAATGTGTTGGTTTAGTAGTGAGCATGAGAATACCTAGCTTTTGAAAAGTTTAGTTCATGACAAAGGTTGAATTACTAGAATATGCAGTGCACAGGGTAAAAATGAAGTATCATCAGATTAAACTTCTTCTCTATGTTCTGCAAGACACTACATTCAGCACTCGTTCAAGAGCAACTTTTGCATGTCTTCTAAACACGTAAGGAGTTCAACAATTCAAAAAGAGAGGCTGAGTTCTGTAAGTTTCTTCTCAATATTATAAATACATTAGAACTGTGAATCAGAAGCACTACTAAGGCATCGACTTAATTTCAGGTGTTTAGCTACAGCTTTAATTTTCACTATAAAGTTAAACTCATAGCTAAGGCTTATAAAAATTCCGACTGAATAATTAATCTTTAAAAACATGAGACAGTTATGCACATTTATGGTAAAGGTTTTAATATATTACAAGTTTAAGCCGTTGTAATAAGTGACCAACACAAAAATTGTATCAAAAAGATACCCTTAGCCATGACTATAAATATACCAGCAATTTTAATTAATTCACAACAGCAAATTCATGACTTTGCTTTTAACGTTAAGTTAAAACACACAGGAAAGATATCATAGAAGTTCACCTACAATTGTGAACACCAAGCAGTAGAATTGATCAACTATACTGTAAAAAGACTCTCTTATCAATATAAAGTGGTAATTACATATTTTTGTTTTCTTAAGAGAAATACTCAAGATTTTTTACCATTCAGACAAAAGCACTTCATATCACACATACAAGTTTTGCATATTCAGAACACACAAAATAGAAGTCTGTCACTGATCTCCATCCTCACAAAATAGAAAATCCACCTCTTTTAAGGATGCCAGGTGAATAATAAGGTCTAATCATGAGAAGAAATGCAGGTACTTGCTCTTCAGCCCAAATTCAGGTGCCCTCCAAACGGCATGAAACTAGTGATTTTTCATCCAGCTCTGCGAAAGAAGGAGCATCCTACTGATGGGGTCGAACCCCACTACTTGTCTTGGTGGCCAAGGCTAGATTCCTCCTGCAAAACTAGGAAGAGAAGGAATTGTTGCCACCTCAGCAGCATGCAATCCCGGGAATACAAAGGGGATTGCTATTGTCATTGTCTTCATCTGCAGCTGATCATCACCAGCACTAGCAAGGCAGTAGCTTGCGCAGTTATCTCCACAGCGGGCAATGTCACAACCCGACCAACAGCACAAACTACTACCTCAGCCAGGGCCCTGGTGCTTCCGACCCCTTCTGAAGGGGGAAACGAGCAGGCAGACAACACAGCAGCGACAAATGAAATTAGAGGGAAAAACAGAAGAAAGATAAGAGGGCTCTGAGGTTTTTTGATGATCCTCGTCTCCTTTATCTGCTGCAGACATCAACCAGACTCCTCTCGCCTGACTGTGAAAAGCAAAGGGAAACCCCGCCCAGCTCCCTTCACCAGATTTGCCCTTTTCCTTGCATGACCTGAAAGCGACGGGAAGAGCTTCATTTATCACATGTATTACAGACCCCAGCTGGTACAGTAAAGATCACGTTTAATTTCAAACAGCCACAGTTCCGCAAGCCTGTAACAGATGGGACGGGGAGGGGAGGGAAGAAAGAAAGGTGGGGAGCCGAGGGAGCAGAAGGGGGAAGAGAAATACAGCCGAAAGACACCCCCCACTCCGGACCCTCCAGCCGCCCTCCTCGCCTTCGCCCCCCACGGCGGGAACGGCGGCGGCACGGGACCTGCCCGCCGCCCCTCCCGGCAGCGCGGCCGCCCGCCGACGAACGGGGTGCGGGGCGCAGAGGCATCCGCCAGCCTGCCGTGACCTCCCACCACCCCCGCTGGGCCTTCCCGCCCGCTCCCCGGAGAGGTGCCGATGGGCCAGGGCGCTCCGGACCCAGCTCCGCTCGCCCGAGGACGCGCCGTGTCGCCGGCCAGGACGAAGGAGCCGCGAAAGGCCTCTGCCGGCGGGGAGGAGGACGCCAAGCCCTCTGGCGAGGACGCCGAAGGGCTGGGGAAAGCGCTCGCCTTGCCGAGGCCGCAGACAAAGGCGCCGTGCGGGCGCATCGGGTGCGTCTGCCCACCCGTCCCTCGCCGCCGCCGCCGCTGCCCGTGTGTCCGGCTGAGCCATAGAGACCGCACGGCGAGGGAGGGGCGCGGGGCGATCTGCGCCACGTGACCGGGTATGTCACTCACCCGGCCGCCGCCATCTTGCGGAGGGCGGGGAAGCGCTACCCCCGACAAGTGCCCAAGATGGCGCGGGCGCTCCTCACAGACGGGGGCGCTGCACTCTCCCGGGCGCGCCGGGCACGGCAGGGCCACATCTCCCGCTCCCGAAACGCCGCTGCCGGAGCGGGGCCCACGGAAGGCGCAGCCGGGATGGGCGGGAGCAGCGGACTCGGCCAGGTCCGTGAGCGGCCTGGCACCGGCACTGGCTGGTGGGGCAGAGGTGCCACCGGGCTGTCACCGCACGGGCCACTTTGGAGCGGGGATTTTTAGCTACTCAGCCCGAGAGGCACAGCGGGCACGGGCTTTCACGGTACATACAGTACCTTCCTTGGGTCTGGACTTTTAATTTGAAAGCGCCTTTCTTTCCAAATGTGAACAGACTCCATGACGATTATTCCACAGAAACTGACCTCAAAGAAACTTACTGTGAACCTCATTACAGATTCACGAAAGATATAAATACTAACATTCTTATTGTTTTATCTGTCCTTCACCACCAACACATCTATGAACAAATCTATTGAAAAAACAGCTACTAGCACACCAGAGGGATTAGACTGGAAGAGTTTAAAAAAATTAAAATGTGTTACTGTGTTTACAAAAACTGTATTAAAATCAGTGGTGCAGAATATGGAAATAGGAATATGGACAATAGTCTTGAATTTTCTTATGCAGAAATCTATCTACAACATCGGTTAAGAAGGAAATGCAATGCCTTTTACGACAACTTGCAACAAATTTGCAGTTGAGAAAGTCGCACTGGAAAGGAGCCAAAACATTGCCACCTTAGACACACAGATAAAATACGTGACATTAGGTTGTTTCCCATTTTGAAGTTGCTACCTACATGAAGCATCAGGCATAATCAGATCACCGATCACTTGTTTAAAACACATTTAAACCAGTGACATTCTGCTGGAGAAAACATGCCAAGAGACTGTGTACGATGAGGTGATCCTGAAGTTCATGTGTTTTTGATAGGGCATGGCACGTTAAAGAACATTTTACAGCTGAGAAACCTCCTGGTTCTGAAAGGGACTGACATCCTCCAAACCACTTTCTCTCAATTCCTGTTTTCCTCTGTAAATCCATATTTCTCACAGGGACAGTGAGACAATTTTTTGTATTTTTTGAGCTCAACTAAGGAGAGACAAAGTATCACAAATATGGATGCACCAAGGAAATGTATGCTCTGTTCCTACTCAGTTAAGTTGGTGTACACATAAAAACCCAGTTCTGAAAAAGAAACAATTTAAAATTGGGATGTTTAAGTGTTTATTATAAAGAAAAAGCAGAAGTTAAATATTTTCATACTTTTTCCCTATAAATAATCAGATTTATTTTAAGCATATTACAAAATATATTAGCAGTGGAAAAAATCCTCCAAACGTAGACTATTCAAGTTTTTATTTAATTTTGGGTTAATTTTTATCTTTTTTTTTAATGTGCTCCCTTCTGTTCTAAGGCCACCTCAACTATAATGTAAAGCAACTTTTATACAAGACTATCAATATTTCACATCTCAGTGACTTATTTTCCTGAATTAAGGTTTCTTTTATATTTGTCAGTTAACAGACTGAAATCCATCTTAGTATCATAGAGATATTAGAAAGTTTCTTAGACAAGGAGTTAGCAATTTCTATTTGAAGGAAATCAGCACTTCTGGGTGAAAGCAAAATGTAAATTCAAACTACATCATTTGGATAAATTTATTATAAGAAGGGGAGAAAACTGTAGAATACTGTTTCTTTTGGTAAGTTAAACAATTGAAATAGTTCTCATTTATCATGTCTGAACAAATTGATTTTAAAATTGTGATTGGATTTCAGTACTAACTACTGGCAGATACTCAGCATACATCACAGTTTATTGTAAGGCAAATCAGAAGACCTACACATCTTTTATGACTTGCATTTATCTAAAAAGTAAAAGTCCAAGAACCATTATAGTAGATCCTGGAAAGCAATGAAAAATTACCTAAAATGTTAGGAAATATGCTAGGGTGAAGCTGGATACAGGCACCAATCTGCAAGCTTTCAATCCCTAATGTTTGTTGGAGCCACCCACCTTGCTGATTCATGCTATAATGCAAAGTTCTGAAAGATTCTAAGGATGGGAGCCCTAGTTACTTTCCGTAACTCAAGTTTTGTTTAACAAGAGTGTAAATGTGCAGGGAGCTTCCAAGAATTCATGTTTACTGGCAAGTATTTTCTCATTTTCCTAAGAGATGAGAAATTCAAATGCCAAAAATAAGAATTCAGGCACCCAAGTTGATGGTATCAGAAGTAACTGTAACCTTGCTGACCTGAAACACTTGGGAAAAAAGCAGAAGTTAAATGCAATATATAAAACAATGAGAAAAATTATCCAATGAGTTTATGGAAGTGTAGCAGTAATGGAAATGTTTCGTTCTGTTTACTGAGTTTATGAAGACAGTAACATCATGTACTCATCCAACATGGGGAAACCAATGGGAAACCAAGACAGATCAGTAGCAGGGAGAATTTAAGGCTCAAAAAGAGCTCAGCTTTTACAGTAACAGTATATCTCTTAATTCTTCATGTAGTTATTTAGACTAATGCCATGACAACAAGGCAGTCACAGCACGTTGTCACTTGCAGAGAGAGTGTACAACAGATAAATATTTGAACATTATCTCCACCCAGGAAAAAAAAAACAGGCAAGCTTTAGAGCAAGCTCTTACAAAGGATATGTAAAAACCCAAAAGGCAAACAAACAAAACCACAAAGGTGCTCTTTGGGAACTCAAAAAAACTGTAGCAGCATCAAGACATTGCAGTAGCGAAGTCAACTGCTTTTACTGTGGCTCTCTCATCTTCTCCATTTTGAGATGTCTAAAGTAAACTAAAAAGACACCATGAAACACCTTAGGCATAAAATGCCTAAGCCTAAGGAAGTTGTCCTATGCTCTGGTAGCAAGAACTGTGACTTTCACATAGTAACTTAGATGACCTTTTAGGATGGAATGACTCTATTGCCAGGCCTGCCGGACTGCAAATGAAAGCCAGGCTAGTTAATCTTGTGGTAGACCTCAAAATTTTAATTACCTTAATCTCAGAAGAGAAATCCAACTCGTGCATCTCAAAGCAGACACTCCATACTGCCTCTCCTAAGTTTGATTACAGGAGGAATGATTTCTGTCAAAAGTGACTTCTATTTAGTAATGACTTAAACAAGAAACTACATTTTAAGCCTGATTTTGCATCTGCATTCATCTCCTCTAAAAGATTATTATTTCATTAGCAATTATTTAAATGTTTGTTTGCAATTAAATATAGTCCAACTAAGTCTGGTAACTTTTTAAAACTAGGGAATACATTTTACATAGCTAAGACTTTATAGCTTGTTAGATGCTAAATGGTTACATTTTATTTGAAAACATCTGAGTACATTTTTTGATTATTTAACACTTCATTGGTTTGACAAGAGCTCTGTTTGGATTCAAAGTACAATAATATGAAAAATGGCATTCAAAATACATCTTAGATGGATCTCTTTTAAATTTATTGGATACATCCATGAAATACATTTTGTTAACAAAGAGTACAGAACTGATTTTTCTGGTTGCCACTGCCTTCAGCTTTTAGAGAGAGCAGATTTTGCCTTCACTGGTCTATCCTGTATATATAAGAGGAAAAAGGCAGAACTTTTTCAATTCCTAACCCATTTTCAAGTTTGACCTAGTTGTTTGAATTGAGTTGGTTAAAGTGATTTTAAACTGCAAGAAAAAGCTACTACTATCATACTAAAGTTTAGCACTTCAAAAACTTGCTTCCCACTCTATAAAGAGGGAGGGGCTCGTGCTACTCCATTCATCAGTTCAGTGCATTCTCTTTGAGACTCTGGCAACAAAACTGCTTAAAAATTTAAGGCAGTATAGTGCATACAGCTGTAACAGACATTATTAATTTTGTATTTTGAGAGGAAATATTTAATTTCTGTTCTAAGATAAATCGTAATCTTTCCTCATTTGTTCTAGGACAGTACTTTGTGCAGACTCTAGAGGTCATTTTAGTGATAAGGTAGTACTGTATAATGCTTTGCCAAGAAACCAGTTCTTTGTTCATGTACATCCCAGCAGTACTGTGTACTTAATATGCCTGTCCCCTTCCATGTTTTCTCATGACAGAGGTTGATCAAAACTAGACTGCTCTCTGTGCTCTTTCTGAATTGGTGGCAATCCAGTTTTGGCTGCCATTTTTCTATGGAGCCTCTCAGCCCCATCCCTCATGACCAAGTGGGGAACAGAGTCCTCTGGCAGGGAAGCCAGAAACATAAGCAATTCCTTGGCAACTTTAATTGTTCTAAGTAAGAAATAGTTAACATTTAAAAACATCAGACTGAGTGATATCAGGCGTCAAGTTTCCAGCTACCACAGCCTCATGAACTTCTGCAGTCTTGAAGCAGCTTCAGGTTTGGAGATACCACTGGAGACTCGTGTCAAGTCTAAGATATTTTGTGCACAGAGAACAGCAGGAATGACTCCAGTTTGAAGATCAGGGTGTTCAGTAACAAAACTGTGAAGATGCCAGATACCTGACTTCCAAGGGCTCTCCTTTCTTACTTAATTATAGGTAATCTCTTCTGAAAACAAAACAGACCAAGGGGCCAATGGCTTCAAGTATGTTTCAACATCACAATATTTTTGATTGAAGAAAAATACGGCAGCTGTACTTAACTAATTCTTTCCATAAGGAATACATTTAAGGTGAAAGAAGAACTACACTGCTAATAAATGAAATTACTTATGAAGTAAGCTCTTATGGCAGACATCTGGATCACATCAGTGGAAATAAATGTGTTAACATGGAGAAAGAAAAGCTTATCAAACTGATTATAAAAATAAGCTTATCTGAGAGTTTCTCTAAACATAGATAATAAAGTAAATTCAAGCAATGAATAGTCTTATCTCTTGCTAGTGAAATCCTGTAGTTAGCACAGTGAACACACAGGTAGGTCTTATGCTTTTTATCAGTTGTTTCATAATCAAGACATAAATTCATAAATAAGGAGCTTAGAAAAAGTAGGATCAGTTTTTAGCATGTTACTCTCTGATAGGACACAAGGACATCACAAAGATGATCTTAAAAATGCTGAAGTTACTCAGATTAGTTCTTTAAGTATCAGGAAGAAATTCTTTAGGCTCAGTCAATTTGACAACAGGTAAGCATTTTCTCTCCTGTTTCCCTTTTTCTGGGCAAGCTTCTTCAATCTTTGTCACTTGTATCAATTGCACAAGCAATAGACTGGCAGTAGATTTCTGATGGTTTTGATTAGCTAGCACCGTAACAAACCAAAAAATTCAACACACAAATTGCAGCTCTGAACCAAACACCATCACCTGTGTAAACAGCCAAACCCTTTTACGCAGTCAGCACTTTTGTTAGTACAAACCTTTTACTACTTATGCATTTATTCTCTGTTAGCTGACAGGTGTATCTACTTTCATCCCTATCTGTTAACACTCATCTTTGGTGGTATCTGACTTGTCTTTCATAGGCCTCCTCTCACTGTTTAAAGTTGATTAAATTCTTTGTTTAACTGAACTGGTCTCTTATTACAGCTTGTCTGGCACATACTTTTAGTCATGACCTTCACATCTCCAAGAAAGTGTCTTATCTCCTCGGTTCCTCTCTTACTTCAGAGTAGTCTTCTGTGAGATCTTACTTACCAATTTTCTGTGGTCTGCCTTTTTCAAGTCCAGTCATTTTTATTATTATTTATTCTCCCTCTCCTCCAAGAATTGTGAATATTTAATATCACTGTCTTTCTTACACAAGTTGTCTTAGACCACCCATCCAATACTTTGCTCTCCTGCTGCTGCAGTAGTCATTCCGGCAACTGGTTCCTAGGGGGTGTAATGTTGTCTATCCTAAATTAGACAGCAGTCAGATACTTTGACAGAAATCTGAACACTACAACTCAGCTACGAACTCTCAAGAGCATATACTCTCCAAATGAAATCTGTATTCTACACTGACAGTTATTTTTACTGGACTTGTACGTCCCTTGATATACAAAATGTCGTCTAGACAAAGAGTCCCTGCCTCCAAAAGTTACAGACAGAAAGCACTGTCAGAAGGTAGAGGTGAAAAATCCAGGGAGAAAAGAAGCTTTTCTTGGGGAATAAAAATATCATATCAATATTTTGCTGATGGTTAAATGGTTTTCACCTACAGATATAGACAATGTGTGCACTGTTGTGGATTCCAATTCAAACAAAACCTACACACTAGAGCTGCCTTATTTGGAACTTTCTGACACACCCCACTCTAGGCTGTTTTACTGAGCCTGTAGCAGTAGCAGAGTCAGAATGTACACTGCTCACAAGGCAGCAGTGCACAGCAATTTCTTCTCACGCTTGTAGACCCTCATCCTGTTCAAGAGGACTGAAGCTGAAGGTTGCCTACCCATACAGAAAATGAGTAGCTGCAAATGTGAGGTGAGCAACTAGTGAACAGACACAGAACTGAGCTGTACTGAAACAGACAAGTAGAAAATGTGCTTTTCCTCTCCCTCCTCCCAAGAATACTCATATCTTGAGCTTCTAAATGAGTTTGTGTAAAATACACTGATGACTAGTGTAATATATGTTGCAAAGTAATTCGTGCTACAGCATTTTTTTAACTAAGGCTGAGTGACGGGAGAAGCAGAATGCGTCAGGGGATGAGGGAAGCAGAGACAGATAACTGTTTATTCTAGAGGATTTTGCCGTCTGACAAGCCCCAGCAGATATGCATTCGGTATGCATTAACGATAACATAATATTCGTCACCAGAGAAATTTATTCTGGAGGATTTACCCTAACAGAATTCCAGCAACAGGATGAATTATTTACTTGGCCCAAGAAAGATGCCTCGAGATGCGGCAACAAGAAAGAAAGCTACATTAACATTCTACAAGAGATAAAATCAACAGAAGAAAGAAAAAACCTCCTTCAAAGCCTTAAAATTGTATAAAAGAACATCCTGCCGGAGCTGCATTCATGAACTGGAGAAATTCGGTGTGACAGAGACTGAATTTTGTTCACCCAGTGTCAACTGCCAGCCTCGGCACTGCTTTGCTTGTGGCTTTTTCAAAATTTATACTTTGATTATTCAATAAATTCTATTTGATTATTAAATTGGCCTATTCGTTTATAACAACTAGGTACTTGTGTTTGCCATTGTGAAGAAAAGAAAGGCATTAGCCTCACTAAAAGTATCTTGCCTGAAGAGTTCAAGGCCAGCTACGAGAAGATTTGCTCTTTGGCAAGAAGAAAACAACTCCATGTGGGTAAAAAAAGAACCCCATCTGCAAAGTACAATGATGAACTACTCAAGTTTCACAGACATACTCCTGTTTACACTTGTAAATAACTAGCAGTGACCATGTGTTTCATGTGGTTTAATGGCCAGTAACATTCCACAGTTCACCAATAAAGCAAGTGGAGAAGCAGGCTCACATATGAGGGAACAAAACAGATATCCAGTTAGATGACCATTTCTGATGATAAGCAAGTAACCACTGTAGGTTACTTCTGGGAATAAGACTTTCTATAAGAACTTCCCAGCTTGAGACATCTGTTCTTTTTTCATAATCCGTTACTGTGCAATCTTAAATCCTCATGTACATTAAGGCAATGGTCATGGCACTGAGACGTACAAGTTTTCCCAAGTAATCCAAGGTTTTGATATGAACATCCTAATAATCTAATAATTTTCTCATTGGATTCCCATCCGCATCTTTTTTTGAACTTGTGAACAAGAAGGAAAAAGGTGAAGATTGTGGTTACATTTAATAAGCAGTTAATGCTTCTCTTCTAACTTCCAGCTGACACATTTCTATACAGTCAGCTGTACCACTTATCTAGGTGACTTCAGCACCAGACTGCAGACCCCATCCTGAAAATGTCCACAGGTTTTAATTCTCATGACTAAGCAACCCTACAGACTTGAAATTAACTTGAACACGGGTCTACTCAACAGGTAATGTTAAATTAATTCAATTTCTTCTGGAACAAGTTTTACCTTTCTAGAAACATGTAAAAATGTGATATTTAAATATTCAAAAATGCTGCTTGCCTCAAAGAAGCCCTAAGAATGCTTAACAAAAAGTACAAACAGAAAAAAGAAATTGATATTTCAAGTTGGAAGAAATATTTAAGTGTTGGACAAGAAGGCATAGTAAAGGGAATAATTCTTGTTCACAGACAAAATTAGTCAAAATATTTTCTAAGCTAAGAAGCTTTGTTTTTAGTTTTCAAACTATTTATACAAAATACAAAAAAGCAGCTTTAATAGTCAACCTCAGATTGATGTCCAAAACATGCCTCAAACAGTACAGATATTATTCATTTTGTAATTAAGAGGAAAGGATGGTACGTTAGCTCACTGGTAGTTTATTTCAAAACCTTTTGAAGATTAATATTCATAGGTGTAAAGTAGTCTAACCTTTACAGCCAAGGAAGACTCATGTACCCCTTTTTGAATTACAGATAAAGATGAAGATTTGTCTCAATGGACAAATGCATCTGTATTACCACTGAAAAATCCATTTGAAACTAATTAGAAACAAATTCACTCATAGCTTGGACTGCACACCTATATATCCTAAAACAAATTAATTCTCTTCCTTCCTGTCCTGCAGTTTGTTTCTTTAATGACCTTGACTTATCTTCCACTAATTAGGAGAGCAGTTGTCAGGTTTTCACTTTCAGAGTATTGATGATGTTGTTACTTGTATGAAAGATCCAATTCTGCAGTATACTGGAACTGCTCCTCCAGAGAAGGTATTTTGACATGAATTCTATTAAGAAGAAACATTTGTTTCCTAATGTAAACTGTGTATTCCCTTAAAACTATTCAGGTTTGACAATTAAGTCCCATGCAACTTTGGTCACAGAAATGGGCAAGGTCTTGAAGCCTCTTTAATATTCACCATACTTTGAAACAGAAAGTTTTTAAAAACAACCATAAACGGCAGACTTGTGGGAGCAAGCTGTCCAAGCAACTGCCTGGAGAACATTATTCATGCGGAGTAACCCTGACCAGTTCATCACTCCTTCAGCTTGAAGCTTCTACAACTTTTACACCTATTCACATGTACCAATCAGTGTTCCTTTAGCGAGGCAAGTGCAAAGCAAACAGATGTAATACCATTTCTTATGCATGACAATCTTTTAATATCTACAAAAGACTTGAAGAAACAAAAACCTAAAGGTAAGCTCTGAAATTCTGAAATCCATAGAAAGGCACCTGTCTTTTTTTTTTTTTTTTACATTTGGCCTTTGTGCTTTCACACCACAGATTAAAAATGTGAACACAGGTGAAACATTATTGAAATCAAAATTCATTAAATACGAGTTTAAATGCTAGATCACAAACTTTAAAAACAATACTATTAAAAGTGGTTTGCTTCAACTGTGTATTATGTTAAAATGAAACAAATTCATATTTACGTAATGACAAATTTTACTTCATTTTTAACTGAGTAACTATCTTAAAAATACAATTCTCATGGTTTTTATCAGACAGTTTATAACTAAAAGATTAAAACAATTTGTTTGGGTTGAAAAGACATTACAAAACAAAACACTTAAAATTATTGAACAAAATATTACAGCCAAGTATTTTAGATATTTGAACTTGCCTTTCCTGGGTCATGATTCAAAGACTCTGACACTTGCCAAGAAGAGCAAAAAAGGCTAACAACCCTCAAATACATTTGTTTTCTTTTTAAAGCAAGGCTACAACTGCAAAAATGGATAGAGTTAAGAACAAACATCTTGAAACAAATTTATAATGAAGTGAGGTATGGTAGTGTTGAAGTGCTACAGTGGATTTCTGCATATTCAAACTTATTTCAGGTCAACTACTCTGAAGTTTGAGATCAGCAGACTGTGACTGCTTGTTTCAATCTTTTGTTATATGACCCTTTGCAGATGTCCAATGGCCACAAAGAAGATACATTCAGTTAAGCAAAAACTAACATGATCAGATATGAATGAGCATATCTGGCAATTTAGAAGGCAAACTGTAAGTAAAAATGCAAGCATACAACTTATTCATAATAAATACATTTTCAAGCATTTGACACTATCAGTATTTTTAAAAGAATTTAAATAATAAATGCAACCATTTTATACATAACTGTACCATTTATTATACACACAAGTATATCAGTTCCCTTTGTTTACAAAGGCTGGTTACAGATATATGGAATGTTACAGTACCATCTTGCATAAAATTTTAGTACAATTCGTACTTCAAAAAAGGGTGCAAAACACCAGCCTAATAAATCTGACTGAATTGAAATATTTTTAATTACATCATTAACACATACACAACAAGCTGTACATAAGCCCACTTTTCAATCACCACTTCAATATACTGTAGCAAGTACATTAAATGATAAATGATTTCACCTAGTCAGTTAAATTTATTAAAGGTTTGCACTGCTACTCACTCTGGAACCTTTGAGATAAAGCCCGTATTCACAACTTACTGAGCTCTTGTTAGTACAGTTAAGAGGCAGTCAGCACTGGTTGCCAAAGTACTAGTCACAAGAGATTTCCTCAGAGAAACTTCACCCAGGAGCAAACATTTTTGGATATTCCCTTCAAGAATAAAAAAGTTTTATGGGGTCAAGACTCTCCATTCTGTACCTTGGCTGCTGGTGGATGCATGAAGTCCTTAAAGGGAACCAGTGCCTCCTTCAAAGCAGAGCACACTTCTGAGGATGAGCAGGTGATACATTCTACTAAAGTTGGATACAAGGCAATAACTTGTGCCCATGTGCTAGAATCAACTGCAGGGAAGAAGAGAACAGACTGAATCACTTACCACTGTCCAAATACTGAGAACAGATTTTTTTCCAATATGTCTAAGTAATGGCAGATTCACAGTGTGCCTAAACATAGGTACTTAGTGCTATACAGGCACTATGGCATTCATGCAGGGCCCTCAGAAACAGGCCAGGATTTCTGCAGGAGAACTATTTGTTTTTTCAGCTGCAGCCAGAGGCTGTATGGGATAATATCCTTAAGTGGTGCTACACACCTGTGTTTCTACATATGAGTCATTCATTGTGTCTTTGGGATGAAGAACTGACAAATTTAAGATAATACTTCTATTCAATCTGTAATACACATGCGTTTTCTGTCTGCTTTTCTCAGCTATTAACAGAAAATTGAACTGGATGCACATTTCACTTTTGGAAAATTGTCAGCAATGAGACTTTCTATTGATTTTAGATTATTTCAGATTACAAGAGCTATAGAAAGCAAAAGTAGAAACACTGGACAAACACAAAAAATATCCATGGTAAAGTTTTGTTAGTCCAACAAGTAAAATTAAACATGGTAGCATGATTCTTATTATAATGTTACTTCCTTGTTTATTTATGTTTAGCTCTGTATTCAAAAGAGAATAAACCCCTGGCTTCAGACAAGATAAATAATTATCTTAAATAAATAAAATTATTACAAGGTAGAAGAAATGGGAGTGAAATGATTCTGTAATTTGTCCAGTGGTTCTCTTTCTAAGAAAGTGTGTGGGAGATTCGGCAAGCATTGCTGCGTATGGACCAGGGGAAGTATGTCTCTCATTGCAGGAAGAGGAATGTGGGGAACAGTCCAGCTGAGTTGGCTTCTCTACCCCTCTAAGAGGAAGACCCACCAAAGTAGCACTTTGGTTAGCTTCAGGGTTAGCCAAAAGGCTTTATGCATCCTGGCATAGCTCTGCCTGCAGATTTTTGCCATGAACCTTGGAAACCACACCATCATAACCACTGGCTGCTCAGTGATGATGCAAACGAGACACTGCCTCTTTCCAGAAACCCACCTGCCTGTGTTTTTCTGGAAAGGCTGGGGTTTTTGTTTGTTTCAGGATTAAAAAGGGTGTTTTTTCTGTATGTCAATATCCTAATATCAAAAGCAGGGAGGTAGAGGGAAATGTTGTGTACACAATTCTGTCAGAATTTCAGAGTCCAATACAGTGGATTTAACCAAGACTCATGATTAACTTTCCTTCCAAGAACTCTCCATGCATACTCGAGGTGCAGCTTGCAGGAGGAACAGGATAGGTGATTATAAATGAAGTTGAGGTCTTTCATTTGATTCAGCCCTATAAATATATCTGTCAACCATTTACTCAGGCATCAATGTGCTAAGATCAATTCAGAGGACAGAAAATAATAGAGCAGGAAGAGAGGAAAAGCAAGACCACGAGTGCAAGTATCTACCAGCCTGTCCATGCATTTAGCCCTTTAACTGCAGAGTGCATGTATGTGAACATGATCCATAGCAACCTAAAAAGGTATCATGAGAAGGAAAAAAGGATCTAGCCAGCCTTCATATATTTAAGAATTCCATTAATATTTTATGGAATGGGGTTTTTTCTTTGTTTTCAGAAGATACTAAGTTTTATCTAATAAAGGACACCATAAATTTAAGTTTTCTCTTTTATTAAACTTATCTTAGGTGCTTATACTTTTAGTCATACTGGAAAAACTTTGTGGGGTTTCTTGCTATCTGTCACCTACAAATACAAAGAATTACAGAATACTGACTCTTAGAGAGTCCACTTTTCTTTCAAATTTGTGGGAAAACTACTAAAGGAAATAACAAGTACATCTTTGGGGCAGATAAAATGTTACCTTGTTTGGAACCATGTTATTTAACAATAACTTACCATTTTCAGGTTGAGTCTTTTTAAGTGAATCTATGAGAGTACTGATAGCTTTTAAAACAAATATGATTTCTGTTACTTGCTGCCTACAAATGAAAAAATGCAAATAGTAAACTACTCGTTTTTGTTTCAAGAACACAAGTTTAATAGAAAAAGTTTCCCACCATTATTGCTGTTGTCTCAGGTATGACAGCTTTAACTTCGATACTGGAAACAGTAACACCATACAAATCTCAATCTGAAAACACTCATATCAAAGTATATGATAAGGCTAGCATAATCAATTTCCACATTCATGATCAAAACCTTCAAAAGTGAAGTGAATTTCAAGTAAGTTCCCATTTTAAAGCATTTTCTTAGTTTTTTGGTCTAATTTTTTCATTTCGAGAACAGTTACTTGAGTAATGATTCATAATATTGCTGTTCTGTTTTTGGCTATTTCACAATATTGGATGTTTTATTTTTGAGGAGGTTTTACTCTGTAAAATTCTTCCCCATAAGTTGCTAAGAAACTAACTACTGGGTACTTATGAGTACTTGGCCCAAACAAAAGAAGTGGCCAAAAGTTGGGAGGGGGAAGATAGCATGGGTTTTGGGGGCAGGGAACCAACCGGCTGGGTATTAGGCAGTGCATCTCTGGCCCTCGGCAAGGATGGGAACGGTGAGGCTGCTTTTTGCTTGCTGCGAGAGGAGTTCAGAGTCACCTCCGATTCCAGCCTAGGGAAGCCAGGTATCATCTGCCTCTGTGCCCGGGACCCTGCAGCTCGTCTCTCCCTCCTGCCGGCCCTGCCCGCGGCCGCCGGGGGCGGCTTTTCATCCGCACCGCTCCTTCTTTGCTACTAAGTGACCTCACAACTCCTGTCCTTCCGGTACACCCTGTAATTTCCAGCTACCACTGCAGAACTTCTGATTCGTCTTGTTATGAGTATAAATATTAATTCATGCCACATCTCTTTTATTGTATATAAATAATATTTTCTAAAAGCTTATAGTTTTGTTCAAGCCCATTTACGGGAAAGGCAAATTCCAGTGGGGAGCCTGGAAACCCTACTCAGTTTCAAAACCAGCCCAAGGAACAATGGAGTTACGGGAACAAGTCGTGGCTGACGACCGGTGCTTAACGCTTGATCGTTATCGTCTGATAAGGATAAGCTCGTCAGCCTCCACCCTGACTCCCATCTGGAAATGAATCGGGACATCATCACCCCCGGAAAAACTATTCAGTGGAAAGGAGGACAATATTCAATCCTTTCAGGAGGACCGGAGAACCGAAATCAACGGCCATAGAATGCATCTACACCAAAAAGAGACTTTTGTTTCTATTGCAAACCCTAGCCGGAGGGTGATTTTTGGGTATAAATATCGGGGTGCTGGCACATCCAATTCGTGACAGAGGGAAGGCGAGAGAGAGGGCTGCTCTGTTCACCAGTGCCAATATCCCGGGGCTTGGTACTTTGTCCGCTGACCGTGTGCTTTTCTTTTAAAACTTTTTTTGTAATCAATAAATTCTATTTTTTCATTTTTAATTTGGCTGGTTTGGCTTTTATCCATAACAGTTTCATCCACTAGCTGGGACTTCCCACCGTTCCAACTCTGCTCTCCAGAAGGCACTGGGATCAGAATTTTCCCCTGGGCTCTGTGAAAGCAGAGCCCCTCGAGGTTCCTGGTTCTGTTTTATTGCTAATGCAGTAGTAGTTGTTGTTTGTTTTCTTTTGTTATCTATATCTATATCTATCAGTAAAGAACTGCTTACTATTCCTACCCTCAATATCTTTGCCTGAGAGCTCCCTTAATTTTCAAAAATTGCAATAATACAGAGGAAGGGGGTTTGATTTGTCCATTCCAAGGGGGGCCTTGCTCTCCCCAGCAGACACCTGTCTTTTAAACCAAGACATTTGCAAAATACACACAGCTCTACTGGTAATAAAAGGAAATCAGATTTCAGAAATATAACACTAGAGATATCAGAAACATTGTTTCAGTAACTGAAAACGGTTGTAACAGCAGAGAATATGAACACTGTTACTTTAAGGTTTTTTAAAAAAAAATTGGGTACCAGCATTTTCTTTGAAATATCTTCCCCGTAAACATTTCCCTGCCTTTTAAATTTCATTCTCTCCCACCCCCCTAATTTTTTTCATGACTAAGTGATATTTTGAATGCAAACTTCTTCTCAAAAAGTTCTGGTAATACCTTTATTTTCTAAAGACAATGCACATACCGTGGAAGAGGACATTTGCCACTCAATCTCTCATCTTCTATGTAGCGATGCAATACATCCTGTGACCTTTTCAAGAGCACAGAAAGTGCCATTCTAGAGATGTAGCCCTCTTGAGGAGATGTGACTTTATTACTGAATGAGAACTGGAGCAGTGTTTCAAAACACACCTTAGAAAACTCCTCTCTCATTCGAATATCTATTTCAGCTTCTGTAAAAGTAAAATGATGCATTTCAGTTGTGCAGTGGGCATGATGCTGCATTTCAATCCATTTATTATACACTGAGAAAAGGTTATCGCTCCTCTAGTATTAAAAATATTAATAGTGATAAGAACAAATATAAAGAACACATTCTAAGAAAAAAATGACTGTGCAAAAATCATGAAAGTTCCAAACATAAGAGATTAATTATGCCACATTCTCAGTAACATGTCACATACCTACATTGCTTTAATTATAAAATACATGAAACAATCTAGAAACTGCAAACTCAATCCTACATCATAAATACTCATATTTGGTACTGTACAAGTTAAATATTTTTCTATGTGACGGCTTATGTCCATTTTTTTCATCTTTCCAAAAACCCCTACAAACGTTTTTTCTTAAAGGCAGAGAAGGTATCTGGCTAGGTACACCATATAGTTACACTAAGGTCATTTAGGTTTTAAGAACAGGATGTCTGTCTTACAATTGTCTGAAATGATTATTAGAACCAGCACAACAGAAAATAAACTATGTAGAAAGTAACATGTATACAATATTATATATGATACTGTCCAAGCAGTAAGGAAGTAATTTCTAAAGAATTGCAAGGAAAGCTTGGCAACTTCCACAAATTATGATTTATAAAAGAAGCTGGATATCAAACAGTCTATACTGAATACGTGCCAGGGAACTTCAAGTCTTTATCATAATAAGTAGACTCAACATTTTAATTATTTTCTAGTAGATTTAAACACTGTAAATTTTGTTATTCAGGTGACATACCTGTAAAGGAGGATGACTGAGAATGTATTGAGCCTTTATTGAGCATAGTCATTATCTGACCAACAAATTCCTTAGGAATAAAATTAGCATATGGCAGTATCTCTGTGCTGATAAGCTGCACCACCTAAAATAAATTACATATATTTATATTGGTTTTCTAAACACTAAAACTGTAAATCCAGTATGAAGAAACATTTAACAAGATAGAAGAGGCTAATTAGACTTCACAAAATCTTCTATTGCTAACATTTAAAATCTGCAGGTATGTCCGAAAGTGTGGTCTTGCATGGGACATTAAACTTGAAATAAAAACCTTTCCCCCACCACTTTTGCCAGAGTTTCTGAACAGATTTCAAATGGCACTTGAAGTGTATTCTTCAAGTTGCATTTATGGTTTTGAAAAGAGAAGATCTAACATTAGTAATCTCTCTCTCCCTCCACCCCAATTCAATACCCTCTCTATGACATTAACTCACTCATCCCTAAGGATGTGACATCTGCAAAGCAGAACAAGTGTGTTAATTATCTAAACAGGCTTAAGGCAACACACATTAACAGAAATGCTCTTTTATCCTTGTCTTGTTGCTCCTGTTCAGGAACAAAATGGATTTAGATCTTCATAAATTAATGCATTAGATTTGAGAGTTCTGCTCACTGCAGGCAGAACTGCTCTCACTTTTCATCCAGGTATTTTTGTGTCCCAGCAACCTCTCTGGAAAGATGACAGGTGATGAAACCACAGATACTGCCTTGTCTTCTCTGCAACTCCTTTTGCTTTGTACTCCTAACCTCTGTTCTGCAACATTTTTTTGTTTTGGAGTGAAAGGAGAGAAGTCCCTCCTCATTTCAGGTATCATATTCTCCTAATTTGCTTTGGCTATATGCAACCAGACCTTATCTCTTTACAATTACAGCGATCTCTATGCTGCACAAACTACACGTAATTTCTTCATTTATGCCAAAGCTTCTCAGTACAGAGAACACATATTAAAGGCAACAATGTCTAAGAAAAAATGAATTTTTGCTGACTGCCCCCTCAACCCAGAAGGCACTCATTTCAGCTTTAATTGTCAGCTTTCTCTGTGGTCTACAATTACTGTAAATACTCAGCAATAACATAATAAATAAGGATCACATAATGATTTAGAGGCAGAAACACATTGTGGTTTAGCCAGTCTATACTGTTTTGAAGTTGAGATGACAAGAAGCAGTTTTTGACATCCCACTTCCTACTTTTTTCATCACTCTGAAGCAGCTGAATTCTGGACCTATCAATTTCCTGTCTTGTTTTCAAAAATGAAAACAATATCACAGAAAAAGTCATGAGAGGGTAACTTTTCAAAAAATTATTTCAGAACAAAATGCAACTTGTGAATGTCACTAACTTGTTAATTTCAACAATATAGTTATTATAGGCTCCTTACCTCAACATCAATACTCTCATTCTTCTGAAATTCTTGAATTGAGAGATTATCAGGAGGTGTACTAAAAATAAACATACTAGTTATTCCTTAAATTTACAACATATGTAAGGAGATAAGTATGGGAAAGTGCAATACATTTACAGTTATTACATGCATCAAGTTGGTAGTATTATATGGTAATGATTAATGATCACAAGGTCAGGTTGGATGGGGGCTTTGTAAAACCTAGTCTTTTCACTCACTATGCAAGAAAAATACCTTTGAGTTTCAATAGTACATCTTAATTTTTTTTTAATTTTACATTTTCTTCTACATTAATGAAACATTTTTCATTAATGGGATATTACCATGTCCTTTTCCCCTGCTAACTGAAATGGTGTATTTATTCTCATTCTTAATGAATTTTATTAAAAAGAAAACCCCATTTTATAAACAATAGTTTTGAAGAAATTTAGAACTTTCTGGAGTTCTTCCACTGTACATATATATGAATTTATTTTCAGATGAAATGTCCGGAAGCAATTCAGCAGACCCTGTGGTGGGTCGTTCAGAGCTAAGCACATGCTCACAGGCAAGACAGCTGCCCAGGATAGGACTGTGGACCTGTGCCAATCTTGTCCTTGTAAGGGTACTCATCTGGGCCTGACTCCTCCATCCCATTACCAATTTTAATGAAAGTTTAAGAACCTTGAAGGTTTTGAAATCTCATTCAAATCTGATTAGTTTAGCTGACAGACATTTTGTTTTGAGTGATTTTTTCTTCCAATGCTCCTGTATGATGCTGACAAAGATGAATAAGATTTTTCCGAGATAGGCTTTTTTTCCCCCATCTTCTGAATACTTAGCATAACACATCAGAATATCAGTCTTCATACCTACAGCTTATTTTCAGTTTTGACAATTAGGAATGTATTATATATGTACCATTGTTTCTCCTTGAAAAATACATATATCTCTGCTCCTCAAAGAGACTTCATGCAGATAAAGTCTAGATCACTTTATCTCTGAAACAGACATGCGTTACATTTATGACTAGAAAAACCACAAAAAATAAAATATGAGATTATTGTATTTATTACTGGGTTGTGTATTAGGCAATCAGGAAGTTTGGAATTTTATGTTGAAAACACAGAATAAAATAAAATATTAAGTAGATGGTCAGTCAGTACCTTTTCTAACACACAGAGTTGTTAAGTATGCAAAACCTTTAAACAGTAATGTAAGCTATTATGATGCAGAGAAATGCAGGTCATGATGAAATGCATGGGAAGATTTATGTCTGACACTTCCTAATTTATAAACTGAGGTTTACTTAGAGAGGTGTTAAGGCTTTTCTGCCCAGTCATTTGTATCTGATCTACCTTCTCTACTACATATTTGTTCATGTAGGAAATTATTCCCAAGTAAATTTTTGTCTATATGGATACATCTATATAGGGGCCAAATGCTTTGCTGTTCTGGCCCAACATATCTGTTATATATGTATACAAGAATAATTCGTGCTAAGCTGTTTATACTGTATATAAAAATAACCCAGTTGAAATCTGTCTCATGTAAGTTATAACTAAAAGCTGTTTCAAGGGGGATCTTGAAACTTCGAGGGGGAAACCTTCATTTACATCTGAAGACTGGGTGGAGAGCCACGATCTCAGGAGATGGCCGTGGCCAACGACCCCCACTTCATGCCTGATCTTCCCAGCCGATAAACATAAACCCATCAACGAGTCGGCCTTCATGGAAGATTTCTCAGAACATGAATCAAGATAGGCATCCCTTCCGAGGAATCCTTTCAGCGAGACCGGAGACCAATATTTGCCCACCATGAATACATCTGCACCACAAGAGAACATTGTTTCTACTGTAAGCCCAAGCCTGGGGCTATCTACAGAGTATAAGAACTGGAAGGTGGAAAGGCAAAATGTGGACAGAGAGGGGATGGCGAGATAGACATGACACTCTGTCCACCAGTGATGATTCCTGGGTTTGACACTCTGGTCATTTGTTTTGTGGCTTTTTCCGAAATTATTTTGTAATCAATAAATTCTTTTTTTATATCCATTTGATTGGCTGCTCTAGCTATAACATATCCGAACCATACTGGAGGGTCAAGAGCCAGGAAAGGTAAGAATGTGATGCAGCAACTTTCCTCAGTACAGAACTCCCAGCCCCTACACATTGAACAGGGAGGGCTTCAGAGCCAAGAGCAAAGACCTAACAACCACTCGGTGTCCTGCTGTGCACAGCACTCTGTTCAGAAGCATCTTTAGGGAAAGTATTGATTGAATTCCCTCATGTGACCATAGACTTCTGCTCTAATAAATTGTATATATATATACGTATGTATGTATATACACATTTGGGGAATTTTATTGTATATGATGGCTTGACATGCTTCTATGAAAGTCTTTCTTACTAGAAGACCATTTTGTAAATTAAGTTCTATGAAATGTATTAATTTTAAATGTCATCTTGATTTATGACAAAAATTAAGATTATTGAGTCTCCTCAGCTGTAGTTTGATTTAAAATTTTTTTTTAGAAAGCTAAAACTTCTGTCTTGGATGCTGTTAATTCTGTATGACAGTAACATTTTCCTTTTTCATTTACCTGGGCTCTCTTGGCTATATTTGAAACCTCTTTTTATACAAAGCTGCAGAGATGATTTCTGCTGTGCTTGGTACTTTTTAAACATCAGTGAGTATCCCCTCTCATTTAGTCCCATAGCTGGCTTGAAATTCTGTTCCTATCCAAAAGAGAGAGGTGGGACCATGCTGAAGAGGTTCACTATTTTAAATACAGCTAGTCACAGAGCTTTAATTTAACGGTTCAAATTACACTGAATCAATGCCAACTCAGTTTCACTGCCATAAGCAATATTAGGCTATCTACACATGTGATTTCTTGGACCACAGTAACTAGAAGGGTTACAAGTTAGACTAGAAAAAATTTTGAAATATTGGTTAAAAATTTAGAACATCCATGAAATAATTTCGTTTTTCTACCCAATGCTCAGCCAGGTAGAAACCTAGAGAACATGCATACAAAAATAAGACAATGTGCACTGGCATATTTTAATAAAAGCTAAAGGAAAAACCTAATCAAATCTGTTACACAGTGTTGCTAGGGGGATGGACTGCATCCTTTTCCTTTCCTTTTTACTTGTTACTGGTGGAATTTTTCCCATTCTGTTGCTAATGATGCACTGATTGCTGGGTGCTTGAGGGGGGCCGGGAGGGGAAATTATGGAACTCACTCGATCTGAGCCTTCAGAGTAGTGCGGTGTCGCTACGGTTTTGGGAAGAGCAACTCACTCCTGCTACAGAATCCAGCCCAGTCCTGCTTCTTCTGGTGTGGGGTAAGCCCCCTGTTCCTGGGAGCAGCCAGTGAACTGGGATCTTGTTATCCCCTGCCTCACTAAATACAGGCCTCACCGTGCTGGGAGCAGGGACGGCTGTTGTCCCGCCCCGCTGCTGTTCCTTCAGCACTGCTTGGAGTTTCTAGCTGAAACTACTGTGTAGCCTGCACCTCCTGCCTGCCGAGACCTCCAGTCTTCAGCTCCGGCGTTTCTGATTCCGTCTCTTCTGTAAGGAAAAACCTGAATACCCGCATTCCTGAGTTAAAACGTTAAGAGCAGCTAATTGTTATACTCAAAAGACCCTAATGCATTACTCAAGCATTCCCTTTGAGTTTAGAAGCCCTCCAAGTATCACCACACACACAACCTGCCCTGATTTTCACTAGCTCACACTAATATTCTGGGATCTCCCTAGTTCCCTGTGAATTATGCTATTTTTCTTGTGGGAATCACCCCGAGTCCCACGCAACCGGAGGCTCCGTGCAGACAGCAGAGGCCACGCAGCTGCTTCAGCAACCCCCTGCCCTTTTTCAAGATGACATCCAAGGGGGAGGGGGTGTGCTGCCTTTGCAAAAAGAGTCTACCTGTGGGCAGGTCCACCCCTCCGAGGCATGCAGATGAGAAAGGCGCTAGGTTTGATGGGAGGATTTTAGAGAAAAAAAACCCGCCGTCTAGCCACTAACGGATATATTTGAGAGACTTAAAATCCATTACAGGGGTATGAGAAAGGAGCGAACTCATCCCTGGTCCTAGGCCCTGGTTTAGATTCTCACCATGACCTTTGGGGCAGGGAGTCTGGCTTGGGCTGAGCCAGAGTTACTGGCAGAGATCAGAAAGGGGGAGATGAAGAGCTTCTGCCTCACTGTACTGCCAGTGGTCAGTGGAAGGTACTGCAGCTCAGCTCATCTCCCTGGGGCCCTCCAAGTTCTGCACAATGGACTGCTGCATCGTGCCCAGCACCCTATACTGCAGACTTCTTCAGCAGCTGATTTTTGAATAAAGAGCTGAATATTTAATAAAGGCTTTAGCCCATTATTTATTCATAGCAAAATCAGCTGCGAAGGGATTCCGTCACAGCACCCCCTAGGGAGAGAGAGATGCCAGCACAGCGCCCCCTACGGAGAAGCTCTGGCACAGTGCCCCGTGCGGAGAGACGCCAGCACAACATCCCTACAGAGAAGCTCCAGCACAGTGCCTCCTGCGGAGCGACACCATTCCAGCCCAGCATCCCCTACGGAGAGACCCCTGCACAGCTCCCCCTTCAGAGAGATTCCAGCACAGCGCAGTGCTCCTGTTGACAGACTCCTGTATAGCAGGTATCTTCAACAGAGAACTGAATTTTCAGATGCATCTCAGCGAGCTTCCCACGCTGCTGATTTTTAATAAAAAGCTAAATGTTTAATAAAGACATTGAGCCATACTTCATTCATAACATCTTCCATCCCTTCCCGTCTGGGACAAAGCCGCCATTACTGTGTGGTCCCCGAGCCCACGCCACAGCACCCCCTGCAGCCACATGGGGATCATCGCCCTGCCCACTGGGAGCTGCCAGCACCCCTGGCAGCTGTGACCGGGACTGCACCAAAGGGGAAAGTGCCTGTAGTCAAGGAAGCTGTTCCTGGGTTCCTGTTTCTGTTTATTATTATTATTGCTGGAGTTGTTCCTGTTTGTTTGCCCTGTTATACATACTAGTAAAGAACTGTTATTCCTATCCCCCATACCTCTGCCTGAGAGCCCCTTTAATTTTCCAAATTATAATAGTTTAGAGAGAAGGCGTTTAAATTCTCCACCCCAAGGGAGGCCCTGCCGAACCCAGCAGACACCTGTCTTTCAAACCAAGACACCTAGCTTTGCATAAAGCCTGGGACAGACAACAGCACCAAACATCTAGAACATTTAATATTGAAAAGTACAGAGTATGAAAATGTATCAAGACTGAAGGAAGAAAAGGAAGGGGTTTTTGTGACATAACATTCCAGTTTCATTGAAACAAAGAGCTTAGGAAAGGTTACAGAACGCCAGCATAAGAAAGTGAATTTTCAGTTCTAACCATATTCAGGTCTAACTGTATATATCTAACTATTGCTGTCACATGACATGTTAGAGAATGCTAAAAATCTAGGTAACACGGTAATGGGGTTACTTTGTCTCGCTGTCAGCCTCTTGGGGAGTCAACTGAACTGCATTTCCCAAATTCTTTGTGCTTCAGAACCTTTTCAATCCATGTTGGCCTTACTAAGATTTGTACACTCCTGCACCTTACTTAATAACCTCCCTGTCCTGCATTGTTGCAGCCATGAGGCCTGAGAGGCCTCTTTGGAGATCAGTTGCCTAGATAAAGAAATGCCTAGTCACGGTGACTGGACAAAGTTACCCCTCTCCAGCCCGCGGACCCTTTCATATCTCCCTGTAAGACAATTGGTCACTTTTACCCTGACCCTTACCATTGGACCATTTCTCAAAACCCTGATACCCTATATAAAGCCCCACTTCTGCCCTATTCAGCAGAAGAGCTGTCACTGAAACCCTTCGCAGAGAATGCCAATAAAGGACTCATCTGTGGAACTTCATACAGTCTTTTCCTCTCTCTCCCTGCATCTGCTGAAGGCACCTAGCAAGCTAGTAAGTGCTGAAATCACTGAGAGCTGAACCTGCTAAGAGCTGAAATCACTTAGAGCTGAGCTTGCTAAAGTTAGTCTGCAGCTGGGAGCTTGCCTGAGGCTCTTGGACATTAGGTGCTTAGCAGTACCCTCTGTCCAGGATTACCTACGGCAACCGGGATCGGACCGACCCCTTGAAGCCCCAGGCAGGTTATACTGCATGACACATTTGCAAATTGGAAAGCCACCAGAGATGACCTGACTCACAGCTGCAGTAAAGCCACTTAGGTTCAGCACGGTAACTAAAATCAATTAAAGTTTACAAGTCACAAATTAACTAAAATCACTCTTCTCAGCTGTGGCTTGGCTAATTGATTTTTGGTGATATGGACAAAAATCCAAGTAGTACCAGAAGTTTAAAAAAACACAACTCATTGTTAATATAAATAAATCAGGAAACACACCAAAAACAGTTCCACACCACCTGGCTAGCCTTAAGTAAAGGATTAACATGTATAGTAGGGATGTACATTCTCACTGCCTTCCCCTGGCAAGATGAAGGATGACATGCACGTCAACTCAGCAATAAATCTGAGCTGTTGCTTTCAAAACAGTGAAAAGATTCTCTCAAATTACCCTGGAATAAGGCACCATTATGACCAACATATGTTTTCTATTAGAATTAAAAAAAAAAAAAAAATTGAAAGAACACACTAAATTTGAAGATTCTGAATTCAATTTCCTTACCAGCAGAACAACTACAAAAAAGAGACTAAGTAAACTGCAATTACAAACCACTAGAAGACACAATTTAGCAAATTTCAAACCAAAAAGGACAGGTTGCCCTACTTGCCAAGGGTAGTCTCATAGCATGTTGCACAGAGTGTAGAAAGATTTTACCAAAGGAAATCAAAAGAGAATTATCTCAGTGTGGGGAACTTCCATAGCTATCTCTAGAGCCCTCCTTGCATCACAGTGAGAGAGACACGCTTCAGTAGCAATATGGGGAGGAGGAGGAGAACAAACAGGATGAAGAAAAGGAGAAACGACTGCTACTATTAATTGTCCTGACTACTGGCATGAGGAAGATGTACTGCCTTTTCAGCTTTAATGTTTTTCAGGAGCACAAGGCTCTAACTGTATGTAGGAGAACCATACACTTGGAAGGCAAATTGGTATTTAGACAAAGATGAACATTAGGGAGGTAAAAAAAAGAACAACCCGAGACATTCTGCAGTCATACAAAATACAACTACATAAGCAAAATTAATCTACTCACAACAAGCCTGGAAAACATAATGATAGTGGCCATTAATTATACCAACACGTCAAATTATCTTGCTGTAGCCATGTGGTTCTATAACATAACAACCTATTTTTAGGGCTTTAAATTAATTTGAACCTTAAACATTAGCTGCTTTAACCCTTAAATTTTCTAAGTGAAAAAAAGGTTTCCTACACTTTCCTAAGGATACCTTTAATTACAATGAAAAAATTTTCTCTAAAATACAGTTTGTATGTTAAATTATAGTATACATTCTGGTTGCTAAAGAGGCAAAACCAGACTTAAGACAGACATCATAAGGCATCATAAATATTGACACAAGTACTATTTTTTTTCTGCCTCCAGAGAATATTTGCCCATGTATGACAAAAGGTATTAGAATTAACATAAAGAATAATAGTTTCTAGCAAGCAACACATTAAAATGAAATTTCTATGTTTGAAATAATATTCAAGTAAAGTATAAATCACACACTGTAAATTAAAAAAAGATGGACAACATATTTGGCCAAAGAGGTGATGCAGATAGTGGATTATCCTGAATTACACTGAAGAGCTGTCATAATTTTAATTCCCTGGATTTACGAACAATTAGTACCAAAAAACTGTAGCAGTACTAGTCTTGTTCAGCCAAGAACATCCAATATGGAAATGTTTAATTTGCTTTGCAAATATTTAGGAATAATTAAATTACAATAGTAATATGTATTCCCAAAGCAACTTTTAAATGAACATACATTCTTCTACAATGACCTGGAAAACCTTCATTTGAATTCCGTAAACCTGACAATGATACAGATTATAGGGCGTTAACTGATGTGGACTGCCTATCTCAGAATGGAAGCAAGAATACTAACTGCAGCTGAAAAGAAAACCAAGCAAGAGTCTACAAAGATTATTTTACATTAAAGAAACAGTGAAGCATAAAACAAAAACTTGGCTTTTAAGCTATCATGATGACCTTTTCTATTTTAAGGTCCTCCTACTTAATAGAATTTTCTTTCAAGTAAATGCAAAAACAATAGGAAGGTTTTTCACCTGACTGCCATGTAATCCTATTCATAATATTCCAAACCCATTCATTATTACACATATTTTCAGTAACGGATGTGTCTCTAAAATAAAATTTTATTGGTATTTACTTTTTGTTTTGGGCAAGCTGCAATTTATCCATCATTAGTAAATACAGCTGTGTTTGGTTGCTGACTTTTGTGTGTTTCAAAACTAAACACAGAGCACATTAGTGTAAGGCACTGAAGAACCTTATTGTTTTCTGTTAAAAAGTAAGATTCATTTGTTACTGAAGATCAGGGAATTAAGTTTTTTGTGTTCCACCTTGTTCTTTAATCTAAAACACTATTAGATATACTTAAACTACTCCTAAAAGATCAGTCCCATTCCTATAAAAGATGCTTGCCCACAGATGTTTACAGAAGATGGGAATTCTACACCACTCCTAATCAATTATCTCAAATACCTAACCCTCCTTAGAGTAAAAGGTTCCGTTAGTGTCTAACCCAGAAAATCTTTGCTGTACTGAAATAGATTTTTACCCATTGCCAAGGGACAAAAAATTCTTCTCTGAAGCAAGCTTTTATTATATTCTGAAAATTTACAATGTTTTTCTAATGTTATAGTCTTTTGGTTTAATAAATTAATAGTTCCAAGGCCAGGCTGGATGGGGCTCTGAGCAAACTGGTCTAGTGGAGGGTGTCCTGCCCATAGCAAGGTGTTTGGAACTAGATGATCTTTAAGATCCTTTCCAAATCAAACCATCCTATGATTCTATGATTAAATTGTCTGTCTCTGATCACTGCTATTTTTCACTTTTGAACTTTCTCAGCCTGTCCAGTGAAGACTGAGAATATGTTCCATTCTTGAGAGGAATCTGTCCATCTTTGTAGTCATAAATATGACTATTTAGCTACACTTTTCATAAAGTATCCTAAATAGAGTGTGGTTAATTATTAAGGTGCAGTCAATTTATCTTAGAAACAAATACAGCATAACTATGGGCTTCTAAGTGAACAGCAGTGTACAACATAATTTGGAAAAATTCACAGTAAGTGGAGTATTTCAAGATGGAACTCAGGAGAAATACATATAGCTAATGATGTTCACCTTAATTAGAAAAAATATTGTTGCAACTCTGTTCAAAGTGAAGAAACGAACAAATTGAGTATGTATCAGCAACTCTTTATCAAATCTAGAGTAAATGTCCTTGGGAGTCCATACAGAACTCCCTGTCCTGTTCAGAAAGACTATGCCCTATATTGCGAGTTCAGCTGAGCTCTTTCTTGCATTTGCACTTCACCTTTTGATTGAAGCTTTTTGTACTACTTTCTAAATGTATAGCTTTTTGAAGTAGACAGATTGGTTATCATTTCTCCATCATTCATTAAAATAATTTTCATTTATCAAATAGCTCTACTGACACATATAGTGAACAAATTACTTAGGAATATTTTCCTTCAAAAAATAAAAAAAAAGGAAATTGTGTTTACCTTTTTGTGAATAAAAAGTCTTCAAAAGTATTTGCTAGCTCTGGCCACATACTGTCAAATTTTCCAGAAGATGCATGCTGCCTTGCAACAGGTAATCCAATGGAGAGAACTTTGAGAAGAGAGGACATAGCTAGCTTCCATGTGCTTTCAGAAGGACATGAGTACTTCAGACTAAGAGGTATTCTAAGTGTCTGCAAAATAAAAGTCAAAATGAAATTTATAGTTGCTCAGACAAATCTAAGATTACAGCAAGTTCCTGCACAAGATCTTGGAGGACACTGTCATAGATGGCAGTACACATGCCTACCTTTTCTGCTAGTATATGAGATGGCCTTTTACAAATGCAATTCTGAAGACAATTTATCATATACCAGCTGGCTGAAGCACAGGTCTGTATCCAAGTACAAGGTCAGAAGTCAGAATTGATCCATTATCATTTACACTACGAAATCACACACTAATTTTCTTTTTATGTATTGCTATCCACCATTTCTGCTAAGTCTGACAAATGGGCTTTCCTAACATCTAAGAGACTGCAGGCAGTCTGTTAGCACGAGTGTATTCTGGAGATTTCAGTCCCATTCCTATAAAGTCATTCCAAGCGCTTCCACAGTAAAGAAAAAAAGCCTCATTGAATTTAAACTTTTCCTAATAAAGTTGAACTTTAAACACTGCAACATAAACACTAGAAGCAATCTGGTATTTACTGAATGTTAAACTACATGAAGTTTGAAAGAAAGAACAGTTAGTGAAATTCTAAGATAAAGGCGACAATACAACTCAAATGTAAAGCAGATGAAAACAGCAAATTTTAAGTCTTTTAGATAGTCATCCTCAATACCTATAAAACAAAGTCATCAATTAATTTTAAAACATTAGGCATATGAACTATTTACACTTATAGTGTGAATGCATTCCTTTTAGTATTGTTAGTCAAATCTTAGAACCTGATAATAAGTTTTCTTGGAAAACCAATTATTTACTTGACATTTCAAATACATAGTGACTAAATTCAGGTACTATATGTATGCCTCCCATGCCTTTAGTGCAGTCTCTGATTTGAAGAAAGCAAAAGGAGGAAAGAGTCACTGACTCTCACAAGGGAGTCAAATGTAATTAACTCTTTATGGCAAAAAATTGTGACAGCTAGAATCTAACCTAGAGATAAACAGAACAATTTTTTCTGCTGCTATTGGTCATATGTGTCAAATCTAATTCCAAAATCAACATAGGCTTTAGAGACATGAAAAATAAATTTAAAAGCATTTTCATATATCACAATAGATCATACTGTTACCAACTGCAAATGTTACAAAAAAGTGGTATTTCTATCAGTTTCAGCAATCCCATTAAAACAGAAGTGGAAAACAACTGCACTAACTTTGAAATACAAATATTTAATTCATAACAGATTTCAAATAATATCACTTTTTTAAACACATTCAGGTTTCTAAAGGTCTATACAGGAAAATCCTGATGTCAGCCAAGTCATTACAAATGAGCTAGCTCAGATAGATTTTTATTTTCCAGAAATATTACTGGAAAATATTACTTCTATTATTTACTAATTTTTTTTTTTGCTGAAATGGAATTGTCAAAAAAAGTGAAGCATTTGACAATTTGACTTTAAAGGTATATTTGCTCACCTGTAACATTCTTAGCTGCATTGACACATGAAGTCATTAAAAGCAAATGAAAAATAACAGAGCACACGCTCCCAAAATATATATGCCAGTCTACAGAAATTGGGCTTTGGTCTTCAATGTTGTATTTACTAAGAGGCCTACTTACCACACTCAGGTGCATAATGCTTTCAAATATGAAAATTTTGTGGCCTAACACATTTGTTAATTTTTATCTTAACACTGAAATACTGATGCTGACATTACCCAGCTAAGAACAATACATATAGACCAAGGGTCCTCAATCCAGCCTACCAGTATTTACAGAACACCCCCCGCCCCCCCG